>CM024613.1:24149019-24484367 GCA_014182575.1 Eucalyptus decipiens
CTGATATGAAATTTTTAATGATATAAACCCTATTTGAAATCTAATTATACCATTTCAAGATTTAATGACAATCATGTCAATTTCATGACACCATTGTTGAAAACTACTTATATTTTGGTGATGCGTACCGAAAAAGATAAGGGAAAACCTCATCCCTTTCATGTTACGCATACACAATTATCGTTGCCTAACTAAGAATGACCCTTCATGATTCAATTACCCCTAACTGACTTCTTTTCCTTCCTTTCTATATTTTCCCTTTCTTTTTTTTTCTTTTTTTTATACAGTTACTACAATAATGCCTACTACGCAAAAGTGGGTGGGATCAGCACGATAGAGATGAACTTCCTGGAAGTGGACTTCCTCTTCGGCCTGGGGTTCAACCTCAACGTGACGCCCAGCGCATTCCACACCTACACCTCCTATCTGCAGCGCGAGATGATGATGCAGCAGTGCCCTCTCGGCACGGTGGAAGACGGCAGGTCGCAGAAGCTCCACCTCATCTGCTTTAACGAAGATGAAGCTTCCCATCAAAAGCAAGAATTAGCTGTCTAGTTCTTTCTCTTTTTTTCTTTTTTATTTATTATTATTTTTGGGTGTCAGCAATTAACATGTTAATTAGACTGTGAGGAAGAAACGCTCTCTGTTTCTTTCTTATTTGGGTTATTTTTTTTAGGCCTTTTTTTCTTTTTTGAGGTTTTCTTTGTGGGTTTTTTGGATATTTCAAAGGACAAATGATTTTGTACAGATCGAAGACTCCTCTTCTTCTTCTTCTTTACAGCCTGGCTAATGAAGTCTTCTTCTTCCATTTCTAAACCCCAGAATTGTTGATGTTCATTTTTTTTTTTTTTTGGTGGAATTTGTTGTTTATTGACTTATTAGATATGCTGATGGTCCTAAATTGCATACGATTTATGTGAGTACCATGTGAGAACCATGGATCTCAAAGATTATGATGCACTAAATTATATGTAATGAATTTTAAAATTATGGAATACGATATATTGCAAATGGGTTTTCAAAGGGACGGCCATATTTAACATCTAATACAAAATCTCGCATGTATCTGGCATTATTCATAATTTTTCCTAGCTTTGGAGGTACTCCACAAAAAAGTGCATATATATGGCCCCCGATTTGCTGTCTCCTAATAAGAACCCATCTATTATCTCCGCTCGTGAGATGACAGCGCATGGCAATCCATGTTAGCCTAATCCTCGAGTTTCCAAACCTAGAGCAACGTCTCTAGATCCGGCAATTGTGGCTTGTCCATAAACGTGGAATTCAATCGCAAGACCGAGATCCTGACGGCCATGGAAGAGCCGTGGAGAAGGAAAAATGGCTTCAAGGGCAAAAAAGAAAACCAAAAGGAAAAGACATGGGAGGGCCATAACGGACAAGAGGGAAGGAAGATGGATAGAGATGATTGAGAGAGGCGGAGGAGGGAATAGGTGGTAACTAGGGGTTGGAGGGATTTGAATTAGTTGCAATAAGAAACAACATTAAAAAACATATATCGCGATGCCACAATGACGACAATAAATAAGTCCACAATAGGGGACATCAAATCTACATCCATGTTGAGAGTGAACACTTTACTTTGCAATGTTCATAACGATCCGAAAGGAACGGATGTTTGATTTCTCTATGATCATTGCATAAAAAAGGAGTAAATTTAAAGTTTTGGAGTTTTTATACGTTATGATATTTTTTATAGGATTTAAAAAAAAATAAAATGATAAAAGAAATACAAAGGATTATTTCCATCCAAAGGATGCGTCCAGGATAAATCATGGAACTGTCACAGAGCTGTCACATGCTTGGAAAGAAATCGGTGAAAAGCTAGACTTGAGTGGCTTATTGGCAAAGTCCTACTCGGTGGTGACAGTTGACAGTGGGGTGTCTGCTTGCCCAAAAAAAATTAAAAAGAAAATATTTTAAAAAAAAACGAATTAGAAAGGGACAAAAGAAGAATATGGTAATTATATTTTGGTGGTATGTTGGGTCGTGGCTATTTGTGGCACTTATTGCGGTTCTTGTTACAACTTGACAGTTGTACTGAATCTCTTGCAGCAGACATGGAACATGTGCAATCATGGGCAACTTTGGAACTGGTCCTGGAGCGAAAGGAGAGAGAGAGAGAGAGAGAGAGAGAGAGAGACTGGCGTTTTGTCTCTTACAGCGGAGCTAGGTAGTTTCATTTTTTTATGTTTCAATTTTCTACTGTCCCTTCTTCTCTAATCTGTCATTAAAAAGATGTTTGCTGACGTACTTACAGCATAATTATCTAATCATGTTTAGAAAAACAACGTAATGACGAAGACTCTATGGGAGTGGTTAGGGATTGAAATAGGACGACAAACCTTATATCATCTCTTGGACTTTGGACCGCATTCACAAGTAAAACGCGTAGGATATTTTGCCCGCAAATCTATTTATTCTTAATATGTCTGATCAAACCTCATTTACTTTCATAACTTATCTAATCAAGGGTATTAGATATTATATTCAACTGACGCGATCATCGAACCTTGCTAAAGTATAATGTGGATAAAGTTTAGTTAATGTGGACAACTTATAGGAACACCTCCATTGGAAATTCAACCCATGTGAATGTCAATGTATGAAAAAATAATGTGGGCACCCACATGGTTGTCCATGTTGAAAAAATTATTTATGTTACCCCCAAAAGCCACGTTAACTAGATTTTAGATTTAGTAGGATTTGAGATCGAAAGAATTAGATTAGAAAATTTATGAAAGTGGAAGGATTTGATTAGATAAATTAAAAGAAGAAAAAATTGATTAGACATATCGTGAAAGTATAAGGACATAAAAAAAAAAAAAAAAATGCAGCCTAAGTGTTACCACGTAATACATTGGTATTATCCTTGGAAATCCTTTTAACAGTACTACTTTAATTGAGGCACTTATCTATATGAGAGACAAAGGCCCTGTTTGGTAACCATCCAAAGCAGTCTTTTGATCCCGATTTTTGTTAAGAATCGCGTTTGGTAATTTTTTGTCAAAACGATTCTGGGAACAAATTTACTCCCCAGAATCGGTTTTGGACAAGAATTTAGAATCGGAAAAATATGATTCTCCGTCCGAGAATCAAAAGAGAATCAAAAATGCCGAATCAAAAAAAAATTATTTCTATATTTTATTTTTATTTCTTCCTAGTATGAAATATATATTTGTTGTATATAGAATACATATTTAATTTTTATGTTATAATTTAGTATTTTTATTTATTACATATTGTATGGATATTAGTATAGTTTATACTATGGTTTATTATTTACTATATAATAAAAATTGATTAGTTAATATTTTTATTACTTAGTATAAAAATATAATTAATCAATGAATGGTTTATGAAAATTCAATATCAAATTTATTTTAATCTAAAAAGGTAATTAAAAAAGAATTGGAATAGAATTTAAAAGAAAAGATGAGAAAAAGAAAAGAAAAAGATGAGAAAAAGAAAAGAAGGGCATGAAGAAAAGAAAACAAGAAAAGAAAAAAAAAGGAAAAAAAAAAGAAAATGAAAAGAAAAAAAGAAAATGAAAAGAAAAAAAATGAAAAAATGAAAAAAAAAAAAGGAAAAATGAAAAAAAGAAAAGAAAACAAAGGAAAAAAGTAAAAAAATTATTTAAAAATTAAAAGAAATTGATTTGGAGCAGAATTAATGAACACGGTACCAAACGCAATTCTCTTCCCGGAATTAGAAATTTTAGACGATTCTAAACAAACGCTTAAAATGCTTAGAATCGGTTAAGGGAACGAGAATAAAAAAGAATCGGTTCGATCGGAATCGGCTCAGGAACGAATCGTTACCAAACGCGCCCAAAGTGTGCAATTGATCTTTGTAAACATTTAGTGGTGTGGCTTATAATTTCAGGACGGTCTCCACTGAGCTATGTGTACAAAATGTGAGAACAACTACTGGGGGATCTAATAGTTAGTCTATAGTGGAATTTCTATGGAAGGAGTAGCAATGGTTTCTACACTTGTAATTGGGCGATATATGTACTACTAGTGTAACTTGTAGAATTAAGCCTATTTGGGCTATTAGTGGGCTATTAGAGTTACAAGAAGGACCGGGTGCATTTAAACCAAACCTCTATAAATCTCGTTTGTAACTAATCTTTCCTTAAATACGTAAATTTCCGCTGTTTGTTATTACTCGTTTACTCTGCATTGTGGTTGGTTCTACAAAAATAGTTTGTGCTTTCTTGAAAAATCGATTCATCTGCTCACAATTGCTTATTTGGACCTAATAACTAAGATCAGATCAAGTTTTCTTTTTCCATAAAGTTGCTATACTTTTGCGATGAAGATCGAAGGCGACCATTGTCGGAACAAAGATCCACGGCAATCATCGTGGGAACTTAGCCTGAACGAAAGCAACTCGATCCCTCCCCCCCGCCCCCCTCCTTCCGTTGTTTGGTGGTGCTAATCATACATGCTGAAAATGTACGATGGCCATGTTATTTGATTGCTGGAATACGAACTTTGCAGTCGATTTTGCAATTGGACCCTTTTGTGACAATAAAGGAAGGTGGGTCCTCTGTTTGATTGCTGAAAGTTTCATTAAACACAAAAGCAAGGCGCGTTCAAAGCTGTGCGCTTGCTCCGCCCGAAAGGGGATCCCCCCTTCCTTTTCTGCGCTCCGCGCCCGGATGTTTCATCGGGGAAGGCCGTTGGAATCCAGGGTGGCTTCCCTACCCCCGAGGGGGGTATGTGGCAGGTAAGCTTGTGGGTTGTCTAATTTTATCGAGGGGCAACCACCCTCTAGCTCGTCTGCTTCCAAGCTGTCAAAGCTTTTTAAAGTCTTGCTTAGGACGGATTTCCGTGTGTGTAACAACAAAAGAAATATGGGATCGATTGGAGGTCACTAGACCCGTTAAAAAGGGTCTTTGACTCATTTTTTAAACTATGAATGTCAAATGGATTATAAATGAGTTTAAACATGTTATGAGTATTAAATGAGTTATAAAAGGATTTACAATTTATTTAAGGGATAAGTGCTACAAAAATCCTAAAACTTGTCAAATTGTTTTAATCGAGTCCTAAAGTTAACGTTGTCGACTTTTCTAGTAGAAAATGCTGACGTGGCATTTAAAATTAATTTTTATTTTCATGTGGCTTTTTTAATTTTTTTATTTAAATTAGATTGAAACTTTTTTTAAAAAAGTGAAAATTTATTTTAAAAAGAAAACAATTCAAAAAAAAAGAAAAAAAAGGCAGCCTCGCCAGAGGGGTCAGCGATGGTTGTTGGCCCCTCCAGCGATCGGCATCAACAGTGGTGGCGGCGGCAGCAAGTGAGGAGTTGCTTTATCTTTTTTTTTTTTTTTTTTTTTACAATTTAAAAAAATTCTTTTCTTTTTATTTTTAAATCTATTTTTTTAAAAAAAATTGAATAAAAAATAATTAAAAAAGCCATTTGAAAAAAAGAAAAATTATTTAAAAGGCAACGTCGGCGCCATGTCAGCATTTTCCATTAAAAGGGCTAACAATATTAACTTTAGGACTTGATTGAAACAATTTGACAAATTTTAGGACTTGATTGCATTTTTTGCAAGTTTTATGACTTGATTGCATTTTTTTGCAAGTTTTATGACTTAATTGCATTTTCGTGACAAGTTTTAGGACTTCTGCAGCACTTATCCATTTATTTAAATACAACTTATCTCTATCTCTTTATTCATTTTTTTTTCGCCTTCACTTAATCTCACGTTCACTCACGTCGCACTCTTATTTCAGTTTGGATATAATTGTTCATACATTGAGTTAAATATAGAAGTGTTTTAATAATATAGGCCGGGTCGAATTAAGTATGGATTGGTATGGGTCAGGTTGATTATGGGGCATTACATTTATATTGCATGAAAATGAGTCAAAACCAGTTAAATGAGTTTACCAACTAAAATCTGACCAGATGCATTTGCTTGACGGGTCTAGAGCTCACTTATCATCTTTTATCATTTTCTTAATTATTGGTGAGTTTGGACAAGAGTTTTTAGGCTTTATTGGGGGGTGGACTCTTTTGGATCCGAATGTTGGGATTATTTTCCTCGGCAGACCGGGCTCGAAATAGATGGTGATCGGGTTTCTTTGTTAAAGCTCTTTGGATAGCCCAAATGTCTTCGGCTCAAATTAGATGAGTCCACTTGCTGAATCCAAAAATCTAAAACTAAAAGGAAAGAAAAATAGATTTTGAGTCAATAATGCATTGGCTCCTAAATTCATATGGGTCCGCCAGAACAACCAGCCCAGGCAGGAGACCGCTCTATTGGAATGTTTGTTGGCACACATTTATCGGTCAACATAGACGGATTTTCATCTAATCATTTTGAAAAGTCAATATCATTATCTAATTTGCATATTAATTCATTCATCATACTGTTCCACCTCCTTGTAATTTTTCCCAAGATGAACAGCAAAAAAATGGGAAAAAAAAGACGAGAAATTAAAGAAGTTTATCACTAGCTAGAAAAATAACATGGTAAATGGCCTAGAGAAGCAAGATATGCTTCAAATTTCCCCTTTTTGTTATTGCTCGTTTACTTTAAATTGTTAAATTATGTCTCAAGTTAAAGCATTTGCGAAATGCAATCTGTTTGGATGATTTTTTTTTTTTTAAATTTGATTGTGAAGATATTTTTCTGATGAAGATAATATTCAAGATTACGCATAAGAAAAGAAATTAAAAATTCTTTTTTTTTTTTTCGGTCTTGGATGTCTTCAGTTAACAGAAGGAGATTCGTTCGACTACATGAAGGTTTACAAAACAGAAAATAAAATAGAATGAAAAAAGGAGCAAAGTTTCTTCTTTATATGCGGAATAAGATTATTTATGTGGGGCCCAAAGTCAAAGTCACACAATATAAAAGGTAAAAGGAACGTGAAGCCCTTTGCACGTCCACGATCCGCTTGAGAGAGGAGCCGCAAGTTTTTGAAGCGAAGCCTTGAAAAGGAACGTGAAGACTTACTTACGTGGACCAAAGACGAACGTTGGAGTTCCTGATTTTAGCTTACGTAGAGCGTTTATGTTGTAAGCTTGAATGCGTGGTGATTTGTGCAGAGAGGAGCCGCAAGTTTTTGAAGCTACGCGAAGCCTTGAAAAGGAACGTGAAGACTTACGTATGTGGACCAAAGACCAATGTTGGAGTTCCTGATTTTAGCGTACGTAAAGCGTTTCCGTTTTAAGCTTGAACGCGTGGTGATTTATGCAATGAATTTATGTCCAAATGAGTTAATTTATTTATAAACACTTTGGGTTTTGGATTAAATCTAGGTGTGGGAAACACTTGAGTGTGTGGGCGATTCTAAACTCTAATTCTCCGATTATAGTGGATTATTTGTTACTGGCTCTTCCCATTGATGTAGGTACAGATACTCAAATCAAATCATGTAAAATTTATGGTGTCCTTATTATTTCTCGTTTATCTCTTTGGAGTTTGCGCGCTAACATAAATTGCAAGATTTTGTCGTTTCCGCATATTATATTCTAATAACATTGGGGTTGATTCTACAAAAATAGTTTGTGCTTCCTTAAAAAATCGATTCATCCGTTCTTGACTGCTCATTTGGGCCTGACAATTAAGATCGAAGCAAGTTCTTTTTTCCATGAAATGGCTATACTCGTGTGATGAAGATCGAAGGTGACCTTTGTTGGAAAAAAGATCGATGGCAATCATTGTTGGAACTAGCTTGAACGAAAGCAACTCGATTACCCGTCATCCTCCGTTGTTTGGTGGTGCTTACACACGTTGGAAATGTAGGATGCCCATGTCATTTGATTGCTGGAACACGAACTTTTGTTGATTTTCAAATGTACCCTTTTGTGACAATAACGGTGGCTCCTCTAGTACACCCGAAAGTGAAGAGAGTATATGAGGGGTGGCAAGAGGAAAAGTTTCATCGAATGCAAAAGCAAGGGACGATATACACCATGCGCATGCTCCGCCCGAATTTATGAGAATTTCCTCGTGCGCAACAGCAAAAGAAACATGGGATCGATTGGAGGTCACCCATTAGAATTTTCTCGGTCTGAATGTCGAGATTACTTTCCTCAGCAGACCCAGCCCGAAATAGCCAGTGGGTCGAGTCTCGTTGTTGAAGCTCTTTCTATAGCCCAAATTGGACGAGCCCACTTGCTGAATCCAAAAATTAAAAATTAAAGAGAAAGAAATAGAATTTGAGTCAATAATGCATTGGCTCCTAAATTCATATGAGTCCACCAAAACAACCAACCCAAGCAGGAGATCGCTCAAATGGTATGTTTGTTGGCACACATTTAGCGCTTTAATCCCAATGAGCTGATAGAATGCATTTTTTTATTTTAACATGTTAGTGCCTGCATGCCTCAATCCCCAAGTGGAGAGATATATATTCTTCCCTCCCCCCTAAGGAATACCTCCAAATTTTTCGTCCCAGAGTTTAGACAGAGCAGTTTATGATTATACTCAGGACTGCAATATATCGAGAGACCCCAGTCATATTTATCATGGTGTGAGAGCTATCTCTACCCCTTATTATTATATCGTCCTCGAAGTATGGGGACACAAGTCTTGGTTGGCTCTCAACCCGTCCTTTCTGCAAGCTCAACCACACGGGCTTGTGACTCAAGTGGGGACATGGGCTCAAATCCTTTGGGTTGGGCCTATAGCTAATTCTTTCCCCCCTGGGTAAGAGGTAAAACTACCCTTGAGCCAAGTTTTACCTCGAGCCAATGACAGGGCTCTCTGCTCTTGGAAAGGAGAAGCCAAGAGTTAGCTGAGACTTGAGACCCAATACTCTGAGGATGTTAAAAAATAGGGGGTAGAGGCAACTCCCAGGCTTCAATGAATATAATCACTAGGGACTTCCTTGTAAGACTCAATGGTCTACTATTATATCTGAACTTTGGGACATAAAATTTGGGAGTATTTCTTAAAGGAGAGGCGACTGGTACGTTAGAATGAGGAATACAATCCTGTAAATCCACTAGGGTTACCTCGTAAGTAGGAGGGCCCTTGGTAGAGTCTTCAGGCTCCTAGGTTGTGGTGAGGTACAACCTTAACCATTACCAAAGATCCAAAACACACCCTCAAATAGCCCACGGATGAGGCCTCTTGTTAAAGCTCTGAGGATAGCCCAAATGTTTTCGGCCCAAATTAGATGAGCCCACTTGCTGAATCCAAACATTAAAGGTTTAAAAGAAAATGAACTAGAATTTGAGTCAATAATGCAATGGCTCTTAAATTCATATGGACCTGCGGAAACAACCAGCCCAAGCAGGAGATCGCTCAAGTGGAATGTTTGTTGGCACCCATATGTCGGTTGACGGATTTTCATTTAATCTATTTGAAAAGTCAATATCATTATCCGCTTTCCATATTAACTCATTCATACTGTTCCCCTTCCTTCTTGTAATTTTTCCAAGATGAGCAGCGAAAAGAAGAAAAGAAAAACGAGAAATTAAAGAACTTTATCACTAGCAAGCAAAATAACATGTAAAATTGCCCAGAGAAGGAAGACATGCTCCAAATGGATGAATTTTATTCCGACAAAATTAAGTTATTCCCTCAAAATCATCGCACTTTGTGCAAGACCCTCAGCGCAAGATGAGGCTGAATATTAAATTACACGAACTAATCCAAAGTAATTAATTAATTGAGACTAATGCACACATTCTAGTCCATTGATTCCTACTTGGACATTACAGACAGGTAATACTTGCCCATCTGGATCAGCAGCCTCAGCAAGAAAGGCACGCAGCCGGTGAAGAGCAGCCACCGGAACTGTTCGTCTGACTTGGGAGTGACGGCAAAGATAGCGGAGCCGTACGTGACGGCCATCGACACGGTGGCCACCACAACCTCGAGGAAGAACGGGAAGCCCCAGGTGAGGGAGATGATGAGGTTGATGGACGATGCGAGCGCGAGCGTGTTGCACACCAGGAACACGTAGAACGGCCCCGTCTGGGAGGCGTAGATGGCCTGGCCTGGGACGCGGCCACCGGAGCTGTCCTGCCAGACGCCGCCGGGGGGGCTGACCCCAGCTTGGAAGGTGACGGCCGCGATGAGGGTGGCGACAACGAGGAGGACGTTGCGGACCTCGGTTGGGGAGTCACGGCCCTCGTGGTTGAACAGCACCGTGAGCAATTTGAGAGGGTTTTCTGGAGGGTTTGCCATTGGGGAGAGGGAGAGAGAGAGAGAGAGAGAGAGAGAGAGATAGGAATTAAAATTACTAATCCAATAAGAAGGTGAATGGCAATGACGTTTTCTTTGGATATTTATAGTGATGCAATGGAGGACTAGTTTTTTTTTTTTTTGACAACGGAGGACTAGTTCATGTATGTACTTTTCTGGTGGTTTTGGTCAGTGGTGGCTGTGACCATAGGAAGATTCTGGGAAATGTCGGATCGTGTAGAGAGAGAGAGAGAGAGAGAGGAATTAAAACTACTAATCCAATAAGAAGGTGAATGGTAATGACGTTTTCTTTGGATATTTGTAGTGATGCAATGGAGGACTGGTTCACGTATATATTTTCTGGTCGTTTTGATTAGTGGTGGCTGTGTGACCATAGGAAGATTACGGGAAATGTCAGGTCGTGATCCGCACATGCATGCTTCATTGTGATTGGAGGCTTTGTGTTCTCTCAACCTTGTTGAATAATTCCAGTTCCTGTTCTGGCCTGGCCCCTCTTCTTCCTCCTTTATTTCTTTTGTTTATTTGATTGGGGGGGACCTTTTGGCGGAGGGGAGTCCAATTATTCAGTAAATGACTGAGAGATGAGTCAGCTGCCGAACCTAGAGCAATCCCAATTGAGGGTTTTGTTTTTTGTTTTTTTTTATTTTTTTCTTCTGGCATCCTATTCTTCAAAATATAAACGGGAGCGTTATTTTGATACAGTTATGGTTGCGTTATAATTATGTTTCAAATTGCTAAAAATTTTGTGCCTGGTGATACATACTTTAATTGTAAAATCTAATAGTTAGATAAGACAGATGCAAATGCTCAGTTACCTAGCATACGCATACTCTCTATCACCATCAAATTTTCGACACATGTTGCTAGTTATGGTTGTGTTATAATTATGCCATAAATTGCTAAAATTTATGTGCTTTGGTGACACATACTTAAAAACTCTAGAATTTCAAAGTTAAATAAGAATGGATGAGGATCCTTAGCTGCCTATCATAGGGCTGTGCAATTAGTCCCGTTCTACCCTAGAACCAGACCAGACCGTCCATAAAACAGGTCTCGTCTCGGTTGCAGCAAAAATAGGTTCAATTCCTAGTTCAAAATTTTTTAAATCGGTACTTTGCGGGCAAGTTCTAGATTTTGGGCATTGAATCTATCCACCAACCCAACCACTCAAGAACCGGCTATAACCTATTTGGATTATATACTTAAATGAGCTTAACTTTCCTATTGCTTTAAATTTCTATCTATCTTGTATTGATGTGTTACTTTGAGCCATTTTGTTACTCACACTATTTTGCTATAATTACTATTTCTTTTGTTTTTTTAATAAAAAAAAGAAAAAAGAAAAAAAAAAGAAACCGGTTCCCGGTAGACTATGGAATTGAAGTAGACAAATAAGGTAGGTTCTGTGGTTAATTTCAATACAAATAGGATAAATTTCAAGTTCCGAAAATTGAAAATTGATTTTAATAGGAGATTTACCCACCCTCTTCCCCGTCCTTCTTTTGTTTTTCCTTTTTGGTCTCCTCCCTCCTTGCCTCCCCATCAGCGCCACCATAGTGCCAACATCACAATTGGCTACCACCAGATATCGGTGAGGCCTTGTCGCTTCTATCGAGGCCTGCCATCACCTTTCAAGATGACACGAGACCCGATGAACATGGCCAGATTTGGAGGAGGGGCTTCCACAATTTCATCCAAATACGACGCTCCATTGTGGCTGATGAGCTCGACACCAGTGTGAGCTCAAGGCAAGGGAGATAGAACAAAAGCAATGGGGTTAGAGAGATAGAGGTGACAATGTGAGGTTACAAAAGTAATGGGGGTTAGATGACGAAGGGAACACGGTGGATATGATGGTGGCGGCGGCACTAAGGGGGTGCTCTTTCCCAACGGCGGCGACCGAGTTGGGATTGATTGTATGGACAAAGGATCTGAGTCCGGCCAAGACAACTTCCTAAAAATTGTTGTGAGTTCCTGTAGTCACGAGGAGTTCTGTGGCATTCGTCTTCATGACTGTGATTGTTACTGGTAAGTTGTAGCAATGGGTTTGAACTTACTTCAATGAGCATGTAGTCATGATACTACTTACATATTATCTATGTGACATGCTGCAGAGTATAACTAAACCATCGATATCATCATTGTTCAAAATATATTGAGCCTACCATAGATATCCTATACTACACTTAAACAAATTATATACCATATATCTAGCATTCATTGAAAAGTTGACCATATCCATGAAACTGGAAGGGATGAGTGCACTTCACGCAGATATATTCGCTGGTCCTATGACCATTTGAAATATACCACATGATCTATATTGATATGTTATTGAAGAGCAATCATGATAGAACACAAAACAAATTTATTCATGGATTAGCATATACTTTATCCGCGAAATTGGTTGTAAGGTTTCTATAATCTATGCTTGGAAGCTGATCTAAAGCGCTGTATTAATATAATACAACATATAAAGAACATCTAATAAAAATTACAAAATTTTGTAGTAATGTGTGAATTCCTACGGAGACCCATGCATAGCACGGGTTGCTGCGGTAGTTAATAGAAGCAACGTGCATAAGGAGAGTCCTTGATTGCGGGAATGGGAAAGCCTGTGGATCCAATAAAAAGGAAACTCTTTGCGTCAAAACATTGTTGTTTTATCTCATTCTATCTATCAAGATTGCAAGATAAAAGGGACGAATCTTTTCCTGCTTTCGAATCACAGATGTGAAATTTGTACAAGAAGTAGAAACTTGTAAGAAAGTAAACATAATATTACGTGATTATTGTTAATTACACTTCTAATTATGAAAATAAGCTGAAAATATGTTACCCAAGAAGTTTATATGATAAACGATATGGTCGTTTGCCAAGAATAAGAAAAACATTATTGGTGTTAAAGTATTTCACATCACTTGTTTACGAGTTTATATACTCTTTATATATATGGCTTCCCTTAACTTATTGGCTTAAGATTTTGAGTTGGAAATTATAACACGATATTAATGCCAAGTTTTGGCCCAATTTATTTCACGTGTGCAAATTTTCATTAGTCAAGTTCTACTCGTTGTTTCTAATTTTGATTGCATGTGAGAGATGTGCTAAATTATATTTGTTTATGGGTTTTATATGCTCCTTATACATATGTGGTCTCTCTAATTTAGTCAATACAGTCATTTTTTGAATATAACTTTTTTGGCATGTAACTGATATAATTCTTTTCATAATTTTTTAAAATTTGGACGATGTATTGGATTTTATTGAGAAAGCAAAAAGTTATTCTTATTTTTTTCTTAAACAAAATGGAATAAACTTTAAAACCACATCAATTGCTGTCAAAAAAGAAGGAATTAAAAAAAAAAAAATCGGTCAGACCAATTGAGTGACTTGAATTAATTTTTTTTTTTTTGAGTCTCAAGTGCAGTAATAGTTACATTTTTTTTATGTGCGAAATCATCTGATTAAAAAATAATATCAGTGCCTCGCCATGGCATTATGATGATGTTTTGAGTTTCTAAAAGGAGGCCAAGGGCTAGTCCACTTAGGGTGCGTTTGGTAACGTTTCTGTTTAAAAATTGTTCCAGGGAACAGAAATAAAAAAAAGTGTTTCTGTTCCGGGGAACAGTTTTTGAACAAAAGAACGCGTTTGGTAAGTATAAAAAAAAACTGTTCTTGAAATAAAAAAAGAACAGAAACACGTTTGGTAACTGTAGTCAATTTCTGTTCCTAGAATAGAAAAAGAATAGAAACACGTTTGGTAAATTGTACAAAATTTCTGTTTTAAATTTTTTAAAAAAATGTTTTTTTTTTTAATAAAGTTTAAACTTGATATTGAATTCTCATTCTCATGAAATGCTCATTAATTTTATTTTGTTCATGGTGAGTGAAGACAAACATTTTGAACATGATCATATGGAATACTTTGTAGAAAATTTTGTAAGTAAAGTTTGTATCAAATTTTTTTCAAGTACTTTTTTTACTTTTTATTTTTATAACATATAAATTTGATATTGAATTATCATTCTCATGAAATGACGGTGGGGGCGATGATCAAGGCGGTGAGGGTGCGAGACGAGCCTGGCGCTCAAGGAGGCCAAGGAGTTGATCGAGGGGCTGCCGAAGAAGTTCAAGGAGGGGGTGTCCAAGGACGAGGCGGAGGACGCGAAGAAGCAGCTCGAGGAGGCCGGTGCGAAGGTCGCCATTGTTTAGGGAAGGACCCAATTCGAGGCAATTGATACAGAGCCGATAAGAAGTGATGGTCTTTTAGGGTTTAAATCGAAGTGTGATTTGGTGAGAGGGTTTCGTGTAGTTATAGTGGGAAGGAAATGGTTGTTCATGGGGGGCCTGAGCTGATGTTGTATTTGCATTTGTAATGAGGAATTTGACTTGTGCGAATCTCCAAATTCTTTTCTTGTTTCTCCGTTCGTTTCGATCGATCTTTTTGGGCTTCTTTTTGTTTGGGATTTCTTTTAATGCAATACACAAGACAACAACATTTGATTTGACAAAATTGCAAAGGAATTGATCAATCAAAAATCACAGAAATTGAAGTTCAGGATTCAAGTGCCAACAGCCATACACGAACGACACGTGATTTGCAAACTCAGATACATCCTCGATTCATGGCCCAAAGTCTCCAGCCGAGAATCAACAACCAATCTATTAACATGATGAAAATGGTCATCCACGAAATGGAAATCAATCGATCGTCAACGGGGTCCCGAGGAGCTTCATCTCGCAGCCTTTTGATGGTTATGACAGGGCACTCAGCATGCTTCACGCAAAATTCACTGACGGTGCCGACAAATACCCTGTGATGTTATGTGCATGACAAGATCAGGCAATGAGGTGTTTCCAGAAATATGCGTGACATTAGCTAACTCTAAACAGACGATAGAGATGTATCAACATGCGAGATGTGACAACTAGTAAGAGAACTTCCACTCAGCCAGCAAGTCAATGATGAGGTCATGAGAGGAAGATCAAGCTGTCTTGAAGCCTATGGGGACTCCACAGTGGCAGGCTCTCGATTTATGAGATGTTCAGCTGAAAGCAGAATCCAGAAAAGAGCTCAATATACCTTTGAAAAGGGCCAAGACCCCTGCTTCCCACAACAAGTAAATCAGGCCTAACTCACTTGACCTCATGACAGATGACCTCTTTTGGATCTCCTTTCTTGATCCATGCTTCACATTGTACCTAACATGAACACATCATAAGGAAATGGCGAATATTATTGTTGGCAATGTTTATTCAGGGGAAAAAGAGAGGAGAAAAATCTCCAATACCCCGATTTCATGACATCCGTTGACAAAGCACTCCGGTAGATGAATTCCTCTCGCCTTGTCCCTCTGTTTCAAGCTCTTAAAATCGTCCGGAGATGCATATACACTATCCATGTCATCAAAACCTATGGCAAAGGCAAAGTGAGAGGCCATATATCGGTGAGGATGCGGGATTTCCCCAAACAATTCGCCCTGGGCAACAAGAATTGCTGAATCAAAAGGCACGACCGACTTATTGCCATACATATATAAATGCCACACCCGAGTCTAACAAGCAAAACCCCACATTGATCTTTCTATGAAGTACTTCTTATGGAAATGATTACAAAACCTGTTGGTTGGGAATGATCTCATTTATCTAATCGCTCAGCATTCTAAAGGCAGATAATACTCTCCAAAACCAATATGCAAGAGTTCTGAGCCTGGACACCCGGTCCAGCTTCACTCTCAGAGAACATATGTGATCAAATATTTCAAGGGCTTTCCCTTGAGGCCTAGAATTAATAACTCAAGTTTCACATTCTGTAAATTAAAATTGCAGAGCTAAATACAACGGCTCATGCCTCAAGTCTCTTTCTTCTTTTTACAGAATAAGAGATGGGAGAGACACATACAGATGACTATGCACTTCTACCGTGTTTTTGGTCACAACATGACACATATCACAATAAATCGGTCGAGCATTCCATCGAAATCCAGAGAAGGATGAAGTGCCATGTACAACATGCCGCATCTCTCATTCAGCATGGGCTTCTTCCTAAACACCAAAATCCCACCCTCCATTCGGGACCTTCTCGTCAACTACAATAGGATCCCCGCAACACGAACAAATTGCTGAAGCAAACTGGGAGCCAATTTTCTAGCCGCAAAGCGTTGGAATCTGTTGATCCTTGCGTTCGTTGCGATCGAGCTGACCATTTTAAGTCGACTAAACGAATTTTTGTTTATCAATGCCTTGGATGATCCTTTATACATCCCCGAATCTCCGACATACACAGGGATATCAAAAGATGAGTTCTTGCGCTCGACTTTTCAAGACTCCTCACTACTAAGGCGAATGCCGAAAATGCATAAAGGGTAGCACTATATACTCAATTGGGGCTCGAGCACGGTGCCGGCGAGCAACGCCGCTTGGGGCTCGAGCATGAGGGCTCGCTCGAGCGAGCCTCTCGCAGATCTAGGCAAGCGCTGGCTCGAGCGAGCTGTCGCGCTCGAGCCCCAAGCAGCCGTTGCCCAGATTTGCGAGGGGTGGCTCTCGTCGAAGCCCTCGTCAATCGGTGAAGGAGGAGCAGTGAACAGGTTTACCTGGTGAAGGAGCAGCGGCTGTCGGCGGCGGAGAGGACGACGGTGGAGAAGCCGGATGGTCTCGAGACAGAGGCGGCTGTCGGCGCCGGAGAGTGGGAGGCGTCGGAGAAGACGACGGTGGAGACGCTCGCAGCGGCTGTCGGCGCCGGAGAGAACGACGGTGGAGAAGCCGGATGGTCTTGAGACAGAGGCGTCTGTCGGCGCCGGAGAGTGGGAGGCGCCGGAGAAGACGACGAAGGAGACGCTTGCAGGAGGAGAGGCGGTGTTCGAAGGGCTGAGGAAGAAATAGAAAAGAAACACGATTTTGTTCCTTTTTTGTTTCTCAAATATGTTTCGAAATAAGAAACACAAATTTGTTGTTTCTTATTTCTGTTTCTTTTTTGTTTCTGAACAAAAGAACAAAAGGAACAAAAAAACGCACCCAAACGCGTTTCGTTCCTTTTTGTTCCCTGAACAAAAAAACAGAAAAATGTTTAAAAACAGAAAAAAGAAGTGCAAACAAACGAGCCCTTACCCGCTCTTCCCCTTTCGCTTGGATGGAAAGATTTTAGTGAACATAGAACTTTAAGGCGCGTTTGGTAACGATTATGTTCCTGGGAGCCGATTCGATCGGGCGATTCTTTTTATTCTGTTCCTGAACCGATTCTAAGCATTTTAAGCCGTTTGGTAACTTTCCAAAAATTTTGATTTTGGAATAGAATTGCGTTTGGTACCATGTTCATTAATTCTGTTCCAAATCAATTTCTTTTAATTTTTAAATAATTTTTTTTTTACTTTTTTCCTTTGTTTTTTTTTCTTTTTTTCCCTTGTTTTCTTTTCATTTTCCTTTTCATTTTCCTTTTTTTTCTTTTCATTTTTTTTTTTCCTTTTTCTTTCCTTTTTCTCATATTCTTCTTCTTCTTCTTCTTGTCGGTCGCCGGACCGGCGACCGGCCAAACGAGGGCTGCGACCTCACGGAGCGTTCGCCGGCCCTCGGCAAGGCCGACCCTCGTCGGCCAAGCCTCGCCAAG
This sequence comes from Eucalyptus decipiens, assembly GCA_014182575.1. Taxonomy (NCBI): domain Eukaryota; kingdom Viridiplantae; phylum Streptophyta; class Magnoliopsida; order Myrtales; family Myrtaceae; genus Eucalyptus; species Eucalyptus decipiens. Next base: position 24,166,827 of record CM024613.1, read on the forward strand.
CCGAGCGAGGCTCGCCTAGCCTTGCCGAGGCTCGGCCGAGCCGGGCCGACCTCGTCGGGGTTGGGCCGAGCCCCGCCGATGGCCGGCCGACCTCGTCGGGGTTGGGCGAGGCTCCCCGGCCACCGGCGGGCCGGGCGAGCCTCGCCCGGCCACCGGTGGGGTTGGGCGTCGCGAGGCTCGCCCGGCCCTCGCCCGATCCGGCGAGGCTCGGCCTCACCGATCCGGCGAGGCCAAGCCTCGCCGGTGGTTGGGCAAGCCTCCCGCGAGCTCGCCGGTGGTGGGCTTGCCTCCGGCGAGCTCGCTAGACCTCACCTTGATCCGCGAGCCTCCGCGAGCTCGCGGGACCGGCCGGCGGCGGGACGGCGGCGGACGGACGGCGGCGGACGGTCGGCGGCGGTGGCGGACGGCGGTGGCGGATGGCGGACGTGGCGGGCGGTGGTGGACGGCGGTCGCGAGATGGCGAAGGGAACAAGAAAATTTATTGATTTTGATTCTCAAATTCGTTCCCGGAACAAGAATCAACTTTTTTGGTTCTTGATTCTGTTCCCAACTGCTCCCGGGAACAAATTTGTTCCGAGGAACAAAAATTTTACCAAACGCGATTCTAGGCCGAAACGATTCCGGGAACAAAGAATCAGAATTTGGCCCTGTTTGGATGGTTACCAAACAGGGCCTTATTCCCTTAAGATCAAGTGAAACAGTCTTGAACTAACACTAGTTAAGTAAATCAAACACCTAATCTAACAATATTAAGATGTCCGAAATCTCAAGAGAGAAATTTTTACCTCAAATATGGAAACTCTTAGCTAGTTTCACTTGTGCTAATGTTGTGATGATGTTTTCTTGGAGATTTATGGTGATACAAAGGAGGACTAGTTCAAATACATACTTTTCTGGTCGTTTTGGTCAGTGATGGCTGTGACCATAGGAAGATTCTGCCAAAGGTTTCGTCGTGGTCCCTCCATGCATGCTTCGTTGTGATTGGGGAGGTCTTGTATGCTCTCAACCATGTTGACAAATTCCACTTCCTGTTCTGGCCTGGCCCTTTTCTTCCTCTTTTATCTTTTTGTTTATTTGATGGGAGGGACCTTCTGGAGGTAGCGAGTCCAATTATTTGTAGCTCCCAAAACTACATGGTTGAGAGATGACTCGGCTGCTGAACCTAGAGCCAATTCGATCCTTCGAAATCGAAACGGGAGCGTTCTTTTAATATAGTTATGATTGTGTTATAATTATGTTACAAATTGCTAAAATTTATGTGCTTGGTGATACATATTTTAAAACTCCAGAATGTCAAAGTTAAATAAGACTAGTTGCGGATCCTCAGCTACCTATCATAGGGCTATGCAAACAGTCCCATCCTATCTCAGAACTAAACCAGACCACCCATATAAACAGGTCTAGTTCCTGATTTCAGTGGAAACAAGTTCGATTCTCGGTTCCCATCGGTACTGTGCAGATAGGTTTTAGGTTTTAGGTATTAAACCGACCCACCAAGCCACCCACCCAATCACTCAGAAACTGGTTAGAACCTTTTTTCTAAAATTGGAAGAAGATAATTTATTATTCTTAAATGAGTTTAAGTTGTCTATTATTATTATAAATTTTTTGTGATGTTTTACTTGGAGCCATTTTGTTGCTCATACTATTTTGCCATAATTGCAATTTCTCTTAAAGTAAGAAAGAAACTGATTTTTAGGTAAATCCTAAAACCAGACACGATAAATATGATAGGTTTTAAGGTCGATTTCAAAAGTTGGGAACCGATTATTATCCACCCTCTACAACGTCTTTTGGTTTTTCCTTTTTGGCCCCCCCCCGCCACCACAACACCAACACCATGATTGGCTACCACTAGATCTCAGCGAGGCCTCGTCGCTTCTATCATGATGCCGTCGAGACCTGGCATCACCTTTTGAGATGTCGCAAGACCCCATGAAAATGGCCATATTTGGAGGTGGGGCTTTCACAAATCTCATCTGAATATGACGCTCCATCGTGGCCAACGAGCTCGCGCCAGCACAAGCTCGAGGCAAGGGAGATAGAGTAAAAGCAAGGGGATTCGAGAGATAAATGTGATTGTGCGGGGTTACAAAAGCACCGGGGGATTACATGAGGAAGGGAACACGATGGAGACGACAGTGGCGGCGGCACTGAGGAGGTGGTCTTTCCCTACGGCGGCGACCAAGTTGGGATTAATTGTATGGGCAAAGGATCCGAGTCGAGCTAAGACAATTTCCTACAAATCATTGTAAGTTCCTCTAGTAGTTGAGAAGTTCTGTGGTGTTCGTCTTCCTAATTATGATTGTTACATGTTAGAAGCAGTGGGTTCGAACTCATTCCAATGAGGGTATAAGTTTGTATACTACTTATGTATTATCTAAGTGACATTGATCCTCTAGTAATGCTGCAAAGTATAACTATACCATCGATATCATCATTGTTCGAAATATATTGAGCCTACCATATTTATCCTAGACTATAATTAAATCTAATTACATACCATATAGTTGTACCATTCATCGAAAAGTTGACAATATCCATGAAAATGGAAGGAATGAGTACATTTTGCACAGATACATTCGTTGGTCTTATGACTATTTGAAAAATACCACATGATCTAAATTGATATGTTCTAGAATAAAAACCAAAATAAATTTATTAATGGATTCACATATGCTTTATCCACGAACTCGTTTGTGAAGTAAATGACTATTTAGAAGATGTTCGAGATCCTCCAAACTTAGGGATGAACTTTACCGGCTAAAGTTACCCAGTTGGTAGTTTGTTTTACAACAGACTAAAAGATGCATTGTCCCACATCGAAAGGTATGAGTATGCATGTGGATGAGATTTATCACTAATCAAGGATCATTATTTTTTATTTAATGAAAAATTCAGGTTTATTTTTATAAAAAATTAACTATAGTGTCTCGTTAAAACAGTGCAATTATCAATAAAGGAGTAACGGTTATTTATTATTTATTATTTATTTAATTCTGGTCAACGGTGTTATTATTTATTTAATTCCGACCGGCACGTGTGGCACGCGCTAGGCACCCCGCGCGTGCGTCGCACATGCCTTGGGCCGAAACGGCATCAACAAATTGCTAAAATTTATGTGCTTGGTGATACATATTTCAAAACTCTAAAATGTCAAAGTTGAATAAGACTAGATGCGGATCCTCGGTTGCCTATCACTAGTTAACTAGATTCTAGATTTAGTAGGATTTGAGATCGAAAGAACTAGATTAGAAAATTTATGAAAGTAGAAGGATTTTATTAGATAAATTAAAGAATTGATTAGACATATCGTGAAAGTATGAGGACAAAAAAAAAATGCAACCTAAGTCTTACCACGTAATGCATTGGCATTATCCTTGGAAATCCTTTTAACAATACTACTTTGATTGAGGCATTTATCTATATGGGAGACAAAGTGCGCGATGGATCTTTGTAAACATTTAGTGGCATGGCTTATAACTTCGGGACGGTCTCCCCTGAGCTGTGTACAAAATGTGAGAACAACTACTGGTGGATCTAATAGTTAGTCTATAGTGGAATTTCTATGGAAGGAGTAGCAATGGTTTCTACACTTGTAATTGGGCGATATATGTACTACTAGTGTAACTTGTAGAATTAAGCCTATTTGGGCTATTAGTGGGCTATTAGAGTTAGAAGATAGAGGACTGGGTGCATTTAAACCGAACCTCTACAAATCTCGTTCGTAACTAATCTTTCCTTAAATATGTAAATTTTCACTATTTGTTATTGCTCGTTTACTTTACATTGTGGTTGGTTCTACAAAAATAGTTTGTGCTTCCTTGAAAAATCGATTCATCTGCTCATGATTGCTTATTTGGACCTAACAACTAAGATCGGATCAAATTTTCTTTTTCCATGAAGTTGCTATACTTTTGCGATGAAGATCGAAGGCGACCATTGTCGGAACAAAGATCCACGGCAATCATTGTGGGAACTTAGCTTGAACGAAAGCAACTCGATCCCCCCTCCCCCTCCGTTGTTTGGTGGTGCTAATTATACATGCTGAAAATGTACGATGGCCATGTTATTTGATGTCTGGAATACGAACTTTGCAGTCGATTTTGCAATTGGACCCTTTTGTGACAATAAAGGAAGGTGGGTCCTCTGTTTGATTGCTGAAAGTTTCATTAAACGCAAAAGCAAGGCGCGTTCAAAGCTGTGCGCATGCTCCGCCCGAATTCATCAGAATTTCCGTGTATAACAACAAAAGAAATATGGGATCGATTGGAGGTCACTAGACCCGTAAAAAAGGGTCTTTGACTCATTTTTTAAACTATGGATGTTAAATGTATTATAAATGAGTTTAAATGTGTTATGAGTACAAATGAGTTATAAATGGATTTACAATTTATTCAAATACAACTCATCTCTATCTCTTTATTCATGTTTTTCGCTTTCACTCAATCTCACGTTCACTCCCGTCGCACTTTGATTTCAGTTTGGATATGATTGTTCATAGATTGAGTTAAATACATAAGTATTTTAATAATATAAGCCGGGTTGGATCAAGTATGGATTGGTATGGGTCAAGTCGATTATGGGGTATTACATTTGAATTGCATGAAAATGAGTCAAAATAGGTTAAATGAGTTTACCAACTAAAATCCAACTAGATGCATTTGCTTGATGGGTCTCGAGGTCACTTATCATCTTTTATCATTTTCTTAATTATTGGTGAGTTTGGACAAGAGTTTTTAGGCATTACTGGGGTGGACTCTTTTGGATTGAATGTCGGGATTATTTTCCTTGGCAGACCGGGCTCGAAATAGATGGTGATCGGGTTTCATTGTTAAAGCTCTGTGGATAGCCCAAATGTTTTTGGCTCAAATTAGATGAGCCCACTTGCTGAATCCAAAAATTTAAAACTAAAAAGAAAGAAAAATAGATTGTGAGTCAAGTATACATTGGCTCCTAAATTCATATGGGTCCGCCAAAACAACCAGTCCAAGCAGGAGACCGCTCTAATGGAATGTTTGTTGGCACACATTTATCGGCCAACATAGACATATTTTCATCTAATCTTTTTGAAAAGTCAATATCATTATCCAATTTGCATATTAATTCATTCATCATACTGTTCCACCTCCTTGTAATTTTCCCAAGATGAACACCAAAAAAGGGGAAAAAAAGACGAGAAATTAAAGAAGTTTATCACTAGCTTGCAAAATAACATGGTAAATTGCCTAGAGAAGCAAGATATGCTTCAAATTTTCCCTGTTTGTCATCGTTCATTTACTTTAAATTGTTAAATTATGTCTCAAGTTTGAGCGTATGTGAAATGTGATCTGCTTGGATGATTTTTTTTATTTGATTGTGAAGATATTTTTCTAATAAAGATAATATTCAAGATTATGCACAAAAAAAAAATTTAAAATTCTTTTTTTAGGTCTTAGATGTCTTCAGTTAACAGAAGGGGATTCGTTGGACTCCATGACGGTTTACAAAAGAAGAAATAAAATAGAAAAAACAAAAAGGAGCAAAGTTTCTTCTTTACTACGTGGAGCCCAAAGTCAAAGTCTTGACTTTGGGCACACAATATAAAAGGGAAAAGGAACGTGAAGCCCTTTGCACGTCCATGATCCGCCTGAGAGAGGAGCTGCAAGTTTTTGAAGCCACGCGAAACCTTGAAAAGGAATGTGAAGACTTACGTACGTGGACTGAAGATGAATGCTAGAGTTCTTGATTTTGGCGTACATAGAGCGTTTATGTTTTGAGCTTAAATGCGTGGTGGTTTGTGCAATGAGTTTATATTCAGGTGAGGTATTTATTTATAGATATTTTGGGTTTGGAATTAAATTTAGGCATGGGAAACACTCGAGCGTGTGAACAATTATAAATTTTGATTTTCCGATTATAGTGGATTATTTGCTGCTGGCTCTCCATGCTGATATACGTATCGATGCTCGAATTGAATCATATAAAATTTATGGTATCATTATTATTTCTCGTTTATCTCTTTGGAGTTTGTGCGTTGACATAAATTGCAAGATTCTGTCTTTTTCGCGTATTATTTTCCAACAACATTGGGGTCGATTCTACAAAAATAGTTTGTGCTTCCTTAAAAAATCGATTCATCCGTTCTTGACTGCTCATTTGGGCCTAACAATTAAGATCGAAGCTTTTCCCATGAAATGGCTATACTCTTGTGATGAAGATCGAAGGTGACGTTTGTCGGAACAAAGATTGACGGCAATTATTGTTGGAACTAGCTTGAACGAAAGCAACGCGATTACCCGTCATCCTCCGTTGTTTGGTGGTGCTTACACATGTTGGAAATGTAGGATGCCATGTCATTTGATTGCTGGAACACGAACTTTTGTTGATTTTGCAAATGTACCCTTTTGTGACAATAAAGGTGGCTCCTCTAGTACACCCGAAAGTGAAGAGAGTACATGAGGGATGGCAAGAGGAAAGTTTCATCAAATGCAAAAGAAAGAGACGATATACACCATGCGCATGCTCCGCCAGAATTTATGAGAATTTCCTCGTGCGCAACAGCAAAAGAAACATGGGATCAATTGGAGGTCGCCCATTAGAATTTTCTCGGTCTGTATGTCGAGATTACTTTCCTCAGCAGACCCAGCCCGATATAGCCAGTGGATCGGGCCTCGTTGTTAAAGCTCTTTCGATAGCCCAAATTGGATGAGCCCACTTTGCTGAATCCAAAAGTTAAAAATTAAAGATAAAGAAATATAATTTGAGTCAATAATGCATTGGCTCCTAAATTCATATGGGTTTGCCAAAACAACCATCCGAAGCAGGAGATCGCTCAAATGGCATGTTTGTTGGCACACATTTAGTGCTTTAATCCCAATGAGTTGACAGAATGCGTTTTTTTTTTTTTTTTTAACGTGTCAGTTCCAACATTCCTCAACCTCCAAGTGGAGAGATATATATATTCTTCCCCCTCTCATAGGGTAATATTTTTGAATTTTTTTTCCCAAAGTTTAGACGCAATAGTTTCTGGTCATACTCAAGATTGTGTTATATTAGGAGGCCCCCAATCACTATATTTATCATGGTGTGAGAGCTACCTCTACCCCTTATTATTTTATCGTCCTCGGAGTATGGGGACACGAGTCTTGATTGGCTCTTGACCTATCCTTTCTACTAGCTCAACCACACTGGCTTGTGACTCAAGTGGGGACATGGGCTTGAATCTTTTGGGCTGGGCCTATAGCCAATTCTTTCCCTCCTGGGTAAGAGGTAAAATTGCCCTCAAGCCAATGACGGGGCTTGGAAAGGAGGAGCCAGGAGTTAGCCAAGACTTGAGTCCCTATACTCCGAGGATGTTAAAAAATGGGGGGTAGAGGCAACTCCCAAGCTTCAATAAATATAATTGCCAAGGATTTCCCTATAAGACTCAATGGTCTACCACTATATATGAACTTTGGGACATAAAATTTGGGAGTATTTCCTAGAGGAGGTGGCGATCGATATGTTAAAATAAGGAATGCAATCCTGGTCAGTCCACCAGGGTTACCTCGCAGGTAGGATGGCCCTTTGTGGAGTCTTCAGGCTCCTAGGTCATGGTGAAGTACAATCTTAACCACTACCAAAGATCCAAGACACACCTTAAAATAGCCCACTAATTAGGCCTCATTGTTGAAGCTCTATGGATAGCCCAGATGTTTTCGGCCCAAATTAGGCAAGCCCACTTGCTGAATCCAAACATTAAAGGTTTAAAAGAAAAGGAACTAGAATTTGAGTCAATAATCCAATGGCTCCTAAATTCATATGGACCAGCGGAAACAACCAGCCCAAGCAGGAGATCACTCAAGTGGAATGTTTGTTGGCACACATATGTCAGTCAACATTGATGGATTTTCATTTAATCTATTTGAAAAGTCAATATCATTATTCACTTTCCATATTAACGACGTACGGACACTTTGAGTGCCAAAACTTGGTTCGGATGGACATTCAAATTCCCAAAATCTGAGCAAAATGGATCACTTAAGTGCCACTTCGATCAAAATCCGATCAAAATGTCAACGTGGCGATTTTCCGACGAAGGAAATGCAAAACGACGCCATTTTGCACACTGACATGGCTAAATACTACAAAAATAACGTCGTTTTAGTGTTGATGTAGTAAAAAAATTAATATAAAAATTAATTAAATTAAATTTAAAACTAAACTTATCTAACATTTTTAAAAATAAAATAAAATATTTAAAATACTAAAAATTAAAAAATAATTTAAAAAAAAATTAAAAAATCTATATATTTTTGGAAAAACTAAAAATTTTAAAAAAATAAACTTATTTAAAAAATTAAACAATAAAATAAAACAAAAATATTAGAAAAAACTAAATATTAAAAAGTATTAAAAAATTTTAAAAATAAAAAAACTAAAAATTTAAAACATTTAAAAACTAAACTTATTTGAAACATTTAAAAGTAAAATAAAAATATTAAAAAAACTAATTTGAAAAAAAACTAAAAAATTTTAAAATTTTTTAAAAATAAAAGTTGGGGGGCTAGGCCCTTCGGCGGCGGCAAGGAGGTAGTGGCGGCAAGGGCTCAGCCCATAGCTACCTACCCATTTTTTAAAATATTTTTATTTTATTTTTAAATGTTTTAAATAAGTTTAGTATTTAAATGATTTAAATTTTTAGTTTTTTAATATATATTTTAAAATTTTTAGTTATTTTAAAATTTTATTTTTATTTTTAAATGTTTTAAATAAATTTTGTTTTAAATTAAATTTAAATAATTTTTATATTAATTTTTTTAACATGTCGGCACAAAAACAACATCATTTTTGTATTGTTTAGCCATGTCAGCATGCAAAATGGCGTTGTTTTGCACTTCATTTGCCGGAAAATCGCCACATCGGCATTTTGGCTGGATTTTGGTTGAGGTGACACTTAAGTGATCCATTTTGCTCTGATTTTGACGTTTCCAAACTTTTGACACTAAAGTGTCAATCTGTGCCAAGTTTTGGCACTTGGGGTGTACTTCTGTTCCATATTAACTCATTCATATTGTTCCCCTTCCTTCTTGTAATTTTTCCAAGATAAATAAGGAAAAGAAGAAAAGGAAAACGATAGATTAAAGAACTTTATCACTGGCAATCAAAATAACATGTAAAATTGTCTTGAGAAGGAAGACATGCTCCAAATGGATGAATTTTATTCCGACAAAATTAAGTTATTCCCTCAAAATCATCGCACTTTGTGCAAGACCCTCAGCGCAAGATGAGGCTGAACATTAAATTACACGAACTAATCCAAAGTAATTAATTAATTGAGACTAATGCACACCTTCTAGTCCATTGATTCCTACTTGGACATTACAAACAGGTAATACTTGCCCATCTGGATCAGCAGCCTCAGCAAGAACGGCACGAAGCCGGTGAAGAGCAGCCACCGGAACTGTTCTTTTGACTTGGGAGTGACGGCAAAGACAGCGGAGCCGTACGTGACGGCCATCGACACGGTGGCCACCACAACCTCGAGAAAGAACGGGAAGCCCCAGGTGAGGGAGATGATGAGGTGGATGGATGACGCGAGTGCGAGCGTGTTGCACACCAGGAACACGTAGAACGGCCCCTCCTGGGCGGCGTAGATGGCCTGGCCTAGGATGTGGTAGCTGGAGCCATCCTGTCAGATGCCGCCGGGGGGCTGACCCCAGATTGGAAGGTGACAGCCGCGATGAGGGCGACGACAACGAGGATGACGTTGCGGACCTCGGTTGGGGAGTCACGGCCCTCGTGGTTGAACAGCATCTTGAGCAATTTGAGAGGGTTTTCTGGAGGGTTTGCCATTGGAGAGAGAGAGAGAGAGAGAGAGAGAGAGAGGAATTAAAACTACTAATTCAATAAGACGGTGAATGGTAATGACGTTTTCTTTGGATATTTATAATGATGCAATGGTGGACTAGTTCATGTATGTACTTTTCTGGTCGTTTTGGTCAGTGGTGGCTGTGACCATAGGAGGATTCTGGGAAATGTCAGGTCGTGATCCGCACATGCTACTAATCCAATAAGAAGGTGACTGGTAATGTCATTTTCTTTGGATATTTATAGTGATGCAATGGAAAAATAGTTCATGTATGACTTTCTGATCGTTTTGGTCAGTGGTGGCTGTGACCATAGGAAGATTCAGGGAAATGTCGGGTCGTGATCTGCACATGCATGCTTCATTGTGATTGGAGGGTTTGTGTGCTCTCAACCTTGTTGAATAATTTCAGTTCCTGTTCTGGCCTGGCCCCTCTTCTTCCTCCTTTACTTCTTTTGTTTAGTTGATTGTTTGGGGTGGGGGGGGTTTGTTTATTCAGTAAATGACTGAGAGATGACTCAGCTGCCGAACCTATATTTTTTTATTTTTTATTTTTTCCTTCTGGCATCCTATTCTTCAAAATATAAATGGGAGCATTCTTTTTGATACAGTTATGGTTGCGTTATAATTATGTTTCAAATTGCTAAAATTTTTGTGCCCGGTGATACATACTTTAATTGTAAAATCTAATAGTTAGATAAGACAGATGCGAATGCTCACTTACCTATCATACGCGTACTCTCTATCACCATCAAATTTTGGACACAAGTTGCTAGTTATGGTTGTGTTATAATTATGCTACAAATTACTAAAATTTATGTGCTTTGGTGATTTAAAACTCTGAAATCTCAAAGTTAAATAAGATTGGATGAGGATCCTTAGCTGCCTATCGTAGTGCTGTGCAATTAGTCTCGTTCTATCTTGGAACCGGACCAGATTGTCCACAAAACAAGTCTGATTCTCGGTTGCAGCAGAAATAGGTTCATTCCTAGTTCGAAATTTTTTAAATCGATACTTTGCGAGTAGATTTTAGATTTTGGGTGTTGAATTTATCTACCAACCCAACCACTCAAGAATCGGCTATAACCTGTTTGGATTATTATACTTAAATGAGCTTAACTTTCCTATTGCTTTATATTTCCGTTTGTTTTGTATTGATGTATTACTTTGAGTCTTTTTTTTTTTGGTAAGGTTAAAACTTAACTTTGAGACATTTTGTTGCTCACACTATTTTGCTATAATTGCTATTTCTCTTGGTTTTTTTTTTTTTAATGAGAGAAAAAGAAAAAGAAAAAGAAACTGTTTCCCGGGTAGACTATGGAATCGGACAAGACAAACATGATAGGTTCCAGGGTTAATTTCAACACAGATAGGATAGGTTTCAAGTTCCACAAATTGAAAATTGATTTTTGTAGGAGATTTACCCACCCTCTTCCCTGTCCTTATTTTGTTTTCCTTTTTGGCCTCCTCCCTCCCCATCACCGCCACCATGGTGCCAACATCACGATTGGCTACCACCAGATATCAGTGAGGCCTTGTTGCTTCTATTGAGACTTGGCATCACCTTTCGATATGACACGAGACCCGATGAAAATGGCTAGATTTGGAGGAGGGGCTTCCACAATTGCATCTTGAAGGCTTTATTAGAATTGGGCTTAAGGCCCGTCCGCCCAAGTTGGGCCCAAAAAGCCCAACCCACGAGAATAGGGCCCGTGGAAAGAGGGGAGTATAAAAGGGAGGAGAGAGAGAGAAAAACACACCGTTTGATTAAGAAAAAGACGTACGTTGTTTTACGCTCGCTCTCTCTCTCTCCCGTTTTCTTCAAGAGCAAAACAGTAAAGCACGTGAAAGAATTTTGCTTCCTCGAATTGAACAGGCCTAGTTTCTCTTCCTCCATTGGCGTCGGTGTTTAATCTGTGGCTAAAAGGTATGCTCGAATCCGTGGTGTGCTTTAGGATCGATGATATGTGTTGTTTTTCCCGGGCCTTACTTCCGCATTGATTTAGGGGTTCGATTCAATGTCGAATCCGCTTTTCGGGGATCCGTTGATCCCAACATTGGTATCAGAGCCCTAGTTCACGTTTTCCCGACCTGTTTGACGTTTTTTGATTGATTTTTCGCAAAAAAATTTTCGGCCGTACGGATCGGGGCAAGAAATCCCGAAACCCGAGCGCTGTTCGGCCATTTTTCTGAGTTTGCGTAAGTCGAAATCGAATTCTGTTGGCATAGGAAGAAAGGCGACGTCGAGACGAGTCCTGCGATATGTTGAGCGCCATCGGGCGACGCCGCACGCGCCCACACGCGCAGCCGGCCGCCGCGCGTGGGCGCGACGCGCCGGAAGCGCCGGGCTCGCCTGGGCCAGCGGCACACATGCGCCGGTCGGCGAACCGGGTGCGTGCACGCTCGCCGGGCCGGCGAACCGGCACGCGCCGGTCGACGGACCGACGCGTGCCGACGCCACCCAACGGCCGGTAATAGCCGGGTGACGCCATCGATGACGCGCACGACGACGGTTGGTCGGCGGCTCACCGCCGGCAACCCGACCGGCGACCCCACCCGACCCGAACCGCGTACGCCAGGCATGTGCCGGCTGACGTCTGCGTGATGTTAGCCCGCGCACGCGCGCAGCTCGTGCGGGCGGTTTGCGCGACCCGGCCTGACCGGCCCGACCGGTCCGTCCGGTTCGGCCACCGATGACCGTGACCGTTGACCACCGTTGACCGTTGACCGACGACCGACGACCGTTGACCGTTGACCGCTGACCGTTGACCGAAAAAAAAAAAAAAAGAGGAAAAGAATGTGTTTCTTTTTCAATTAAATCTATGTGGATTATAAGTGATTCCTTATTTTGTTCTGCATTTGTTGCAGGAACAATGCCTCCCCTGAGATTGCGCACACCTATTCGCGCAGTTACCGATGAACAAAAGAAAATGCTGTCTAACTTGATAGCTGAGCTGACTGATCATCGATTGGAGAGAGGTGACTTAATTGATTACGTCCTTGAAGTCAATGAGAAAATTCAAAAGGTCATATGAAATGGTCATCCTTTGTCACAGTCAGAGATGGTGCGATTTTTCATAAACACTCTTCCACCCGAATGGCAAGATGTGTTGAATCGCATATGGGATGTCAACAGAGCCGTTCTTATAAGAAAATTGTAATGGATTTTGTAAATGAATATTACTCAGTATTGTTACGAGGGAAAAGATCAAGAAATTGAACAAAAGAGGATCTTTCCGCCGTGTGCTGACTTTGTGTTAGTTGTATTGGCTGATTTTTGTTAAGTGTGTTTATGGACATATTGTGTAATGTTTACTACCTGATAGTTGTTGATGTAGCAACCGATATCTTGATTGTATAAAATGAAAGCATTATTGTTTTTTATTGGATATCATTTATCTGTTGCTTTCTGTTATTGCTGGTTGCTGTGGGTAATTAGCTGTGGGTAGTTTTAGAAGTTTTTGTAGCTTCATAGAATTGATTTTGCATAAGAAAATTATATTAATAATAATTTTAAGTTAGGATTTTTGGAGGATGATTGGAAACATAGTGACCTTTTGATTCTGAAGCCTTACTTGAAATTATTCATTAATATGATGGGTCTATGCAAATAGGGATGCATAAAAGATAGGCATTAATAATTCGTGCATATTTTTCTAATGTGTTCGTATCAATGGCTTCACCACAAAGAGCATAGTTGCCGAGCCGAACAAAGGTGAAAAGCTCAATGGTGACAACTATGAAATTTGGCAAATGAAAATCTAGTATGTGCTTGGAAGAGCAAGAAGCACTTGAGGCTCTTAACCTGACCATGGTTGAACCTGAAGAGGGAACCACTACACAGCACAAAAGAGACAAGGAAGCTTTTGCTGCATGGAAACGAAGAATTCTCTTACTCGCATCACGTTGCCGAGCAGCATGGAAAATGACGTCATGCGAGAGTTTAGGAGTTTTGACAATGCCAAGGAAATGTGGGAGGCATTGGCAGCCTAGATTCACCATACTTCTAAGTGATGTGAGAATGAGCAGCTCGCATCGTTTGACTTTACAAGAAGCCTCATGGTCGACCATGAAGCAATATCTTAGAAAGATGTCAAACATGATAACCGAGCCGAAAGATGCCGGCCATGTCCTCACGTATGAGCAGCAAGTGCAAGCAAGTGATTCGTTCATTGCCTTAGAGTTGGGAGCATATGAAGGTGCACCTGACTCACAATGAAAATATCAAAACCTTCGAGGATGCAATGCGTCATCTTGAGCTGGAAGAGGACCGCCTCTTGGCGGCTAAGTCGGATGCTGAACTCTATTATGCTAATTCTAGCTCAAATGGAGCTTCGAGCTCCAAGCGCAAGCGCCCTAACTGGTTTGATAAAGGGAAAGGTAAGGAAGAAGTTGGTCATTCAGGGAAGAAACCCAAGTTTAAGCAACATGATAGAGGAAAGCGTTCTCACATGAAAAAGCTAGCAATGGTGAAATGCTACAACTGTGACAAGAAGGGTCACTATGCTTGCGACTGTTGTGAGCCAAAGAAGGTATGCACCCCTTGTACTTTTCAGAATTTTGCTTTTGTGTCGAGTTCTGTGTTCTTAACTGAGTCTAATCCTTTGTGGACTGTGGATTCAGGAGCGACGGACCATGTAGTGAAGGATAGAGGATCCTTCGTGGAATTTCGACGAGTACCTACTGGAACTAAGTGGATCTATGTGGGAAACAACTCTAGAGCTGAAGTGAAAGGAATTGGCACCTACCAACTGAACATGCGTGGTGGACGCACTTTGTTCCTTCATGATGTGCTGTATGCTCCGAAGATTCGTCGGAATTTAGTGTCTGTTTTAGTGTTGGTTAGACTAGGTTTTAATATGAACTTCTGTAATAGAGGTGTAGATTTGTTTTTAGATACAAATTACTATGGTCGTGGTTATTTTCCTCGGATGGTTTCATTGTATTAGATATTGACTATGTTAATGCAAATGTTTGTTATTCCCTTATCACGTCTTCTAATACATATGATAATGATGTGAATGTGTGGCATGCTAGACTTGGTCATATTGACCAACAGCGTATGAATAGACTAGCCAAAGAGGGCTTGTTGGGCAACATTGAAAAAGTCGATTTGCCCATATGTAAGCATTGCCTAGAAGGGAAAACGACAAAGAAACCATTTGGGAAAGGTAAAAGAGCTGAATTTCCTCTGCATTTAATCCATTCTGATGTCTGTGGTCCAATGAATGTGAGAGGAAGGCATGTGGCTGTTTATTTCATCACCTTTATTCATGATTATACTCGATTCGATATGTCTATTTGATTTCTCATAAATCAAGCAATAAGTTGTTTCAAAAGGTTTATGAACCTGGTAGAGAATCAATTAGATAAGAAAATAAAAGCATTGAGATCCGATCGAGGTCGAGAATATTTATTTGATGAGTTCAGAAAATTATGTGATGAAAAAGGAATAGAAAGACAATTGTCTATTCCGTATACTCCTCAACAAAATGGTGTTGCGGAGAGAAGAAACATAACCCTACTGAAAATGGTTAGGTCCATGATGGCGCATGCTAACTTACCTATCACTTTTTGGAGTGATGCGTTGTTAACTACTGCCTATATACTTAACCGGGTTCATTCCAAATCAGTTACTTCCACTCCATATGAGTTATGGACAGGTAGAAAATCGGACTTAAGCTTTCTTAAGCCATGGGGTTGTGCTGCCTATACACATGAGTCCTCTCATAATTTGGGAAATTGGGTCCCGAGGAAAGAAGAGTATTTTCATAAGATACTGAACACTCAAAAGGGTATGTGTTCATAGGTGAGCAGAAAGTGAGAGTATAACTGAATTTGAATCACGGGATGTCACATTCTTAGAGGATGAATTTCCTAAGAAGGGCGAAATAGGGGAAGATCACTTCCTATTTGAGACCTTGGATCAGGATAATGATGTTAGTGGAGTTCATCCGAGTGGGAGTAATATGAGAAGTGATGAATTGAATTCAACTCATTCTCAATTACAACCACATGATGAGACGACATCATCATTACCTAATCCAAGTGGGAGCATGATGGGGAATGATGTGCAAAGTGTACAATCTCCCATACGGTGAATAAGTCGCCAAAGTATTCCCCGTCGACGTTTTGACATTGAAGGGGAAACTTTTATGGTTGCTCCACAAGATGAGGATGAACCGAGAAATATTAATGAGGCTCTAAATTGCCCTAGTAAGGAAAAATGGATTAATGCAATGGAAGAGGAAATTGAGTCAATGAAATCAAACCAAGTTTGGGAACTAGTTGATCTTCCAAAAGGACGCATAGCTATTGGGAACAAGTGGGTTCTCAAAATAAAGCGAAAGGCTGATGACTCGATAGAAAGGCATAAGGCTCGCCTTGTGGCGAAGGGGTATAATCAACATGAAAGAATTGATTATGAAGATACGTTTTCTCCTGTAGTGAGATTTACCTCGATTCGCATTATTTTGGCAATAATGGCTAGTCTGGATCTTGAGTTACATCAAATGGATGTAAAGACTGCTTTCCTCAATGGAGAATTAGAGGAAGAAATATATATGGAACAACCTGCTGGTTTCATAATGAAAGGCCAAGAAGAAAAGGTATGTCGACTTTTGAGGTCGATATATGACCTTAAGCAGTCATCAAGACAATGGTATATACGTTTTCATAATACCATAATGGCATATGATTTTACAATGATTGATGAGAATCATTGTGTATATATCAAAAGATCCAATGATCAATTTGTGATCATATCATTATATGTTGATGATATACTAATTGCCGGAAGCAATATGGAGTTTGTTAAGACTATCAAGAGTTGGTTGTCTTCCAACTTTGAGATGAAGGATATGGGTGAGGCTGTATACATTCTTGGAGTTAAGATTTCAAGAGATCGTTCGAAGAGATCATTGTTTCTTTCGTAAGAAACCTATATAAATAAAGTTTTTGAACGATTTCGTATGCAAGATTGTAAACCCATAGACACTCCTATTGCAAAGGGTGAAAGATTAAGCCATAGACTGTGTCCAAGGACTCCACAAGAGAATGAACAAATGAAACATGTTCCTTATGCTAGTGCTGTTGGGAGCTTGATGTACGCTATGATGTGTACACGACCCGACATATGTTTTGCAGTTGGAATGGTGAGTAGATACCAATTCAATCCAGTCCAAAGACATTGGAAGGCCGTTAAGAGAATACCGAGGTATCTCAAGGGAACCGCTGATTTCAAGTTGAATTACCAAGGAAAGGATCTCGACTTGAAGGCTATTCAGATGCTGATTGGGAGGAGATTTAGATGATAGGAAATTTACCTGGATTTGCTTTCTTATCGAACAATGGCGCCATATCATGGAGCAAGAAGAAGCAAACGTGTATAGCCTTGTCCACGATGGAAGCTGAGTTCGTGGCATTATCAGCAGTAGTACAAGAAGGAGTTTGGCTTAAGAGATTCTTGGATCATTTATGTGTTATTGAGAAAGCTGCAAATCAATTATTGGTTAACTGTGATAGCCAAGCAGCTATAGCATACACCAAAGATCCAAAGTATCATGGCAAGACCAAACATATAGATACCAAGTATAACTTTGTAAAAGATATGGTTGCACGAAAGGATGTGAACTTGTAGTACATATCTACGCATAGAATGGTAGCAGATCCTATGACAAAGCCAATACCTAGAGATGTGTTTTGTGGTCATGTAAAATCTCTAGGATTGCGCAGAGTCTGATGTACTGGATCGTAATTTCCCTGAGTTGTTCACAATTATGAACTAGTGTTGTTTCATTATTAATGCCTATGAATCTTTGTTTGATCTTTATGCATCTTAATGCTCGGTGCATTACTTTAAGTTAAGAGAAGTATGTCGGACAGATATAAGATTAGCCCACTCACACGGGTAATCGCCTCGTTTACGTGTGATAAATAGAGATGAGACTGTTTTTAAGCTTATTATCTAGGTGATAATCGAGAGCTCAAGCTTAAAACACGTATGTCGCCTTAACTGAGTGTTAAGATAAGGACATAATACTTGTGATGTCCGAAAGTAAAATACCCCACATATTTTACTTTATCTGTCTAAGATGCCAGATGTGAGTTATGATGAATTTTGTAAATGAGTAGATACGTGAACTCAAGTTAGACATTGGGTATATCTGAATTATCATCTGTACGGTATTGAAAAATGTAGACATACGCTCCATGGGAAAGGAGTTAATACCGTAATACGTATTTCATACTACGTATGCATAAAACGACCAAGAAGAGTGGCAAAAAGTTTGATCTCAACTTTTATGATGTGTGAGACTCTTGAGGAAAAGAGTTCCTCAATTTAAGTCCTCTCATGACTCTTACTTATTCTCAAGATTTCTATTTAGTGTTTGCTATCTTAGGATGTTGCCAATGGTCAAGAGTTTGATTCGATCTAATGGGACATTTCTAGAAAAGCAAGCTGAACTGAAATTGAGAGTTTGAAGGGAAGAGGAAGATCGATTTTGCAGAATCACATTGTAGTTTTGTATTCACTAGTCGACCAATTATGATTGTCTTTGTGATAACTGTAATTATGAATACAATATATATATCATGTTTAAAAGAGATCAAGAGAGATATAAATGTGATCGATCGATCTAGGGTACTGCATACTAAATCTACTCGGAGTGTGACGCCCATTATGAGCTGCTATATATTCCTAACAGATGTATAGCAACGAGCTCTCAAAGTATGCTGGTCCCACGGATTATTCACCGGTATGAATGTTGAAGAGAGGTAAAGAGAATCCTGTTCGGCCCACCATGTGCGAGTGAGAGATGAAGGCTTTATTAGAATTTGGCTTAAGGCCCGTCCGCCCAAGTTGGGCCCAGAAAGCCCGGCCCACGGGAATAGGGCCCGTGGAAAGAGGGGGGTATAAAAGGGAGGAGAGAGAGGGAAAAACACACCGTTTGATTAAGAAAAAGACGTACGTTGTTTTACGCTCGCTCTCTCTCTCTCTCTCTCTCTCCCGTTTTCTTCAAAAGCAAAACAGTAAAGCACGTGAAAGAATTTTCCTTCCTCGGATTGAACAGGCCTAGTTTCTCTTCCTCCATTGGCGTCGGTGTTTAATCTGTGGCTAAAAGGTACGCTTGAATCCGTGGTGTGCTCTAGGATCGGTGATACGTGATGTTTTTCCCGGGCCTCGCTTCCGCATTGATTTAAGGGTTCGATTCAGTGTCGAATCCGCTTTTCGGGGATCCTTGATCCCAACACATCTGAATACGACGCTCCATTGTGGCTGACGAGCTTGACGCCAGTGTGAGCTCAAGGCAAGGGAGATAGAGCAAAAGCAATGGGGTTAGAGAGATAAAGGCGATAATGTGGGGTTACAAAAGCAATGGGGGTTAGATGACGAAGGGAACACGGTGGATATGATGGCAATGGCGGCACTAAGGGGGTGGTCTTTCCCAACGGCGGTGATGGAGTTGGGATTGATTGTATGGGCAAAGGATCTGAGTCCGGCCAAGACAACTTCCTAAAAATTGTTGTGAGTTCCTGTAGTCGCGAGGAGTTTCGTGGCATTCGTCTTCATGATTCTAATTGTTACTGTAAGTTGTAGCAATGGGTTTGAACTTATTTCATTGAGCATATAGTTACGATACTACTTACATATTATCTATGTGACATGCGTCTTCTGGTTTTGCTGCAAAGTATAACTACACCATCAATATCATCATGTTCCGAAATATATTGAGACTACCATAGATATCCTATACTACACTCAAACAAATTATATACCATATATTTCTAGTATTCATTTAAAAGTTGACCATATCCATGAAACTGGAAGGGATGAGTGCACTTCACACAGATACATTCGCCGGTCTTATGACTATTTGAAATATTCCACACGATCTATATTGATATGTTATTGAAGAGCAATCATGATAGAACACAAAATGAATTGATTGAGGGTCGCGGCGATTGAGGGTTAGGATTCGCTATGTTTACTAGCGGACGTGCGAAACTGAGCACTCATAAAGCCCCCCACGATTGGATGGCGGTGTTATGGAATGAGGAAATGAATGTGGAGGTAGAATTTAGTTCTCAAGAAATGATTAATTTGATATTTGTTGATTATGAGAGTCGGATTAAAATGCAGATAAGTTGTGTGCATGCTCCAAACATTTTTGGGGAAAGATTACAGTTATGGGAGAAACTCAGACAGATAGGTCGATCTAATACACTCCCATGGGTTTGTGTAGGGGATTTCAATGAAGTACTTTATTTATGGGAGAAGATGGGAAGAAGGATGGCAGAGAGTTATAGAATGCAGGCATTCCAAAGCTGTATCCATGATTGCTCTTTAATGGAAATAGATTGCAAAGGGTGTGCGTTTACCTGGTCTAATAACAGAGAAGGGGCTGATTTAGTTAAGGAGAAACCGGATAGAGTGTTTTGCTCGATGGATTGGCAGCTCATGTTCTCGGAAGCATAAACCTTTGCTCTACCAGCCGTTGGGTCTGATCATAGTCCGCTCCTGCTGGTGAGTAGTGCTGAATCTGTTAAAAAAAGAAAAGACTTTCACTTCGAGGCTTTTTGGGTTGAAGATGGTGAATGCAGGGATATAATTAAACATGCATGGCAATCTTAACCTTGTCTCCAAGGAGGATTGAGAGATAAATTACATACTACCACCCAAGCATTAAAAGAATGGAGTAAAAGAAATTTCCCAATAGCAATATCCATATCACAGCCCTAAAGAAAGAGCTTCAATCCTTAACTAACAGCCATAGCTTTTCTCAAGAACCAAATAGGATAAAGATTATAAAAGAAGAACTGGAAATCTTATGGTGCAGAGAGGAAATGTTTAGGGGTTTGAGATCTCGAGTCAATTGGCCTCGTTGGGGAGATAAAAATACAAAATATTTCCATGTAGCAATAATCCAAAGGAGACAAAAAAAAATAGAATTAGTATGCTGAAAAATGAATTAGAGCCGTGGATCAGGGGAAAACAGCAACTTCAACACCTCACTATGTCTTTTTTCAAGGAGCTATATACCTCGGTTGGGCCGCAACTACCAACCAATATTGGATCAATGTCCTATACTAATCGGAAATGATATAAATGAATGTTTAGTGGCGGAAGTAACTATGGAAGAAATTCATGCTGCTATGTTTCAACTTGGAGCTTAGAAAGCTCATGGTCCAGACGAGTTAAATGACATTTTTTATCAGCATCACTGGGATATAATAAATTATGATGTGCTGGAGGAAGTTCGAGGTTTTTTTATTTCGGGAATGTTGGAACCAGCCCTTAATAGAACACATATTACATTGATACGAAAGATCCCCCACCCGGAAAGACTTGATCAATATCGCCCTATTAGCCTTTGCAATTTTGCATACAAAATAATATAAAATTTTTTTGGCAAATAGATTGAAAAGATGGTTGCCTATGCTGATTTCAGAGAGCAAAGTGCCTTTGTCAGTGGGAAGACAAATTCAAGATAATATTTATATTGTACAAGAGGTATTGCATCAATTGAGAACGAAAAAAAAAGAAAAAATCACTTCCAAGCGGTGCTGAAACTTGACATGCAGAAAACATATGACAGAATTGAATGGGACTTCTTAGAAGGTTGCTTGCTGAAAATGGGGTTCTGTGCTAAATGGGTTCACTGGATTATGCAATGTGTCACTACAGTCACTTTCAACATCAAATTTAATTGGGAACCCCTTCCTTTTTTTTCGCTCCCACCAGAGGCATTAGACAAGGAGACTCATCATCACCCTATCTATTTATTTTAGTGGCAAACAGTTTGTCATCTTTGATGGGTAAAGCTTTGCAAGATGGGAATATCAAAGGAATTAAGTTGAACAGATTCTGCCCTACTTTAACTCATTTATTATTTGCAGATGATTCAATTTTTTTCTTGGATGGCTCTTTACAGGAATGCCAAAACATTGCAGCTATTATTAATCAGTATTGTTATGCCTTAGGACAAGCTGTCAACCTAAACAAGTCTAGTAATTTCTTTAGAAAATACTATCCATCTATATTAAGGGATAATATGAAGAGAGAATTAAGAGTACCAAAACTAGAGCGATTAGGTAAGTATTTGGGAATTCCCTCTGATTGGGGAGCATCAAAGAGACAAATGTTTTGCTGGATTTTAAACAAGGTAAATATGAAATTGGAGGGATGGAAGGAACAAATCATATCTAAAGCAGGAAAGGAAATACTCCTGAAATCAGTGGTGCAGGCAGTACCACAATATGCCATGTCAGTTTTTAAAATTCCAGTGTCAATTTGCAAGGCTATAGAGAAAAAAACAGCTAATTTTTGGTGGAAAAACAATGAATCAAATGTTGGTTTGCATTGGAAAATATGGGAAATCATGAAGATGAGGAAAGATAGGGGAGGAATGGGATTTAGAGACTTGCTTACCATTAATAAAGCCTTATTGGGTAAACAAGCTTGGAGGATGGTTAAAAATCTGGATGCGCTATGGAGTAAATTATTGAAAGGGCTCTATTTTTGTCGCTCAGATTTCTGGCATGCTGATAAAGGTTTTAACTCATCATGGGGATGGAAAAGTTTGCTTATTGGAAGGGAGGCTATTGTGGATTCAATCAAATGGTCGATAGGAAATGGAGAAAATGTCAATATTAGAACAGATAGATGGCTGAAAAGATGATTAATAGGAGGGCCTGAAAATAGAAATGATCCCTAAAAAGTTTCGGAGTTGATGCTATCTGAGACACAACAGTGGAATGAATCGCTGATTAGTAACCTATTTGATGAGCCGACTACTCAGGAAATCCTTGCGATACCAATAAATGATCATTTTACGAGCGATGAATTAATATGGTCGGGCACAAAGAATGGGTCATTTACAGTCAAAAATGCCTGCAACTTGCTAAGAGACAATACAACAACAAGTAGAGCAACATGACACCCTTCTTCCTCATATCAAACACCCACCGAACTATGGAATGCAATATGGCATATGCGCACCAGCCCAAAAGTGAAGATCTTTGCTTGGAATGCTTGTCAAAATGCTATACCAACCAAGGAGAACCTATGGAAAAGAAAGATCTTACATGATCCAGTATGTGATCTTTGCCGAGCCGAGGTGGAAACAGTTGAACACGCCCTTCTCATTTGTCCATGGGTTGCAAGGGTATGGAAACACCCGAAATTAACCTGCGAGTAGACGCATAGGAGGTTAAAAGAATGGATGAATGGTTGGTAAAGTTCATTAAGGAAAATTCGCACCTCCCTTCTTTGGAGAAGATTGGAAATCTTCTTTGGCAAGTATGAAAGGAGCACAACAATTTTGTCTTTCGAGGTACAAAACCAAAGGTTTGCAAAGTCATAGATCTAGCAATATTTCAGCATGCTAGCTACCAAAAATGGGGATTTAGGGATTCACCAGCCGAAAAAATCGAAGAATAGAAGAACCCGCTTACCTGGCAAGCTCCGAAAATCGGCTCTCTCAAGCTGAACGTTGATGGGTCGCTGAGTGAGGGATCGACCGAGGGAGCCATGGCTTGCGTTGTCCAGGACTCCTTCGGCAGCCTCTTAGACAGTTTCACGAAGATAGTTCGAGCGGAGATAGTTCTGCAGGTGGAAACCCTAGGGGTTCTCGAAGCCCTAAAATACTTTAAGGAAAAAAATCGGGGAAGCAGTCGTGGAGTCTGACAACCAAAGTTTGGTCAACCGCTTGAAGCGTGAAGAACAGACAGACTGGCAAGCACGTGGGGTGTTGTTCGAATGTAGAGTTCTTCTGCAGCAAATGCCACTAGTGGGCCTGGTTTGCTGCCCAAGATCAGCTAATGCTGTGGCGGATTGGGCCGCGAGACAGCAACGAATGAAAACCATTCCTCTGAACTGGTGGGCCTTTCCTCCTCCAAGCCTTTGGGCTCTGTTATGTGTTGATGCCTCAGCAGTGGGCTTTGGTGCTTCTATCTTATGATATAAATAAAATGCCTTTTCGACAAAAAAAAAAGCCCCCACGATTTGAAAATTAAGCGCATAACCTCACCGAATCAAAAGGGCAAACATGTCCTTTCAAACTAAAGGGGCGTCATTATTTTTTCATTCTGGGCTTTCTGTCGTTTGGACACTCCAATGGCCAACATATCCAACTCCGGATTTTTTTTTTCTTTGGCAAAATCCAACTCCAAATCAAAATGCTGTTATAAAATTGCAAGAACCACCATCATCATCATCCTCCTCCATCGACTAAAAAAAAAAATTAAAAAAAAAAGGAGGAGAGGGAGCTCTGATACCAATTGTTGGAATATAATATATGGAAACGATAGGATATTGCAATTTACGTCAATGTGCAAATTTAAGATAAATAAACGAGAAATAATAAGGACATCAAAAATTTACGTGGTTCAGTTCGAGTATCAGTATCTACGTCCACAAGGAGAGTCAGCAACAAATAATCTACTATAATCGAAAAATCAAAGTTTACAATCGTTCACAGTGTTTTCCATACCTAAATTTAACCAAAACCCAAAATATGTATAAATAAATAAGTAAACTCACTGCACAAAAATCACCGTGCGTTCAAGCTCAAAGCAAAATGCCAAAAACAAGAACTCCTTTTCTTGACCACGTGGGCGGCTCCTATTTTCTCGTAGGGCTTCAGCGGCTCCTCCTAGGGTTTTAGCAGCCTCCTAGTAGGGTTTCAGTAGCACACTGCACCCTTCGTGGAGAGATTTTTATTTATATGTGCCCAAGGTCAAAAGTTTGACCTGACCACCAACTTTTTGATCTACGTGCAAAGACTCCTTTCTTTTATTTCCATCGGCTAAAAAAAAACATCCAAGCGTGGAATATTGTATGCCGATATTTGACTTTCGGCCCCACCATGGATAACTTGCACTATTCAACTCCTCTAGATAAAAGGAAACATTTATTTTATTTTATTTTATTTCCTCCTTTGTGCAATTATAAGGAGTCCAAAAAAAGAATGGTTTCTTTATCCAATTTGAAATCTACTTGGAAAATCTTTATCAACAAATTTGATTTAACAAATTGTTATTCGAATTCAAACTCGAGACATTAATTTAACACAAACAAATAATTTAGTTTAGTTCAGGTTTCCTAAAGATTTGAACTAAATTTACCCTATGAAAAAGTCTAGGGGAAAAACAGTCAAAACAACAACTAAAGAAAATAATAATAAAAAGAGGGACAACACCCTAAGGATGTGATAATATTCCGACGTAAAAGTAATTCTGAAAATGACAAAAGATCTTTATATGAAAATGACGTGCATTTTATAACATAGACATCGACACAAATAGAAATATGCCCCATTGTTGTCCTAATATGCGTAAAGCAAAGAAATTACGACTCGGGGGTCCCAAAGCAGTTCAACAATTTGTATCGGGTGACTCCTCAATATGATGTTTCCGACCAGAGGGGTGGATTCACGCGATAATGTTGTGGAGGCAAGTGACGTCATCCTAGGGCCATGACTATGACGTAAGACCATGGCGTCATCCTAGGGTCATGACTACGACGTAATAGTTTTAGCCTACGAAGACCATAGCATTGACTTCACTCCAGCAGCCGGGAGACATTAGAATGGCATTGACTTATTGACTTCACTCCAGCAGCCGGGAGACATTAGATACTCTGCCCTCTTGAGAAAAAACAAAACACCAGACCCCAAGAAAAGAAAATAAGATAAGACAAAACGACATGCAAAGGAGCTTCGAAAGGTGCCGTTTCATTTCACAACCCTAGGACAATAAAATTGCCGCTTCATTAAAAATGAAGTACTAAAGTCCCTATTCAGTATATTTCACCGTTCTACTAATGAAGAAATGAGAAATTTCTTCTACTGAATTTTCTGTTATTTAGCTGGCACGGAGAGTGGTGGGGACGGAAGAGCAAGCGGAGCGGGAGGCCGAGAGGTAATTTCTTTCGGACAAAAAATGCCCCTGTCCATGGCGTGGACAATGGCATGTGAGACACAAGTAGTCGTCGTCCGGCGGACATCAGTGTCGCCAGCGAGATTTGGGCAGTTCAATTGAGACGAAATCACCAAATTATGGAGATTAATTTCAGGCTAACACCGATCTCGGAGATACTTTAAGAGAAATGCCACACTCTTGAGGAGGGTTTTCGAGATGTTCTCTCTTCTTGATTTCCGATGTATTTAAAAAGTCATTTTATGACCAAAATAACTAACTTTCCGCCACAAACCTGTGCCGCACGATTTCAATGCTGGTGTTCCTTTAATTCGTGGTCCTACTGGTTGGATCCGTGCTTTGGTATTGCCATTATTTTACTAAAAAGCTGAGTCATCATGAGTGGTAGAATGGAACTTTGCTGTTGCTAGTCTTATTTTATCATTCAACAGTGAGCTTCTTGATGCTGGGAAAACTCTATAAAATGGGTCGATATAATTTAACAGATATCCAAGTCCAAAGGCGTCCCAGAAAGAGAGAGAGGCCATTATTAGTTCCGATTAAATGGAGCGAAGAATGTTAGAAGCAGCTCGGAAGGGCAATGTCCATGAGCTAGAAGACTTGATCAGCAGCAATGAGCTGATCCTCGAGGAGATGGATCTTGAAGGAGCCGGTCACACGCCGTTGCATGTCGCCTGTGTGGCTGGCCATTTAGATTTTGTCCGAGAGCTCCTAAAGCATATGCCGAAGCTCGCGGAAAAGGTGAACGCCGATGGTTTCAGCCCGCTGCACATTGCGGCAGCTGGAGGTGATGTCGAGATCGTGAGGGAGCTCTTGACTGTGAAACCACACCTGTGCCTCGTGAAGGGACGAGAGAGAAGAATTGCTTTGCATTATGCCACCACGAATGGGAAGGTTGATGTCATTAAGGTATTGCTCGCCGCTTCGCCTGAGTCAGTTGAAGACACGACTGCCCGAGAGGAGACCGCGCTTCACCTCGCCGTGAAGAACAACCGGTTCGACGCAGTGGTTGTGCTGGTGGACCATCTAAAGCAGCACAAGAAGGAGCAGGTGATCAATTGGAAGGACCACAAAGGCAACACTGCCTTGCATCTTGCTGCCGCTGGCAAAAATTTCGAGGCAAGTCTCGTGATTCCCTTATTTTATCGCGCTTTTCTTTGTGCATTACTTCAATGAGGGTGTTGATTTGGTGTCCCTACCATATTCAAAGATCTTCTAGGCAAAGGAATTTATCGAACCGGGTCTGTTTTGATCATCACTGGAATAAAGGTTGTCTCGTCTATGCCTGAAGTCTTTCCATATTATCTTAATGCTTGGAAAATGGAAAATAATTGCAGGTGGTGAACTTCCTGCTTTGTAAGCATGCTATGGAGTCTGAGGTCGTGGAGGTGAACGTCATGAACGAATGTGGGTCGACGCCTCTAGATGTCTCAACTCCCACGCGAAGGGAACCAGGAGATAGAGAGATAAGAGAAATCCTCATTCGAGCGGGAGCCAAACACGGAAGAGGAAGATCAAACTCACCCGCATCAAGCCTAGTCTTGGTGGACGACAACGATTTCGGGGGAGGTAACAGTCATCAAGCAGTGGGGGAGGAACCAGTCAAAGATGCTCCTCAGTCATCACCACATTCGCAATCGAAGAATTCAAATGCAGAAAAGGAGTCGTTTGGCGACATCCGCAATGCCCTGTTAGTTGTCGCCGCACTCATCGCGAGCGCGACCTACCAATCTGTGCTTCAACCGCCAAAGATAATAGAAATCGACATCGACAACAACAATTCAAATGATCCTTCCATGACTAAATATAATGGTGCGGGCTTGGTGTACGCTCTCTTCCTGGGCGGCAACACACTAGGATTCATGGTGTCGGTCCAGATGATCATTTGCCTCACCAGATTTGTCCCCAACCACGCTAGGCTACCGCTTAAACTGCCGCTTAGGCTATCCCTGGTCGCCATGATTCTAACTTATTTTTGCTTCACGTTATCCCTACTGCTCACGACAATGGGTAAAAGGAATTCAAATGAGAAAGCTCTGCGCATGATGCCGCTAATGATAGCATTCGTTCTTCTGCTGATGCAGCATTGGCTGGCACGCGCTATAGATTATTTCTTGGAGCGGCTTGTTGGATTGCACCTTCTAGGTGATATGTACCGGCTAGAGGACAAGGACTCAGAGAATAAGGACTTAGAGAAGAAGGGCAAAAGTAAGGGTTGTAAATGCTCTCTTTCCTTGAGGTTGTGCTAAGACATGCAAGCCTTTAGTAGTATGGTATTGTAGTTTGTTCGTCGAGGTCAGGCATCAGACTGATGTCCTTAGATTCTTTGTAGTTGATTGTGTGATGTTTGCAAGTGATCCACTGTATCGTAATCCCTAATAAAGCGTGTTGGGGGCTTATACCCAGTTTTGTAAATTCATGGACAGCGGTCGAGAATTTGAGACGTGGTCATGCGAGTTCCGTCCTAAGTACTCATTTGGTCTTTGCTTCTTCATATGGATCGGCCATGAAGTTAAACATCTTTGTGAGGTTGAGAATAGATTTCTATGCTAGAGCAAGGAAATAGAAAAAAAGAACATAACGACGGAGGAGGCAAAGAAGGAAGAAGAAGAAAAAGAACAAACGCAAAAAGAAAGAACAGAGGTTTTTCTTTTAAAAATATCTAATTGAGCTGAAATTTCACGACGACGGTTTGAGGGAGAGAAGTGCATATGGAATTGGCACAATGAACTTTAACGGCAACATTGGACAGCGAATAATGGGGGCTGGATTTTGATAAAAGTGAAAGCCGATAATTTTATATATATAAAAAAAAAAATCAAGATAGAATTAGGATCCAATTAAAAGTTGGTGCTTTTTAAGTGAATTGGAGCATTAGAATAAGGAGACTAATAAACTTATAAACAAAAGCATTCAATCACTCCACGAGCTTTCTGGACATCAAAAGAAATAAATACTCTGTCTCTATAATATAAAATTAAAAATAATCTCACGTCACAATAGCATATGAACTTTTTTGTAATGATTTTTTTCCTCAGTAAAATAAATTACTAAAGTCCCTATAATCGTCCTACTGATTTCAAAAAAAAAAAAAAAGAGAGAAATTTCTTCTATTGAATTATCTATTACTAGAATGTGATAAAATTAGGGTTGGCAACTTTATAAGGTCAAGATCAATGACACCATAGGACGAAAAGATATATGGTGTCCCAACACCTATTTGATGCGATCGAAGAAAACTATTATAAAGGACAATAATTCTGCCTAGCTAATATTTAAGAATTCGGAGTTAGAAATTATCGCAAAAAGCCTAATGTCCTTTTCTTCTCGTGCTCCATATGATTTTTTTTTTTTTCTATTTTCAATACTTTGTTGTATCTTCTTCATCCGATTTCCATGCGTGAGGGGTTTTTAAGTTATCTAATACAATCTACCATTGAGGCATTTGGCCTAGCGATAAATAGGTTAGTTGTTTATCCCTAAATCATGGGTTCGACTATGAATAAAATATTAGCTTGTGATGCGTGACTGTAGCATATGTTGTGCGGAAAGACTTTTTAATCGTTAGCATCTTGGTGGGGTTTAGGTCACAGACGGGATAGAATAATTATTGATCAATGCGAACGTTAAATAAGCCACAAAGGGTGATCATCTGAAGAGGTCACAGAGGTAATTGGCCAGGGCATTTGAGAGTGCTAGTATGAATAAAATAAAGGAGTTAGGGAAGAGAATAAGAACACAAGATTTATAGTGGTTCGACTTAATCCAAGCCTACGTCCACTCTCCCACGCTAACAGCCTTCTTGGCTAGATTCCACTATGCAATCAACAAGAGATTACAACTTCGAGTGCAGACACTTAGTAGTAGATCACACTATCTCACTAAGTCACTCTTTTGGTATTTCTCTCACGATTACAAACGTTTAAGCTCTCCAAAGACAAGTGTATAATCGAAAATCGCTCAGACTTTGGAATTATAAATTCTACGCTCCGTCTCTTACTTGCTCATCGGTCCTTCATCTCCTTAAATACTCCTCCACTTCCAAACTACCCGTTGGACAACATCCCGGAGAATCGTCTTCCAATATACCCATTGGACAGCTTTGTATCTAGAAGATTTGGTAGCCGTTGAGTGACAAAGGTAAAATCCCAAATTGATTCCGATCGCCCATACAAACGAAATCTTGGTTTCCATAAGTAAAGCTTCTTCGTATAGAAAGTTCTTGTCTTCAAGATCCAATCGTCAATCAATTAGATTGAATCAATCAAATCAATCTTGATGTGGAATCCAAACCAGATCACTAGCCGTTATATGATTGGGCTTGAGTTACGATTCATCGAATCTGGATGTAAAGTTTGAGTCTGTAGACTTTACAATCTGAGTCTGAACATATCTGCTTCTGAACAGATTTAGCTTTAAGGTCTGTACCCGCTTTAGCTTCAGATAGAGTCTCGTCTTCTGGTTCATCATTCACGTTCGCCTCGGAATTAGTCGAGTTGACAGACTTCTAATGTAGAACAGACTTTGACACTAAAGTCCTGGCAGCCTTCATTTGGTCTTGACTTTGAGTCTTGAGTCTTTGGACGGAGTTACAATCTTCCTTTAGACTTTGTTACATCTTCAAAACATCATAAGGGAAATCTTCACAATCTCCCCTTTTTGAATATACTTTGGACATGAGTTACGTTCAATAATATCAAACCAATCAGCACATATGCATATTCATATCTTCTCCCCTTTTGTCATAATAAAAAGCGATAACAATAGATTCACGGTCGCATGAATCACAATCTTCACACTTTGACAATATTCCTTTACATGTTCTATAATCTGCATGGTCTATTACTTAACCATCAAACATGTTAGTAGCCTTTGATTTATTTTGTCATCTTCAAAACATCATAAGGGATTTCCTTCCATAACAAAATCTCCCAAATATTCTTTTTGATGATGACAAAACAAGTCAAAGCACAATAAAATCAAGGAGAATGAATAATATCTAAGCAGATTTGTAAAAATCATACTTTTAAATTAAAGGATATTTCTTCAATAAAGCAAAATATGATAATTATAAAATCAAATAGATTGAAAATGAGAATTATTGCCCAAATCAAATTGAAAATAAAAAATATAGAAAAGAGTAAGAATATGTTGCTTTTATCCAATTTTTCTTAATAGGTCAGCTTGTTGCAATATTATGCAAAATAATATCAAACCAATCAGCACATATGCATATTCATATCTTCTCCCCTTTTTGTCATAATAAAATCTTCTTTCATGATTCTTTTATGGCCATAACAATAGATTCACCATAAAGGGGGCAAGTTCTTCAGAGAATGATAATCAATATCTTGCATGAATCACAATGGATAGAATAATTATTGATCAATGCTCTTTAACACGAACGTTAAATAAGCCACAAAGGGTGATCATCTGAAGAGGTCACAGAGGCAATTGGCCAGGGCATTGACTTTATTTCCACGGAAAAGAGTTAAAGAGAAAAAACATTGCCTTTATAACATATGAGGTCAGCCAACGACAAACGCGAGCGTATGTTACAAAATAATGGTCCAGTTCCTTCAAAAAGCATTCCTTTAATAAGCACAAACTTTAAGTGGGATCTTACCCTCTTTAGAGTTTTCATCCAATATTGCCTCTGAAGGTCCTCGCATCAATTTCATGTGTGCATGTCTCTCTCCCTTCATATGTCATTGGCAATGTGAAATTTCAATTCAATTCAATATTTCCTTGATAATGAAAGAACATATATATTTCCTTAGTTTCTTTTACTCGTCCGACGTTCCTTGCAACCTCCATTAATGGAGGTGGAGCTGCTCATGCTCAAATTTGTAAGTCTTAACTCTCTGCTTTGCCTTTCTATCTCAGGTCCTATTTAATCTCACCAGCTAATTTCTTAGTTTCACATGGCACAAGACTATGGATATTTGTCCAAAAAATCCTAAACTTATGGTACGACAGTTAGTTCAATCTTAAACATTTTAATTATGCCAATTTAGTCTTAAGTCTTTTGAATATTTTTCCATTTTATTCCTAATTCTATTATTTGGATAATTGGCCGGAAAGACTGCAATGACAAATCGTCAAAAAGTTTAGGGCTAAATTGACAAATCGTCAAATGGTATAAGACTATATCGACACAATTAAAAACTTTATGACTAAATTGACAAATTATTAAAATGTTTAAAATTAAATTGGTAAAATTGAAAGGTTTATGATTGAATTGGTCACCGTGTAATAAGTTTAGGACTTTTCAAATAATTTTTTCTAGGACAGTGAGCCACAATGATAACAGATCTAAACGTGCCTTTTGTGAATAGAAAGGTCGAAAGCCATAGCGTTAATTTACATTTTCCCTCTACTCACCGACAACTAAAGTGAGTTTAGCTTCACTTACCACATCTATTCCACATCTCTCCAACAGGTTCCTACGGTCCCTATAATCATAATGCGGATGCATAAGTGCGCGCTCTTAATCATGAAAGGGAAAGATCAAATGTTTGATGGGGCAGCACTGAACTTCAGACTTTGAGCAAGAACGGCAGCACGGATGACCTTGTGTATCACATGGACCACTTGACTCTCTCGGAGATGTATCTAGTAGATTTTGTATATCTCTCTTGATTATGCAAATCTCACTTAATTCTCCATATTTCTTAAAATTGCGCATATATTGCATTTGATTACTCATATCCTTAATTGATTGTGGATAAATATTGTGATATCTTGTTAACTTGGTTAGTCATCTTCTATAGCCTATAAATAGACTAATATAGTCTTCATTATGGAACATGCAGAAATAACAGATTTCTTTCCCCTGCATTTTCTTAATGTGGTATTAGAGCCAAGTCATGCTTTAAATCTATTTCACATGAATGGCTTCACATGTCATTCTTAATCCAACTTTTCACGTGCCATTCTTAATCCAGCTTGCACATGAGAAAGGATACTAAAGTATTTCACAATACTAATTTATGAGTTTTATACTCTCTTCATATACATGTGATCTCCCACCATGTATTGATTTAGGCTTTTGGGTAAGAAAGTTTCTTCTGTGGTATCAAAGCAAATGGATCATTGTGGGAAAGGATTGTTCATCTAGGTCATATTTCATGTGGACCCAGATTGATCATCAAGCTCATGCCCCTACTCATCGATGTTCATCATCTTCTTCACATGGCCTCTCTCAGCCACAGCTTCATTGGGCCTCATCCATCGCCACCAAGACCTCCGATGTCGTGCCACGACCTCCAGCAACCCTCCATGATGGTTGGCAGTTGTTAAAAAAATCTCCTGCGAGTTCGGCAGAGACCTTATTTCTTGTTCCAATTTTTCAAGCTTCAAGAAGGCATTATCATCGGCCACCACCTTCACTCAGCTATCCTCGAAGCTTTATAGACCAAATCCGCTCGGAGCAATGACAAAACAAGCCCAAGCTTTCCATAGAACCACTGTTGCTGAGAAGGTTTAGATCGTTTCTTCCACTCTGCCCTATGGTCCACCTCCATTAATGGAGGTTGCCACCCGCGATTGAGGCCGGCAACCTCAAATTTGGGGTCATGCAACTCAAATTGGAGGTCACGCGATTCCACTCCGAGGTTGTGCAAATCTGATTTGAGCTCGATCTCCTCTATTAATGGAGTTCGCAAGGAACTAAGAAGGAGAAAGAAAGAAAACGGAAAAATGAGATGGGAAAATTTATCGTTGACCAAGGTGAATGCTACACGTACTAAATTTTTTTTATCCAATGATCTGGCAATTTGTGGCGTATCCGTGTCATCAATTATTTGTACAATAAGCTAGAATGATACGAAGGCAAAGGGAAAGAAAATTACAAACATACGGCTTACAAAAGAATCAACAGTAACGATTTCGGACAAGTAGCACATTAATTGTCTCATCCCTTGCCAGGCTTGGTCCCCTCTTCGTAATAAAACTTTATGTTCAACGCTTGCCTCATACACAAGTTGAGCCAGTTATATTCGTTGGAAGGGCGATCTAAGATAATCATATCTTACTTAGGACAAGCATATCAAAGTCATTCAACATAGCGTTCACTGAACCTTTTTGAGATGTTTAGGTTCTCATCGGACACCGTATAAAAGATTACGGCTTTTGACAAATTTTTCCAACTAGGTCACTTAATAGAGGATTAGTATACAAAGGCTACAATGGAACGGTGGTATAAGCATAATACCGCTTTAAATGTTTCACATCTTTGCAGAGATATTTATGGAA
Source organism: Eucalyptus decipiens (assembly GCA_014182575.1). Classification (NCBI taxonomy): domain Eukaryota; kingdom Viridiplantae; phylum Streptophyta; class Magnoliopsida; order Myrtales; family Myrtaceae; genus Eucalyptus; species Eucalyptus decipiens. Next base: position 24,200,854 of record CM024613.1, read on the forward strand.
TCGCACAAGGTTCCAACGAAATATGATTTTAAAAATTCTGAAATTGGATGGGTGTAGCATTGCAATGCAAGATATACGCTCGAATATTATGTTTGAGATAATAGATATATTTGGAGATTTATCTTAATTGATTATGATTTGATGTAATTGGATGGCTTATTAACCATGCTTAGCAGGAAAGAAAAAAGAAGAGAGAGAGAGGTTTGATTATATTGTCATGAAATGATAACGCGAGTCAATCAACAAATCAAAACTATGGATGATTAGATTAAGTACATCAATTATACATCAAAATGAGCCCAATAACCTAACAATCCTATGCCAGCTTCGTCCTACTAAAATTTCAGTTGTTTGAAAAGTCTGATCCATAGCAATCATCTTTTGTCAAGAGACGGAGGAAAAAGGCGACCAAAATGACCAAATTTAGATGAGAGGGACGATTGAATGGACGAGTTGCAAGCTTTGAACGACTCGAGATTCTAGAGGGTTGGCGGACTTGGAACTTTGCCCGCAGAAGACGGGAAAAGTACACGAGGCGTGGCTAGTCGCTCGTCCAGTAGGACACTCAAGACCGCCGCTCCGAAACATTTTGGACAATTCGGTTGGCCAAATCGAGGTTGGGTGTGTGCTCTCCATCAAACCACGTCCTACTCCAATCCTCTCTCATGAATTCGCCCCAAAATGATAACCAAACAGGCAAAAACGTGACTGAACTAATTAGCATTGGCCCCGAGCGGACTGAGAAAAGCATGGCCATTCTCCCTACTAAGACTAACCCAATTCTACCATCAATGAATGATCTGCAACACGAAATAAAATCGAGATTTTATAGAACAGAGCGTCGTGATTCTGATCTGTGCAATACTAGCGCAAAAACTGCGACTTTAATTTATTTCAACAGACGGGACGGCAGGCTAATTGTAATGCGATTCGAGGTTTTACAGAACAAAGCTCGAGCCTAGAAGCCTCAATCCATGGCGGATATCTCTGGAAGAAAGGAGTACCACTTAAAAGAATTGATTAGACATATCGTGAAAGTATGAGGACAAAAAAAAAAAAAATGCAACCTAAGTCTTACCATGTAATACATTGGCATTATCCTTGGAAATCCTTTTAACAGTACTACTTTGATTGAGGCATTTATCTATATGGGCGACAAAGTGTGCGATGGATCTTCGTAAACATTTAGTGGCGTGGCTCATAACTTCGGGACGGTCTCCCCTAGCTATGTGTACAAAATGTGAGAACAACTACTGGTGGATCTAATAGTTAGTCTATAGCGGAATTGTTAAATTGCTAAAGGGAGGAGAGATGAGACTGAAACTTCATCTTACGTACAAAGCAACCAAGTCTTTTACAAAAGACAAAATACATAACGTAAAGCACACCATAACTACCCATGTTCTCCATAAAGCACTTGCCCCACTAACTCCTAAAAACTAGGATAACCAACACACATGACTCCACTAATTCTAATAACTGAAAAACCAAATCAACATGTGCAAAAGGAAATAATTAATATATTAACAATCCCTCCCTTAAACTGATGTTTGCTAACATTCAGTTTAAAGCTTGGACTTTTTTCACTGTGCAAACACCTAGTAACCTTCTGAGCTTCACAAATGACTCCATCTTGAGGGCCTTGGTGAATATATCAGCAACTTGATCTTCACTCTTGCAGTAGATTAGATTAATTGTTCCATCATTGCTAAGATCTCTCAAGAAATAAAACTTCACATCAATGTGCTTGCTTCTTCCATGTAACACCGGATTCTTGGAGAGTTTTATTGTTGAGTTATTGTCACAATAAATTTTAGTAGGTCCCGGTTGCTTGAATTGTAACTCCTCAAGAATTCTCCTTAGCCAAATAGCTTGACAAGCACTAGCTGTTGCAGCAACAAATTCAGCTTCTGTACTTGACAATGTGACAATTGGTTGTTTCTTGGATGACCACGAAATAGCACATGTTCCAAACATAAAAGCATAACCCGAAGTGCTCCTCCTATCATCTTGATCTCCTGCATAGTCACTATCAGTAAATCCCAACAAATTAGACTTTTCACCCTTCTTGTAAAATAGCCCAAAGTCTCTAGTTCCTTGCAAGTAACGAATGATTCTCTTGGCAGCTAACAAATGCATTTGTATAGGATTCTCTATATATCTACTGATTAAACTCATAGAATACATTATATCTGGTCTTGTTGCAGTACATCAAACTGCCCACAATTTGTTTATAAAGTGTGCTGTCAACCTTCCTCCCTTCATGATCTTTGTATAACTTTAAGCCAAACTCAACTGGAGTGTTTACAGGATTACAATCCTCCATCTGAAACCTGTCCAAAATTTCTCCCACATATTTCTTTTGAGAAATAAAAATCCCATCATCCGATTGTACCACTTCTATGCCAAGGAAGTAATGCATCATACCAAGATCGACATTTCAAACTCATCCATCATAGATTTCTTGAATTCTTCAAACATGCCATCACAACTTCCAGTAAATATAAGATCATCAACATACAAGCAGACAATAAGCATTTTCTCTTTATCTCCAATCTTGACAAAAAGCGTATGCTCATAAGGACATTTTGAAAAACCAACTTTAAGAAAATAAGTTTCAATGCGACTATACCAAGCCCGATGGGCTTGTTTTAGCCCATAAAGAGCTTTCTTCAATCTATAAACTTTATGCTCATTTCCAATTTTGACATAACGAGGGGGTTGCTCGACAAATATCTGTTCCTCCAAGTACCCATGCAAGAATGCCGATTTGACATCTAGCTGGAAAATAGGCCAAGAATTTTGTGTCGCCAATGCAACCACCAATCGGATCGTGTCATGTCTCGCAACTGGAGAAAAAACCTCTGTATAGTCGATCACATATTGCTGCTTGTATCCCTTGGCTACCAAACGTGCTTTATATTTGTCAACCTCACAATTTTCTTTCAGTTTTGTTTTAAAGACCCACTTTACACCAATGGTTTTTTGTCCATCCGGATCGGATAACTCCCAAGTATCATTTCTTTCGATGGCATTAATTTCATCATCCATCGCTTTTCGCCATTTTTCTTCTTTGACAGCACTTTCAAAAGTTGTAGGGTCATAGTCTGAAAATAAGGCAAAGTGAGTAATTGAATCTCCAATTCCAGTTTCCTCATAATCTTCCATCCAAGCAGGCTTTCTTCTAACGTGGCGAAGAGATTGGGCTTCTTCTTCATTGACTTCAGCCCTGTTGGTGAAATTCCAGCAGCTGTAGAAGTTGCATTTGATGAATTTTGGGGCATATAAGGTGCTGAAATTTGTTCATGTTCAGCATTATTGTCATAAAGAACTTGGGTAGGCTGCTGCCTATTCCAATCCCAAGTATTCTCTTCATCGAAAACAACATCCCTACTAGTCACAATCTTCTTTGTTAGTGGATTGAATAATTTATATGCTTTGGATGCTTCACTTACACCAAGAAAGACACATTTTTCAGCTTTGTCATCAAGTTTCTTCCTTTTCACATCCGGGACATGGGTATATGCAATGCATCCAAAAATTCTGAAGTGATCAACAGCCGGTCTTCTCCCACTCCAAGCCTCTTCAGGTGTCATATTCTGAACAACAAAAGTTGGACTTCTGTTCAAAACATGAATACTCCAATTTACTGCTTTCGGCCGAAAGTCTTTGGAACTCTTCCTCTTGCCAATAAACTTCTCACCATGTTGAGAATTGTTCTATTTTTCCTCTCAGATACACCATTCTGCTGTGGTGTATATGCATCAGTAAGCTCTTTTCGAATGCCATATTCTGCACAAAAAACTTCAAATTCTTTTGAGCAATATTCACCGCCATGATCTGTTCGAAGAGTCTTAATGGTCTTTCCTGCTTCATTTTCAACACGAGTTTTGAAGCTTTTAAATGTGGAGAAAGCTTCTGATTTTTCCTGTAAAAAATATACCCAAGTTTTTTCTGGAAAATCATCAATGAAGGTAATTAAATATCTTTTACCTCCATTAGAAGATGGATTTATGGGACCGCAAATGTCCGAATGCACCAGCTGCAAAACATCATTTGCTCTCCATGACTTTTCTTTTGAAAATTGAGAACGATGCTTTTTGCTAACAACACATTTTTCACAGACTTGGGAAGGAATAGTAATTTGAGGAAGACCCGTCACCATGTTTTTCTGTTGGAGGGTCTTCAATCCACCAAAACTCAAGTGACCATAGCGAAGGTGCCAAAGCCATGAGGGATCTTTCTTTTCAGCCATCAAACAAGACTGAATATTTTCAATCTTTAATGGAAACAGTCTATTTGAATTCATAGGAACAACGCAATAGCACCTCTAACAGAATCATAAATTTCACGACACCCCTCGAATGGTGATTACATAACCCTTTTCTTGTAATTGGCCAGCACTCAATAGGTTACTTTTCAAGTCAGGAACATACAACACATTAGAGATCGTTTCCACAAAACCATTCTTGGTTCTTATCTTAATATTACATTTTCCCATCACTTTCACAAAGTAGAATGATCCCCAAAACTCACAAAGTGGAATGAAAATCTTTATTTAGATGAGAAAAAGAAGACTTACTTCCACTCATGTGGTTACTGCAGCCTGTATCCACATACCAAATATCTGACTCGCGCTCCTTTTCATCTTGAACAGCCATCAACAACGTTTCTGCTTCCTTTTCTTCAACAAAATTTGAACTCTCTGCCTTTTCTTTATTATTAGGCAGTCTAGTATAACATTCAGATGCATAATGACCAAATTTATGACATCTAAAACACTCTACCTTGAATTTGTTAGGATCCCGTCCTCTGCCTTTGCCTTGAAATTGGTCATTATTGGCTTTAAAATTCTTGCCAACATCTCTATTTCCTCGATCTCCCCTTTCTCTACCTCTACCTCTACCCCTTCCTCTGAAATTATTGGAATGAGTATTGGTAGAAGCCTTCAACGCTTGCTCCTCTACTGTTGAACTTCTATTCATCTTCTGTTCATGGACCAATAAGGAGCTTTGCAATTCATCAAGAGAGAGCGCATCTATGTCTTTCGACTCTTCAATTGAGCAGACAACATAATTAAACTTTGGTGTCAAGGAACGCAAAATCTTCTCCACAATGGTGACGTCGTCCATCTTCTCGCCATGGAATCGCATCTTGTTGCTGATCTCCATTGTTTTGGCACAATAACTAGTGACAGATTCTCCATCCTTCATCGCTAGTGTCTCAAAATCTCTTCTCAAGGCTTGAAGCTGTGCACGCTTCACTCTAATAGAGCCTTGATATTTTTTCTTCATAGAATCCCAAATATTCTTGGAAGTTTCTTTGCAAAGAATAGTCTCCAAGATGGAACGATCGATAGCCTGAAAAAAATAATTTTTTGCCTTCAGGTCCTTCAACTTTCTAGCTTCCACCCCGCTTTCTAGAGATCTGTCAAAGCCATGCCTACCGGGTGGCTCTTGAATTCCAGATTCGACAACCGACCAATACTCCTTTGATCGTAAAAATTCTCCATCAACATACTCCAATGGTCATAGTAACCATCAAAGCGTGGAATTGCTGGTTGAACAAAATTGTCGGTGGCCATTGGAAATATTGCTACTTTTGCAATTTTCTCACGAAAGTTTTTTTTTTTTTTTTTTTAACTCTCTCACGTTTCTCTCAGGCTCTGATACCACTGTTAAATTGCTAAAGGGAAGAGAGATGAGACTGAAACTTCATCTTACGTACAAAGCAACCAAGTCTTTTACAAAAGACAAAATACATAACGTAAAGCACACCATAACTACCCATGTTCTCCATAAAGCACTTGCCCCACTAACTCCTAAAAACTAGGATAACCAACACACATGACTCCACTAATTCTAATAACTGAAAAACCAAATCAACATGTGCAAAAGGAAATAATTAATATATTAACAGGAATTTCTATGGAAGGAGTAGCAATGGTTTCTACACTTGTAATCAGGCGATATATGTACTGCTAGTGTAACTTGTAGAATTAAGCCTATTTGGGCTATTAGTGGGCTATTAGAGTTAGAAGATAGAGGACTGGGTGCATTTAAACCGAACCTCTATAAATCTCGTTTGTATCTAATCTTTCCTTAAATATGTAAATTTTCGCTATTTGTTATTGCTCGTTTACTCTTTATTGTGGTCGGTTCTACAAAAACAGTTTGTGCTTCCTTGAAAAATCGATTCATGTGCTCATGATTGCTTATTTGGACCTAACAACTAAGATCGGATCAAGTTTTCTTTTTCCATGAAGTTGCTATACTTTTGCGATGAAGATCGAAGGCGACCATTGTCAGAACAAAGATCCACGGCAATCAATGTGGGAACTTAGCTTGAACGAAAGCAATTCGATCCCCCCCCCTGCCCTCCGTTGTTTGGCGGTGCTAATTATACATGCTGAAAATGTACGATGGCCATGTTATTTGATTGCTGGAATACGAATTTTGCAGTCGATTTTGCAATTGGACCCTTTTGTGACAATAAAGGAAGGTGGGTCCTCTGTTTGATTGCTGAAAGTTTCATTTAACGCAAAAGCAAGGCGCGTTCAAAGCTGTGCGCTTGCTCCGCCCGAATTCATCAGAATTTCCGTGTGTAAGAACAAAAGATATATGGGATCGATTGGAGGTCACTAGACCCGTAAAAAAGGGTCTTTGACTCATTTTTTAAACTATAGATGTTAAATGGATTATAAATGAGTTTAAACATGTTATGAGTATCAAATGAGTTATAAATGGATTTACAATTTATTCAAATACAACTCATCTCTATCTCTTTATTCATTTTTTTCGCTTTCACTCAATCTCACGTTCACTCCCGTCGCACTTTTATTTCAGTTTGGATATGATTGTTCATAGATTGAGTTAAATACATAAGTGTTTTAATAATATAGGCTGGGTCGGATCAAGTATGGATTGGTATGGGTCGGGTCGATCATGGGGTATTACATTTGTATTGCATGAAAATGAGTCAAAATAGGTTAAATGAGTTTACCAACTAAAATCCAACCAGATGCATTTGCTTGATGGGTCTCGAGTCACTTATCATCTTTTATCATTTTCTTAATTATTGGTGAGTTTGGACAAGAGTTTTTAGGCTTTACTGGGGTGGACTCTTTTGGATCCGATTGTCGGGATTATTTTCCTCGGCAGACCGGGCTCGAAATAGATGGTGATCAGGTTTCGTTGTTAAAGCTTTGTGGATAGCCCAAATGTTTTCGGCTCAAATTAGATGAGCCCACTTGCTGAATCCAAAAATTTAAAACTAAAAAGAAAGAAAAATAGATTTTGAGTCAATAATGCATTGGCTCCTAAATTTATATGGGTCCGCCAGAACAACCAGCCCAAGCAGGAGACCGCTCTAATGGAATGTTTGTTGGCACACATTTATTGGCCAACATAGACGTACTTTCATCTAATCTTTTTGAAAACTCAATATCATTATCCAATTTGCATATTAATTCATTCATCATACTGTTCCACCTCCTTGTAATTTTCCCAAGATGAACAGCAAAAAAAAGACGAGAAATTAAAGAAGTTTATCACTAGCTTGCAAAATAACATGGTAAATTGCCTAGAGAAGGAAGATATGCTTCAAATTTCCCCTGTTTGTTATCGTTCATTTACTTTAAATTGTTAAATTATGTTTCAAGTTTGAGCATATGCGAAACGCGATCCGCTTGGATGATTTTTTTTATTTGATTGTGAAGATATTTTTCTAATGAAGATGATATTCAAGATTACGCACAAAAAAAGAAATTCAAAATTCTTTTTTTGGGTCTTGGATGTCTTCAGTTAAGAGAAGGGGATTCGTTGGACTCCATGAAGGTTTTAGAAATAAAATTGAATGAAAAAAAGGAGCTAAGTTTCTTCTTTACCTGTGGAGTAAGGTTATCTACATGGGGCCCAAAGTCAAATTCTTGACTTTGGGCACACAATATAAAAGGTAAAAGGAACGTGAAGCCCTTTGCACGTCCACGATCCGCTTGAGAGAGGAGCTGCAAGTTTTTGAAGCCACACGAAACCTTGAAAAGGAATGTGAAGACTTACCTACGTGGACCGAAGACAAACGCTAGAGTTCTTGATTTTGGCGTACGTAGACCATTTATGTTTTGAGCTTAAACGCATGGTGATTTGTGCAATGAGTTTATTTCCAAGTAAGTTATTTATTTACAAACACTTTGGGTTTGAAATTAAATTTAGGTGTGGAAAACACTTGAACGTGTGAGCGATTGTAAACTCTGATTCTCTAATCATAGTGGATTATTTATTGCTAGCTCTCCCTGTGGATGTATGTATCGATGCTTAAACTGAATCACATAAAATTTTTGGTGTCCTAATTATTTCTCGTTTATCTCTCTGGAGTTTGCGCGTTGACATAAATTGCAAGAACCTGTCATTTTCGCTTATTATATTCCAACAACATTGGGGTTGGTTTTACAAAAATAGTTTGTGCTTCCTTAAAAAAATCGATTCATCCATTCTTGATTGCTCATTTGGGCCTAACAATTAAGATCGAAGCAAGTTCTCTTTTCCCATGAAATGGCTATACTCTTGTGTTGAAGATCGAAGGTGACGTTTGTTGGAACAAAGATCGACGGCAATTATTGTTGGAACTAGCTTGAACGAAAGCAACTCGATTACCCGTCATCCTCCGTTGTTTGGTGGTGCTTACACATGTTGGAAATGTAGGATGCCCTTGTCATTTGATTGCTGGAACACGAACTTTTGTTAATTTTGCAAATGTACCCTTTTGTGACAATAAAGATGGCTCCTCTAGTACACCCGAAAGTGAAGAGAGTATATGAGGGGTGGCAAGAGGAAAAGTTTCATCAAATGCAAAAGCAAGGGACGATATACACCATGCACTTGCTGCGCCCGAATTTATGAGAATTTCCTCGTGCGCAATAACAAAAGAAACATAGGATCGATTGGAGGTCACCCATTAGAATTTTCTCGGTCTGAATGTCGAGATTACTTTCCTCAGCAGACCCAGGCCGAAATAGCCAGTGGATCGGGCCTCGTTGTTAAAGCTCTTTCGATAGCCCAAATTGGACGAGCCCAATTGCTGAATCCAAAATTTAAAAATTAAAGAGAAAGAAATAGAATTTGAGTCAATAATGCATTGGCTCCTAAATTCATATGGGTCCGCTAAAACAACCATCCGAAGCAGGAGATCGCTCAAATGACACATTTAGTGCTTTAATCCCATGAGCTAACAGAATGCGTTTTTTTTTTTTTTTTTTTTTTTTTTTAACGTGTCAGTGCCTACATTCCTCAATCTCCAAGTGGAGAGATATATATTCTTCTCCCTCTCATAGGGAATATTTTCAAAATTTTTGTCCCAAAGTTTAGATGGAGCAATTTATGGTTATACTCAGGATTGCATTATATCAGGAGGCCCCCAGTCACTATATTTATCATGGTGTGAGAGCTACCTCTACCCCTTATTATTTTATTGTCCTCGGAGTATAAGGACACGAGTCTTGATTGGCTCTCGACCCATCCTTTGTACTAGCTCAACCACACGGGCTTGTGACTTAAGTGGGGACATGGGCTCGAATCCTTTGGGCTGGGCCTATAGCCAATTCTTTCCCTCATAGGTAAGAGGTAAAATTGCCCTCGAGCAAATGATGGGGCTTGGAAAGGAGGAGCCAGGAGTTAGCCGAGACTTGAGTCCCAATACTCCGAGGATGTTAAAAAAAGGGGGTAGAGGCAACTCCCAAGCTTCAATAAATATAATCGCTAGGGATTTCCCTGTAAGAGTCAATGGTCTACTACTATATATGAACTTTGGGACATAAAATTTGGTAATATTTCTTAGAGGAGGTGGCGACCAGTATATTAAAATAAGGAATGCAATCCTGGTCAGTCCATCAGGCTTACCTTGCAGGTAGGATGGCCTTTGGCGGAGTCTTCAGGCTCCTAGGTCATGGTGAAGTACAACCTTAACCACTACCAAAGATCCAAGACACTCTGAAATAGCCCACGGATCAGGCCTCATTGTTAAAGCTCTGTGGATAGCCCAAATGTTTTCGGCCCAAATTAGGTGAGCCCACTTTCTGAATCCAAACATTAAAGGTTTAAAAGAAAAAGAACTAAAATTTGAGTCAATAATGCAATCGCTCCTAAATTCATATGGACCCACGGAAACAATCAGCCCAAGCAGGAGATCGCTCAAGTGGAATGTTTGTTGGCACACATATGTCTGTCAACATTGATGGATTTTCATTTAATCTATTTAAAAGGTTAATATCATTATCCGCTTTCCATATTAACGAGGTAAGGACACCTGAAGTGCCAAAACTTGGTACGAGAGAGGGGGGGAATTAAAACTACTAATCCAATAAGAAGGTGAATGGTAATGACGTTTTCTTTGGATATTTATAATGATGCAATAGTGGACTAGTTCATGTATGTACTTTTCTGGTCGTTTTGGTCAGTGGTGGCTGTGACCATAGGAGGATTCTGGGAAATGTCGGGTCGTGATCCGCACATGCTACTACTAATCCAATAAGAAGGTGAATGGTAATGACGTTTTCTTTGGATACTTATAGTGATGCAATGGAGGACTAGTTCATGTATGACTTTCTGATCGTTTTGGTCAGTGGTGGCTGTGACCATAGGAAGATTCTGGGAAATGTCGGGTCGTGATCCGCACATGCATGCTTCATTGTGATTGGAGGGTTTGTGTGCTCTCAACCTTGTTGAATAATTCCAGTTCCTGTTCTGGCCTGGCCCCTCTTCTTCCTCCTTTATTTCTTTTGTTTAGTTGATTGTTTGGGGGGGTGTGTTTTGTTTATTCAGTAAATGACTGAGAGATGAGTCAGCTGCCGAACCTATATTTTTTATTTTTTCCTTCTGGCATCCTATTTTCAAAATATAAACGGGAGCATTCTTTTGATACAGTTATGGTTGCATTATAATTATGTTTCAAATTGCTAAAATTTTTGTGCCCGGTGATACATACTTTAATTGTAAAATCTAATAGTTAGATAAGACAGATGCGAATGCTCACTTACCTATCATACGCATACTCTCTATCACCATCAAATTTTCGACACAAGTTGCTAGTTATGGTTGTGTTATAATTATGCTACAAATTGCTAAAATTTATGTGCTTTGGTGATACATACTTTAAAACTCTGAAATCTCAAAGTTAAATAAGAATGGATGAGGATCCTTAGCTGCCTATCGTAGGGCTGTGCAATTAGTCTCGTTCTATCTTGGAACTGGACCAAACTGTCCACAAAACAAGTGCGATTCTCGGTTGCAGCAGAAATAGGTTCATTCCTAGTTCGAAATTTTTTAAATCAGTACTTTGCGAGTAGATTTTAGATTTTGGGTGTTGAATTTATCTACCAACCCAACCACTCAAGAATCGGCTATAACCTGTTTGGATTATTATACTTAAAGGAGCTTAAATTTCCTATTGCTTTATATTTCCGTTTGTTTTGTATTGATGTGTTACTTTGAGCCATTTTGTTGCTCACACTATTTTGCTATAATTGCTATTTTTCTTGATTTTTTTTAATGAAAGAAAAAGAAAAAGAAAATGAAACCGGTTCCCGGGTAGACTATGAAATTGGACTAGACAAACATGGTAGGTTCCAGGGTTAATTTCAACACAAATAAGATAGGTTTTAAGTTCAAAAAATTGAAAATTGATTTTTATAGGAGATTTACCCACCCTCTTCCCCGTCCTTATTTTGTTTTTCCTTTTTGGCCTCCCTCCCTCCCTCCCTCCCCATCACCGCCACCATAGTGCCAACATCACGATTGGCTATTACCAGATATCGGTGAGGCCTTGTTGCTTCTATCGAGACCTGGCATCACCTTTCGAGATGACGCGAGACCCGATGAAAATGGCCAAATTTGGAGGAGGGGCTTCCACAATTGCATCTGAATACGACGCTCCATTGTGGCTGACGAGCTTGACACTAGTGTGAGCTCAAGGCAAGGGAGATAGAGCAAAAGCAACGGGGTTAGAGAGATAAAGGCGACAATGTGGGGTTACAAAAATGGGGGTTAGATGACGAAGGGAACACGGTGGATATGATGGCAACGGGGCGGCACTAAGGGGGTGGTCTTTCCCAGCGGCGGCGACCGAGTTGGGATTGATTGTATGGGCAAAGGATCTGAGTCCGGCCAAGACAACTTTCTAAAAATTGTCGCGAGTTCCTGTAGTCGCAAGGAGTTCCGTGGCATTCATCTTCATGACTCTGATTATTACTGGTAAGTTGTAGCAATCGGTTTGAACTTATTTCGATGAGCATATAGTTAGGATACTACTTACATATTATCTATGTGACATGCATCTTATGGTTTTGCTGCGGAGTATAACTACACCGTCGATATCATCATGTTCGAAATATATTGAGCCTACCATAGATATCCTATACTACCCTCAAACAAATTATATACCATATATTTCTAGCATTCATTGCAAAGTTGACCATATCCACGAAACTGGAAGGGATGAGTGCACTTCACACAGATATATTCGCTTGTCTTATGACTATTTGAAATATACCACGCGATCTATATTGATATGCTATTGAAGAGCAATCATGATAGAACACAAAACGAATTTATTCCTGAATTATCCGATAAAAAGGAAACTCTTTGCGTCAAAACATTGTTGTTTTAACTCATTCTATCTATGAAGATTGCAAGATAAAAGGGACGAATGTTTTCCTGCTTTCCAATCACAGTTGTGAAATTTGTACAAGAAGTAGAAACTTGTAAGAAAGTAAACATAATATTACTGTGATTATTGTCAATTACACTTATAATTATGAAAATAAACTAAAAATATGTTACCCAAGAAGTCTATGTGATAAACAATATGGTCGTTTGCCAAGAATAGAAAAACATTATTGGTGTTAAAGTATTTCACATCACTTGTTTACGAGTTTATATACTCTTTATATATATATCTGTATATATGCCTTCCCTTAACTTATTGGCTTAAGATTTTGAGTGGGAATTATAACATGATTTTAATGCCAAGTTTTGGCCTAATTTATTACGCGTGTGCAAATTTTCATTAGTCAAGTTCTACACGTTGTTTCTAATCCAGCTTGCATGAGAGAGATGTGTTAAATTAGTGGTCTCTCTCAATTTAGTCAACACGGTCGTTTTTTGAGTATAACTTTTTTGAACATATTTCCTCATAAAAATTACATATGAAAATTTTCCTATTTCCGCCACAAATAAGTAGAGTTAGGTGACAAATCGTCGTCCTTTTTCTTTCTATTTCCAATGTCTGACTTTCAGGTAGTAAGCTGACCGTTCGCATCAGCAACATGCTTAGCCTTTGGATTATTAATGTAGGCACTCGTGAAGAGTTATGAACAGCTTGGGTAAAATTATAAAAAAGTGTTAAATTTATTGTAATAGTGTCAATTCAATAATAATTTTTTTTCCAATTTAGTCTTAACATTTTTGCATTTATGTCAATTCAGTCCATCTAACCAATTTTAACCAGCCGGTACTGACATGACTTTTTTTTAATAGTATTATAATAATTTTTATAATTTTTTCCTTTTTTCCTTTTCTTTTCTTTAATATTTTCCCCTCCACTTAAGGCTAGCGAGGGTCAGGATTCCCTCGCTGGCATCGGCATTGGGCAAGGGCGTCATGGCCCCTTGCCTACATCTGGCGAGGGTGGGCAAGGGCCCGCATGCCCTCGCTAGATCTTGCTAGGCAGGTGAGGGCACCTCGGCCCTCACTTGTGACTGGCGAGAGTTCGATTGGCGAGAGTTGCTGGTCCTAAGTGGAGGGAAAAAGAAAAGAAAATAAACATTAGGGTCGATTAGATGTGCTATATTAGCACTATTGCAAAAGGTTTAGGATTGCAATAGCCAAAAAATGGGGTTTATGATTGAATTTGAACATTTGCAATAGGTTTAGGACTTTTTAGTAATTCTCTTGGAAAGCTGGCAGTCCAAATCCCGTAGTCGAAAGAAGACAATTATGATTTTTCAATAACTATTTGGGTTATTTAACTCATACATGGAACTTCAATATTATGGATCCGTTTCTTTTATGAAAAATGAATAATTTGAGAAATATTTTCTTAAAAATGTCTCTTGGTATTGCTTGAAATAATTAGTCAATAAAAAAATATTTTGATTATCAACAATACTTTATGTCAAAACATTTTTGTGAACAATGAAAATATTTTTCATTCATTCATTCATTCTTGTAAACGATACAAGTAGTTGTTCTAGGAAAACGTTTTCCAAATCATTCAAGCAAAATAAACAAAGAGAGTGAATCTGAAATTAGATGGCATCCCAACCGTCTCACGGTATGTATTGAATTGCAATTTTAAGAGAAAATGAAGTAAAATACAATAGAAAGATAGTATCTGCGTAATAAAATGACTTTGAATGTTTTTACTTCTTTTCTTAAAATCTTGTAAAACGTCTACTATGACTTTCTCGATGCACTTGAGATTTTTCAAATTATGTAAACGTTGGCATGTAGGTGATATAATTCTTTTCATAATTTTTTATAATTTGGACGATATATTAGATTTTATTGAGAAAGCAAAAAAATTATTCTTATTTTTTCTTAAACAAAAAGGAATAAACTCTAAAACCACATCAATTGCTGTCAAAACAAGAAGGGATTTTTTTATTTTTTTTAAATTCGGTCAGATCACTTGAGTGACTTGAATTAATTTTTTTTTTGAGTCTCAAGTGCAGTAATAGTTACATTTTTTATGTGCAAAATCATCTGATTAAAAAATAATATCAGTGCCATTATCACCATGGCATTATGATGATGTTTTGAGTTTCTAAAAGGAGGCCAAGGGCTAGTCCACTTACCCGCTCTTCCCCTTTCGCTTGGATGGAAAGATTTCGGTGAACATAGAACTTCATTCGCCTTAAGATCAAGTGAAACAGTATTGAATTAACACTAGTTAAGTAGTTAAAAATCCATTATAAAGCTACATTGGATTAAATAGTATTTGGAAAAAACATTCTTGCAATTGACTTTTCTTTCTTCTATTAAAACGAGAGAAAAAAAAAATCCAAATCCCCTAATAAAAGCCGGCCATTGAGATTTGGCATCGACGACTATTGTCTGAAATCGCACGACTTCAAGTGGCCTCTAGCAACCCACAACAAGAGTTGCCTAGGGTTGCCCAACACAAGGGCTGTCTAAGGTCATGCAATCCCGGGTGATAATCCCTTAGTTTGCGCAACCTCACCGACTACTCATAACTAGATCTAGCCTCGCTGGTCGACTTCATGAAGGGAAGATGACAAATAGTTATAAACTTGGATAAAATCGAAAAATCGAAAAATTGAAAAATCAGTGAGGGTAATTTGAAAAGAAAAAAATTGCTGAACTTGAATGACGGGAAAGACGAACACTTTCGGCCTCCTTCGAGGCGGTTTCTGAAAATCCTTTCCCAGACGTATACAAAATTTGGCCAATGGGCGTTGGGCCATTGTTTGCCGCCCGAGAGAGGGAATGATGGGATGGTCCCTTCATCAACGGTGGTGGGCCCCGCCAAGAGACAGCAGCGGCCGCCCCCCCTCCCCTCCCCTCTTCACAATTTGAAAATTAAGCGCATAACCTCACCGAATCAAAAGGGCAAACGTGTCCTTTCACACTAAAGGGGCGTCATTATTATTATTATTATTATTTAACCAAGGGCGTCATTATTATTTCATTCTGGGCTTTCTAGGGGTGTGCAACGGAAACCGCCCGAACCGGGACCGGACCGAACCAGACCGGACCGGCTGGTTTTGGGCGGTTCCCACAGTCGGCGGTCCGGTTCCTGGTTCCTAATCTTGGAACCGGCGGCCGGTTGGTCCGGTTCCCGGTTCCAAGGTGGGAACCGAACCGACCGGACCGACCGGACCGGACCAAATTTTTTTTATATATAATTTATATTCATATAATATATAAACACATATAATATATGAATATTATATATGAAAATTTTGCAATCGGAATTGCAATTTAGGTAACAACCTCTTATGTGGCCAAGAGACCACAAAAACTCTTGTTGTTACTCTTTATTTATAGAAAAAACTCTCCTCATGCTCACACACTCTCTCTTGCTCCCCTCACTTGCAAACGACAAGACACTTCAAGCCTTAAAAAGTCTCATATCGACTAAACATTCAAAGTATATAAGAGAGATTGTCTATAAAACCTAAGCCAAGCACAACCTTTAATCACGTTGTTCATGGGTTTTATGCTTAAAATTAATAAATTATGATTGATATTCACATAAGTGAAGTTTGAATATTTTGCACGTGGAAACATGTGTGAATAGTTTTATTAGATTGCTCGGAAAAAGAATTTGATTGATCGGTTCGGAGCATGATTATTCTTTAGTGAATGATAATTCTTGAGTGAAAAAAGAAAGTGCCAATTCTTTTGGACCAGACCGGACCGGACCGGAACCGATGGTCCGGTCCGGTTCTCGGTCCTAAGACCAACGGTCCGGTCCACGGTTCCCAAATTTGGGAACCGATTCTCCCGGTCCGGTTCCCGGTTCCACCTTGGAACCGAACCGAACCGGAAACCGATCACCCCTAGGGCTTTCCGTCGTTTGGATGCTCCAATGGCCAACATATCCAACTCCGGATTCTTTTTTTCTTTGGCAAAATCCAACTCCAGATCAAAATGCCGTTATAAAATCGCAAGAACCACCACCATCATCATCTTCCTCCATCGACCGACCGAAAAAGAAAGAAAAAAAGGAGAGGGAGCTTTGATATCAATTATTGAAATATAATATGCGGAAACAACAAAATCTTACAATTTACGTCAACGTGCAAACTTGAAAGAAATAAACAAGAAATAATAAGGACACCAGAAATACGTGGTTTGGTCCAAATATTGGTATTTACGTGCACGGGGAGAGTCAGCAGCAAATAATCCACTATAATCCGAGAATCAAAATTTCCCACACTTATATTTAACCAAAAATCCAAAATATTTATAAATAAACAAGTAAACTCACTGCACAAAAATCACCATGCATTTAAGCTTGAAACAAAACGCCAAAAACAAGAACTACTTTTCTTGATCACGTTGGTGGCGCATCTACAACTTGACGTTGTGCAACTCTTATTTTCTTATAGGGCTTCAGCAGCCTCGTAGTACGCAGCACACCTCGTGGAGAGATTCTTATTTATATGTGCCCAAGGTCCAAAGTTTGACCTGACCCATCAACTTTTTGGTCTATGTGCAAAAACTCCTTTCTTTTATTTTCATCGGCTAAAAAAAAAAAACCCAAAAACATGGAATATTGTGTGCCCAAAGTCAAATATTTGACTTTGGGCCCCACCATGGATAACATGCCCGATTCAACTCTTCTAGCTAAAAGGAAACATTTATTTTATTTTATTCTCTCCTTTGTGTAGCTATAAGGAGTCCAAGATTAGAATGACTTATTTATCCAATTTGAAATCTACTTGGGAAATTTTTATCAACAAATTTGATTTAATAAATTGTTATCCGAATTCAAACTGGAGACATTAAATTTACCCTACAAAAAGTCTAAGGGAAAACAGTCAAAATAACAACTAAAGAAAATAATAATAATAAGAGGGACAAGACTTTAAAATGTGATAATATTCCGACGTAAAAGTAATTCTAAAAATGACAAAAGATCTTTATACGAAGATGATGTACATTTTAAAACATAGACATCGACACAAATACAAATATGCCCCATTGTTGTCCAAAACATGTGTAAAGCAAGGAAATTATGACTTGGGGATCCCAAAGCAGTTCAACAATTTGTAACCGGTGACTCCTCAATATTACGTTTCCGACCAGAGGGGTCGATTCACGTGATAATGTTGTGGAGGCAAGTGACGTCATCCTAGGGTCATAGTTTTAGTCTACCAAGACCATGGCATTGACTTCACTCCAGCCGCCGGGAGACATTAGATGGCATTGACTTCATTCCGCCGCCGGACTCTGCCCTCTTGAGATAAAACAAAACACCAGACCCCAAGAAAAGAAAATAAAATAAGACAAAACGACATAGAAAGGAGCTTCGCAGTGAGCTTCTTGATGCTCGGAAAACTCTATAAAATGGGTCGATATAATTTAACAGATATCCAAGTCCAAAGGCATCCTAGAAAGAGAGAGAAGCCATTATTAGTTCCGATTAAATGGAGCGAAGAATGTTAGAAGCAGCTCGGAAGGGCAATGTCCATGAACTGGAAGACTTGATCAGCAGGAATGAGCTCATCCTCGAGGAGATGGATCTTGAAGGAACCGGTCACACGCCGCTGCATGTCGCCTGTGTGGCTGGCCATTTAGATTTTGTCCGAGAGCTCCTAAAGCATATGCCGAAGCTCGCAGAAAAGGTGAATGCTGATGGTTTCAGTCCACTACACATCGCGGCGGCTCGAGGTGATGTCAAGATCGTGAGGGAGCTCTTGACAGTGAAACCACACCTATGCCCCGTGAAGGGACGGGAGAGAAGAATCGCTTTGCATTATGCCACCGCGAACGGGAAGGTCGATGTCATGAAGGTATTGCTCGCCGCTTCGCCTGAGTCTGTTGAAGACACGACTGCTCGAGAGGAGACCGTGCTTCACGTTGCTGTGAAGAACAATCGGTTCGACGCAGTGGTTGTGTTGGTGGACCATCTGAAGCAGCACAAGAAGGAGCAGGTGATCAACTGGAAGGACCACAAAGGCAACACTGCCTTGCATCTTGCTGTCACTGGCAAAAATTTCGAGGCAAGTCTCGTCATTCCTTTATTTTATCACGCTTTTCTTTGTGCATTACTTTAGCGAGGGTGTTGATTTGGTGTCCCTACCATATTCAGAGATCTTCTAGGCAAAGGAATTTATCGAACCGGGTCTGTTTTGATCATTACTGGAATAAAGGATGTCTTGTCTATGCCTGAAGTCTTTCCTTTTTATCTTAACGCTTGGAAAATGGAAAATAATTGCAGGTGGTGAACTTCCTGCTTTGTAAGCATGTTGTGGAGTCTGAGGTTGTGGAGGTGAACGCCGTGAACGAAAGTGGGTTGACGCCTCTAGACGTCTCAACTCCCTCGCGAAGGGAAGCAGGAGATAGAGAGATCACAGAAATCCTCATTCGAGCGGGAGCCAAACACGGAAGAGGAAGATCGAACTCACCCACATCAAGCCCAGTCCTGGCGGACGACAATGATTTCGAGGGAGGTAACAGTCATCAAGCAGCTGGGGAGGAACCGGTCAAAGATGCTCCTCATTCATCACCAGGTTCGCAATCAGAGAATTCAAATGCGGAAAAGGAGTCGTTTGGCGACATCCGCAATGCCCTATTAGTCGTCGCCGCGCTCATCGCGAGCGCGACCTACCAATCTGTGCTTCAGCCGCCAAAGATAATAGAAGTCGACGATGACGAATTAGTTCCTTTTTGGAAATCCATGACTGGTGCGGGATTTGTGTACTCTCTCTTCCTAGGCGGCAACACACTAGGATTCATGGTGTCGGTCCAGATGATCATTTGCCTCACCAGATTTGTCCCCAACCACGCTAGGCTACCGCTTAAGCTGCCGCTTAGGCTATCCCTGGTCGCCATGATTCTAACTTATTTTAGCTTCGCATCATCTGTGTTGTTGACGAAAATGAGTAAAACGAGTTCAAACAAGAAAGCTATGCACATGATACCGCTAATGATATCATTCATTCTTCTGATGATGCAGAAGTGGCTAGCACACCTTATAGATTATTTCTTGGAACGGCTTGTTGGATTGCACCTTCTAGGTGATATGTACCGGCTAGAGGACAAGGACTCAGAGAATAAGCACTTAGAGAAGAAGGGCAAAAGTAAGGGTTGTAAATGATGATGGTATCTCCCTTTCCTTGAGGTTGAGCTGAGACATGCAAGCCTTTAGCAGTATGGTATTGTAGTTTGTTCATCGAGGTCGGGCATCAGACGGATGTCCTTAGATTTTTTGCAGTTGATTGTGTGTGATATTTGCAAGTGATCCGCTGTATCATACTCCCTAATAAAGCGTGTTGGGGCTTATAGCCAGTTTTGTAAATTTGTGGACAGCGGTCGAGATTTTGAGATGTGGTCACGCGAGTTCCGTCCTACGTACTCATTTGGTCTTTGCTTCTTCAGATGGATCGGCCGTGAAGTTAAACATCTTTGTGAGGTTGAGAATGAATTTCTATGCTAGAGCAAGGAAATAGAAAAAAAGAACACAACGGAGGAGGCAAAGAAGGAATAAGAAGAAAAGGAACAAAAGCAAAAAGAAAGAACAAAGGTTTTTCTTTTAAAAATATCTAATTGAGCTGAAATTTCACGTCATCGATGACGGTTTGAGGGAGAGAAGTTCATATGGAATTGGCACAATGAACTTTAACGGCAACATTGGACAGAGAGTAACAGGGGCTGGATTTTGATAAAAGTGAAAGCCGATAATTATATATATAAAACTCAAGATAGAATTAGGATTCAATTAAAAGGCGGTGATTTTTAAGTGAATTGGAGCATTAGAATAAGGAGACTAATAAACTTATAAACAAAAGCATTCAATCACGCCACAAGCTTTTTGGACATCAAAAGAAATAAATACTCTGTCTCTATAATATAAAATTAAAAATAATCTCACGTCACAATAGCATATGAACTTTTTTTGTAATGATTTTTTCCCTCACTAAAAATGAATTACTAAAGTCCCTATAATCGTCCTACTGATTTAAAAAAAAATGAGAAATTTCTTTTATTGAATTATCTATTACTAGAATGTGATAAAATTAGGATTGGCAACTTTATAAGGTCAGATTAATGACACCATAGGACGAAAAGATATATGGTGTCCCAACACCTATTTGATGCGATAGAAGAAAAATATTATAAAGGACAATAATTCTGCCTAGCTAATATTTAAGAATTCGGAGTTAGAAATTATCGCAAAAAGCCTAATGTCGTTTTCTTCTCGTGCTCCATATGAAATTTTTTTTTTTTTTTTTTTTTTTCTATTTTCAATACTTTGTTGTATCTTCTTCATCCGATTTCCATGCGTGAGGGGTTTTTAAGTTATCTAATACAATCTACCATTGAGGCATTTGGCCTAGCGATAAATAGGTTAGTTGTGTTTCCGTAAATCATGGGTTCGACTATGAATAAAATATTAGCTTGTGATGCGTGACTGTAGCATATGTTGTGCGGAAAGACTTTTTAATCGTTAGCATCTTGGTGGGGTTTAGGTCATAGACGGGATAGAATAATTATTGATCAATGCGAACGTTAAATAAGCCACAAAGGGTGATCATCTGAAGAGGTCACAGAGGCAATTGGCCAGGGCATTGACTTTATTTCCACGGAAAAGAGTTAAAGAGAAAAAACATTGCCTTTATAACATAAGAGGTCAGCCAACGACAAACGCGAGCGTATGTTACAAAATAATGGTCCAGTTCCTTCAAAAAGCATTCCTTTAATAAGCACAAACTTTAAGTGGGATCTTACCCTCTTTAGAGTTTTCATCCAATATTGCCGCTAAAGGTCCGCGCATCAATTTCATGTGTGCATGTCTCTCTCCCTTCATATATCATTGGCAATGTGAAATTTCAATTCAATTCAATATTTCCTTGATAATGAAAGAACCTAATTTTATTTTTTATTTTTTATATTTCCTTATTTTCTTTTCCTCGTCCGACGTTCCTTGCAACCTCCATTAATGGCGGTGGAGTTGCTCATGCTCAAATTTGTAAGTCTTAACTCTCTGTTTTGCCTTCTAACTCAGCTCCTATTTAATCTCACCAGCTGATTTCTTAGTTTCACATGGCACAAGATTATGGATATTTGTCCAAAAAATCATAAACTTATGGTACGACAGTCAGTTCAGTCCTAAACATTTTAATTATGCCAATTTAGTCTTAAGTCTTTTGAATATTTTCCATTTTATTCCTAAATCTATTATTTGGATAATTGGCCAGAAAGATTCCAATGACAAATCGTCAAAAAGTTTAGGACTAAATTGACAAATCGTCAAATGGTATAAGACTATATTGACACAATTAAAAACTTTATGACTAAATTAACAAATTGTTAAAAGGTTTAAAATTAAATCGGTACAATTGAAAGGTTCATGACTAAATTGATCACCGTGCAATAAGTTTAGGACTTTTCAGATAATTTTTCCTAGGACAATGAGCCACAATGATAACAGATCTAAACGTGCCTTTTGTGAATAGAAAGGTCAAAAGCCATAGCGTTAAGTTACATTTTCCCTCTACTCATCGACAACTAAAGTGAGTTTAGCTTCACTTACCACATCTATTCCACATCTCTACAACAGGTTCCTACGGTCCCTATAATCATAATGCGGATGCATAAGTGCGCGCTCTTAATCATGAAAGGGAAAGATCAAAAGTTTGATGGGGCAGCATTGAACTTCAGACTTTGAGCAAGAACGGCAGCAATAATGACCTTGTGTATCACATGGACCGCTTGACTCTCTCTTGATTATGCAAATCTCACTTAATTCTCCATATTTCTTAAGATTGTGTATATATTGCATTTGATTAATCATATCCTTAATTGATTGTAGATAAATATTGTGATATCTTGTTAACTTGGTTAGTCATCTTCTATAGCCTATAAATAGACTAATATAGTCTTCATTATGGAACATGCAGAAATAACAGATTTCTTTCCTCTGCATTTTCTTAATGTGGTATTAGAGCCAAGTCATGCTTTAAATCTATTTCACATGAATGGCTTCACGTGTCATTCTTAATCCAACTTTTCACGTGCCATTCTTAATCCAGCTTGCACATGAGAAAGGATACTAAAGTATTTCACAATACTAATTTATGAGTTTTATACTCTCTTCATATACATGTGATCTCCCACCATGTATTGATTTAGGCTTTTGGGTAAGAAAGTTTCTTCTGTGGTATCAAAGCAAATGGATCATTGTGGGAAAGGATTGTTCATCTAGGTCATATTTCATGTGGACCCAGATTGATCATCAAGCTCATGCCCCTACTCATCGATGTTCATCATCTTCTTCACATGGCCTCTCTCAGCCACAGCTTCATTGGGCCTCATCCATCGCCACCAAGACCTCCGATGTCGCGCCACGACCTCCAGCAACCCTCCATGATGGTTGGCAGTTGTTAAAAAAATCTCCTGCGAGTTCGGCAGAGACCTTATTTCTTGTTCCAATTTTTCAAGCTTCAAGAAGGCATTATCATCGGCCACCACCTTCACTCAGCTATCCTCGAAGCTTTATAGACCAAATCCGCTCGGAGCAATGACAAAACAAGCCCAAGCTTTCCATAGAACCACTGTTGCTGAGAAGGTTTAGATCGTTTCTTCCACTCTGCCCTATGGTCCACCTCCATTAATGGAGGTTGCCACCCGCGATTGAGGCTGGCAACCTCAAATTTGGGGTCATGCAACTCAAATTGGAGGTCACGCGATTCCACTCTGAGGTTGTGCAAATCTGATTTGAGCTCGATCTCCTCTATTAATGGAGTTCGCAAGGAACTAAGAAGGAGAAAGAAAGAAAACGGAAAAATGAGATGGGAAAATTTATCGTTGACCAAGGTGAATGCTACACGTACTAAAATTTTTTTATGCAATGATCTGGCAATTTGTGGCGTATCCGTGTCATCAATTATTTGTACAATAAGCTAGAATGATACGAAGGCAAAGGGAAAGAAAATTACAAACATACGGTTTACAAAAGAATCAACAGTAACGATTTCGGACAAGTAGCACATTAATTGTCGCATCCCTTGCCAGGCTTGGTCCCTCTCTTCGTAATAAAACTTTATGTTCAACGCTTGCCTCATACACAAGTTGAGCCAGTTATATTCGTTGGAAGGGCGATCTAAGATAATCATATCTTACTTAGGACAAGCATATCAAAGTCATTCAACATAGCGTTCACTGAACCTTTTTGAGATGTTTAGGTTCTCATCGGACACCGTATAAAAGATTACGGCTTTTGACAAATTTTTCCAACTAGGTCACTTAATAGAGGATTAGTATACAAAGGCTACAATGGAACGGTGGTATAAGCATAATACCGCTTTAAATGTTTCACATCTTTGCAGAGATATTTATGGAATCGCACAAGGTTCCAACGAAATATGATTTTAAAAATTCTGAAATTGGATGGGTGTAGCATTGCAATGCAAGATATACGCTCGAATATTATGTTTGAGATAATAGATATATTTGGAGATTTATCTTAATTGATTATGATTTGATGTAATTGATATTTTGCTATTTTAGATAATTAGCCTCTAAATCTTATAAATAGGTTCATGGAATATTACATTTTTTTGTCACTATAATTCTCAACTTGGTTTTGGCGCCATTCTTTTCTAAGGAAGCGTCCATTCAGTCTAACGACAGTTGCATTGGCTGCGTCACTTTGATTTCACCCTCAATTCTGCAGTTGATCGAGACTCTTCCGCTGCTAATTTTAGAGAATAGACATCGATATCAGGATCTTGAAAATTTGTTGTCCAAGAATGCCAGAATCCTCTCTACGCACTGCCACATCTCGGATCCAAGAAGCCCCCATTGTTCTGTGCTGATTTGGCACCTTCCATCGAGTATTTCGAAAAACCAAGACCCACCCACAATCCACCATCCTCTACGAGTTTGACCTAAAACTATCAAGAACGAAGATTGGATGCTGTAGCACACGCCACTACCCCGGCGGACCACCAAGCCCAAGCCTTTGGGAGTTATTTCATCCATTTCCGTTGCTCATATTCACCCTACAACCACCACCATCAGCCTCTTGAAGCTTTGGTGAGTCGACTCAACTCAACCACATCGCCTTCAGATGCAAAACGTGCCTTGACATGCCACATTCGCTCTCTGTGCGTGAAATCCATGCACCTGCTGTCACCTAGACACTCCCATGCGGCTGACGTAATTTGTGACATCAGTTTGCCAATCCGACCCATTTAACTTCATTTATCGGATAGGTTCAATCAAATTTCAAACCTCTTCGTCCTTTTTTAGATCAGTTCGGTTCTATTTAGGCCGGTTCATACTGGTTTGTCTGTATTCGAACCGGCTCAATGTTATTTCCAACTAGTTCAATCCTATTCCCATCCGGTTTGACGTTTTTTCTGATCGATTTGATGCTATTCTGATCGACTCATGCACTTTTAGGCCAATTGTTGGCCATCTCAAATCGATTCCCTGGGGGATTTTGAAATTATGAGTTCGTTTTTGGCCTTATATTCTCCGGATCAGTTCTTGAGTTACTAGTTTCTTCACATTTTTTGTTTAATCTGGTGTGTTGAAATTGGTAAAGTGCTTATTATGGACATATTAGAAGTTTTGATGTCCAATTTTTATCTAGTATGACCTAAACAACTTACAAGGATGGCTAATCAACCCCAAAATTGAGGTCTACATGTAAGTTCATCTGCTACTACAGCTAGTGTAAAGACTTCTCCTAATGGATTTTTTGTCACTCTTTCATTAGAGGATCTTCATTTCATTCTTGGAGAGTTTGGTACTTCTAGCTTCTCTGTTCCTTCTGTTATGTCTATCTCTTCAAGTACTTCTAATTCATCGTATTTTGACTCTATCTGCTATGATCATATGACTTCAAATTTTGATTTTATTAGGACAATTGTGTGAACTTGGCTTTGATGTCTACTTCTCTTCTCATGATTGTTATGTATAGGATCCACAGATGGAATAGACTATTGGGATAGGCCATAGAGTGAGATGCCTATTTAAGCTTGTTTCCTTGAATATTCTCAACTCATTTGCTGGTTGTGCAGCCACAATGTCATATGAAACTTGGCATTCTCAATTTGGTCATGCTTTATCCTCTAGATAAAAATCATTAATTTCAAATGGTCATTTAGCTTCTATTGATAATAATCATTTTGATTTTCTACCTTGCCAATAGGGAAAACGTCATGCCTTGCCTTTGATTTTAGTGAATTTGTCTCTCTTACTCCTTTTGATCTTATTCACTTTGATATTTGGGGCCATCTCCAACTTTCACTATGGTTTTATCTTATGAAAAATTGCTCGGAATTTACTCATATCACTGTGATTTTGTTGCCATGATAAAAACGCAATTTTTCTCAAGATATCAAGATTTTTCGTATTGATAATACCATGAAATATAGAGACAAGAAATTGCTGAGAATTCTCTCCCAAAATGGTACTATTGTTCATCATTCTTGTCCACAAACTTCCCAAGAAAATGGCTGAGCAAAACGTAAACATAAGCATATTTTAGATATTACACGTACTCTTCTATTCTCTACTTCTTGTCCAGAAGTTGTCTAGGCAGAGGCTTGTCTTACTATTGTATACATTATTTACTGTATTCCATCACCTATAATAGATAATAGTTCTTCTTATGAGCGCTTGTATGGCAGTGTCCCTAATTACAGTTTTATTCAAGTCTTTGGTAGTGCTTGTTTTGTACTTCTCTCGCATGAATGTGCAAAGTTAGAGCCTCGTGCTCATTTATGTTGGTTCCTTGGGTATGACATTGAGCACAAAGGTTATAGATGTTGGGATCCTATATCTAATTGTCTTTGTGTGTATTGTCACGTTATCTTTTGGGAACATAAGATGTTCCCTCTCTTCATCCCTTCAAGTCATCGTCTCATTTTCCTTTCTTTACTAATACTTCAGCAGGTTTATTTCCTAAAGATCCCACAACTCCCTCCACTTGTGAATCCTCCTCTCTAGAACCGCCTCCTCCTACTTATTATAATCTTGATGCAAGTTCTACTAGTGAGACCACCTCGGCAACTTCTTACATGTTTGCTCTGTCCATGGATTCTCCAACAGTTGAAATTATGTCATCCTTTGTCTATCGTTCCAGTATAGAAAAGCTAGCACTAATCCTCTTGGCAACAAGTAATGACAAATGAGTTATAGGCCTTAGACAAAGCTCATACATGAATTTGGTTAATTTGCATCCCAATAAGTCTGTTATAGGTTGTAAATGGGTATGTAAGATTCAAATAAAGGTAGATGGTACTGTGGATCATTAAAAAGCTTGACTAGTGATGAATGACTTTACTCAAGAATACAAAGTTGACAATAAAGAGACTTTTGCTCCTATTGCACACCTTACTTTTGTTTGTGGTCTTCTCGCTATTACTACAGTTAAGCACTGTCTTTGTTCCATATGGATATTCAAAATGTATTCTTGAATGGTGATCTTACTAAAGAAATTTATATTGTGCTTTCTCTTGGATATACTCATTGTTCCAACAAAATGTGTCGGTTGCGCAAAACATTATATGGCTTGAAACAAGCTTCCCATGCATGGTATCACAAATTTACCTCTATTGTGTAATCTCTTGGCTTCAAATCTAGTCCCTATGATAATTCTCTTTTTGTTTGATGCACATTTTGTGGATATATTATGCTATTCTTATATGTAGATCACATGGTTATTATTGGCAATGATCATATTGACACTTCAAGCAATATCTCATTTAACAATTTGAAATGAAAGATCTAGGATGACTTAGCTACTTTTAGGCTTGAAGGTTCATTCAAAATTTCCTCTGATTGTTGTCTTTTACAAGCTAAATATGCCAATAATCCTATTTGTTGAGTCAAACTCATTGACAACAAGGTTGCTATAGCACCTGTTGAGACCAATGCTAAAGATGGGGCTCCTCTTTTGAATCCTTCATTCTTCTGACAGCTTGTCAGCTGTTTTATATATCTTACTGTTACTCAACTTGACATTGCCCATGTTGTTTATATTGTTAGTCAATACATAACCGCGCACCACATGATGCATTTTGCTGTAGTACTTCAAATTCTTT
The DNA here is from genome assembly GCA_014182575.1 of Eucalyptus decipiens. Classification (NCBI taxonomy): domain Eukaryota; kingdom Viridiplantae; phylum Streptophyta; class Magnoliopsida; order Myrtales; family Myrtaceae; genus Eucalyptus; species Eucalyptus decipiens. The sequence continues at coordinate 24,228,653 of CM024613.1, forward strand.
GCAACATCAAGGGTACGTTATTTCATGGCCTTCACTATTCTTTTCAATCTACGTTGGATTTGACAACTTATTCTGATGCCGACTAAGTTGGGGACCGTCAAGATTGTCACTCCACTACAGGCTAATATTTCTTTTTGGGCACCTCACTTATCTCACATGTTGCAAGAAGCAAACTATTGCTGCTTGATCTAGTACAAGAAACTTAATATTGAGCTCTTGTTGATACGACATTAGAGTTACTATGGTTGCGATGGCTACTAGAAGACATGAGAATACGTCAACACAGTGGAACAGTCATTCATTCCGACAACCAAACTGCTATTTCAAATAGCACATAGTGATGTTTTTCACGAATGAATCAAGCACATTGAAATAGACTGTCATTTCATTTGATCTCATGTTCTTTGTGGCATTGTTTGACTCATCTCTACTTCATCCACTAAACAAACTGCTCATGTCTTTAGGAAGACACATTTGCCTAAGCGTTTTCTAGATCTTTTCTCCAAACTCAAGTTGACCTTTTTCAAATCATCTTGAGTTTGAGGGGGGATGTTATATATATATATATGAGATTTCTCTTGATTGATTCTAATTTGATAAATTGATATTTTGCTACTTTAGATATTTAACCTCTAAAGCCTATAAATAGGCTAATGTATTCTTCATTAGTAATGTCCAAACTATTACATTTTACTTCACTAAAATTCTCAAATTTTCAATGAGAAAAAAGGTAGAAATCCAATGCAAAAGCAAAACAAGGATATGAAGTTTACACATTTGGTCAATCGGTGATTTTGGGCAAGGACGGCCTCATGGGGCATCGCCTGTGCGAGGGTTGGCACCTACGAGGCTAGGCGTTAGCCACCCTCACAAGCCATAGGAAAGAGGAGGAAAAAAAAAATATGAACCGGTGATTTTGGGCAAGGACGGCCTCATGGGGCATCGCTTGTGCGAGGGTTGGCACCTAAAAAACCCTCACAAGCCATCAGAAAGAGGAGGAAAAAAAAAAGAGAGAAAAAAAATATAAAAACATAAAAATTAGAAAATTATATATATTATTAAAAATGTCCACATCAGCGTCGACCATGCTAAGTAGGCCGTTTGGCATCCACACTAGCAATATCCAATCCAAATTAGTCAGAAAGACTAAATTGGCTTTATGTCAAAAGATTTAGGACTACATTGACATAATTAAAATATTTATAACTAAATTAGCACCAACGGAATAAGCTTAGAACTTTTATGACCGTTATTTAAGCTACCCTCTAAGTTGTTTGGAGTTCCTACAATGTTGAAGTTCACTTGTACTACCTCATCGAGCTACCTTTAAGCTCCAAGAATGTTGGGAGCTCGCATTTACGTTCATCTCTCATGCTAAACTCAAGCTTAAGCTCCAAAAAGTTTGAAACTTCAATTTTGAGCTTATCTCTCTTGTCAAACTTAGGTTTAGGCTTATTCCACACGCCAAACTTAGGTTTAAGCTCATGCTCCACATCGAACTAGGGGTGAGCGCGTTCTTGGGTAGAATCGAGAACCGGTTAGGTTAGGGTTCCTAAAATTTAAAAGCCCTCAAATCATTAACCCTCAGTTCAATTGTCCTCTCTCGTTCTCTGCCTCTGCCTCGTCCCCAACATCGCTTGCCCTCGATGCTGCCACCAACGCCACTTGCCCTCAATGCCACCACCGGACGCTCGTCCCACCATTGGACACTAATCGTTCCCTGGTCGCCCTGCCCTTGCCTCCCTCGACGCCGTCACCCCCGCTCACCTCTCCACTCAGCCGCTAGACACCGCTTGGCCTCAACGCCGCTGCTGGACGCCGCTTGCCCTTGATGTCGCTGCTGGACACTGCTCGATCCCTCGATGGATGCCTCTCATCGCTCGCCGCTAGATCCCTTGGTGGACGTTGCTCGCCACTCGCCCAATCGCCCCCGACATTGCTACCGCTTGCCCAGTTGTCCCCGATGCCGCTCGCCGCTCGCCCAGCTGCCTCAACGCCGCTCGCCCGGTCACCCTTGACACTGCTCGCCCCTGACGCTACTCGCCCCTTGACGCCTAAGCACATCAAATGCCTCCCGCTTGGTCAGTACTTTACAACAATTTGGTACCTTTTATTGAAAGAATCGAGTCAAATAATACACTTTAAGATAGTTCGGGATTGTGATCATATCATGAATTTTCATCATGGGCTTGTATCATGTGATGGGGAATCTTCAAGTTGACTATCTGATGAGAGAGGTCCTCAAAGATTTCTATGGCACTTCTGCAACATTGTAGTCCCAAGTGCTTATTGATCTAACTTAATGTTTTATTTTCTTTCAGGTACCCCTTTCAACATATCGAAGAAATTTGATGGAGAAATAGTAATAGAGGTTGTCCGTCCCCGCCTTGCAAGGATGAAATACCATGTGAAGAGATTGCCTCAGTATCTCATTCTCCATATGCGGAGATTTACGAAAAACATTTTTTTATTATTATTATTTTTTATTTTATTATTATTATTATTATTATTATTATTATTATTATTATTATTATTATTATTTATTTTATTTATTTATTTTTTGTGGAGACGAACCCACTTTAGGTAAGCTTTTTGAACCTGATGATTTTTAGTTGGAAAAAAATTGGGGAACTTTGATGATGATCAGATCAGCCATTTCATAATGCTGCGATTTGATTTGGAAGACAATATGAAGTGGCGAATGTGAAATGTTGATCAAATTAGTACTTTTAAGTATCCGATTACTTATGATTGCTTTTGCAGTTAATTTTCTTGTCAAGAACTTGGAATTGAAGGACTACATTCCATTACCCACACCTGGAGATGAGGAGAGGCTGCGATCAAAGTATGATTTGATTGCCAACGTTGTTCACGATGGCAAACTTGGTGAAGGTTCTTACAGGGTTTTTGTTCACCGGAAGTCTGAAGAACTTCAGTAAATCTCTCTCTCGCTCTATGTGATTTTTGGGGAAATAAGAGTGCAATTGTCATGTAGATTGACAATTCCTACATTATGCTTTAGGTATGAGATGCAGGATTTGCATGTTTCAGAAACGCTTCCTCAGATGGTTGCACTCTCGGAGGCATACATGCAGATATATGAGCAGCATCAGTAGGACAATTTTGGTGGCAAATTTTTTCAGTGCCTTCTGCTTTGCAACTTTGAGACCCCAATGGTGCTAGACTTCCGATCTTCTAAAAAGAAGTTCGATCTGTATGTGAGACTACTTGTCAGATTTGTCTCCTCGGAGCAGCTAGGGTTTTTCTTATGAACCTTAAATTTAGGTTATCTTGCTGTCCTGAGATGACTTACAGCGTAAACCTGTATTCTGTTGACCGTATATGATCATTAGCGAAACCTTAAGCTTAGGTTACTTTGAGTAATTAAAAAGGGTGGCTGCGGGGTATCTCTGATATCTACAGTAATTATATAGTTCTCAAGTTTGTTTGCCTTTCCGCGTTTTTCGGTTGGCTGCCTTTTAAAATGGAAAGGCAAACGTATTGGTATCTGATGTTTTTCCCTTTTAATTCTGTTATTTTTTACTAGCATGAACTTCCTGGTGACTGATTTCAAATAGACTATTGAGGCAAACTTGCATGTGTTCTTGCTGGTCCATCAGATTCTTCTAAACTCTACGCTTGTCTACTTGTTAAGCATATCGATGAAATGACACGACCACTGAGTCTGAGTCTTCATGACCTCAATGAGTGGACTCTGAGTCTTCTTTCTCATTTGCATATGCCGCCCACCAATCAAAGCCAACTTGAACAATCGAGGTTGCATAGGAATTTCCCTCATGCTCTTATGCTTTTCAGCATCAGAGTGAGTCAAGTTGCATTTGCAACTACATGCTCTTTTTCTTTTACAGGCACTGTACTTTTTGCCCTGTTCTTTCCATCATTGTTTCGCTAATTCTTTTTATCATATGTTATTTGACAGAAAGATGATTTAGATACACCAGGTTCTAATTTTGCACACATTTTTATGAAGTTTCTGTTGTTTAGTTTTTGAATAGTAACTTCATAAATTTGAAACAACCTATGTATCAGCTTCTATTTGGCTTGTTGATTCTGTCATGCAAACGGTCAATATGATGTAGCTCGTTCGTCTGCTTACACATGTAGTATCAAGCCTAGATATTAAGAGGTTTTCAGCCTTTGTAGTGTGCAGGAGACTATGATGAATGTTGTCATAGGTTCATAAAGTTCACAGAGAATTCAATTTTATTATGTAGTATGCTGTTGTAACTTTTTTTTTTAATCTAATATAGCAAAACTAAGTTTTCTTGTAAACTTAAAAGAGTGGTTTGGAATATCACAATTGGGTTTCCGTATTTGTTTTCTCCAACATTGAAGGGTAAATGCTACACCAATTGGGTTTTTCGAAGAAAAGTCCTTAAGGACCCTTTCCGGTTGTAGTTCTTGAGAGATATCTGAATTGTATGGCTTATCTGAGATGATATTTTCTTCATATTGATTAATCTCCTTAATTTCTGTTGTGGAAATGTAGTTCTAATATCTAGCCGATCTTTGTTGCTGTTCTGACAATGAGATGATGAATCAGTTATCTCAATTGTTGACATGATAATATATACGTTAAGCAGAGTCTTGCATGTCATCCAAATTAATTTTATGAAACTAGAGCCTGAAATTTTGTATAACTTCATAATTTAATTTCTCATGAGCATTCATTTTATTTTCAACACTGTATTCATTTTCCAGATGGAAGCTGCTGCAGTAAATCTAGTTGCGGCAGAGAAACCTGCTGATGTTTATTCAAAAATTGCTGCAAGGTATGGTAGTAATGGTACATGGCCTGGTGAAACATTTTTGGTGTTGTTAGACTTGCAAAATACCATTACATTGCTTTTCTCAGTGTGCATGTTAAGAGTTATACTATTGCCCGGACAGTTACTAAAGTAGTTAAATGTGTTAAATAACTGAGTACTATGCACTTCCTAGCAGACTAGCATCATATATTCTGGTCTATCTTTCCAAAATATGAAAATAAAAGGAATCAAGATATCCGTCACTCCAGTCATACGTGTAGAAAGAAGAAGTTATCTGTCTTCTCATATTCTCTGCTGTCTTCACGCGACTCTTCCTTTCCCTATATCTCCTAGAACAAGAGAACAGTTCTCATAGCACCGCTAGGGTTCCAACTCCACAGAAGAAATGGATTCGGTAATGGTGGAATTGCTATTTCAATTATGCTTATTAGAAGAGTTAGGTCATACTATTCTTTAGCAAATTTCCTTGTTGCTGTACAGACCCTCTTTCCTCTTTGTGCACGCTCTAGGTTAATGCATCAAAGTGGGGGATTGTTGGTAGTTTGTTTGTAGAACAAACTAAGAGGTGCCTTGTCTCACATCGAAAAAATGTGAGTATTGCATGTGGATGAGCACTAATCAACAATCATTATTTTTTATTTATTAAAAATTGAGATTTTATTTTTATAAAAATTAATCATAGCATTTTGTTGAAACAGTACGACAGTTGATAAAAGAGTTATTTTTTATTTATTTAACTCTAATAATAATAATAATAATAATAATAATAATAATAATTAATAATATTAATTATTAATAATTAACAATAACAATAACAATAACAATAACAATAACAATTGTTATTATTATTGTTATTGTTATTATTATTATGTGTTTTTCAAGATAACCTTTGAGAACATACCTGTTCATATTGCAACATTTTCCAAAGGGTTACCTCTATTCAAAAGACAGAGATAAGTACATAGGTTTTTGAGATTAATCAAGATCAAGTCTTTTCGAACTTTCTTTCCAAAAAAATACAGCTATCTTTTCCAATTATTTCCATTAAGAGATCCTGGAGAAATAATAGAATTACTATTAAGTATTCTTAATTGAGACTTTGTTGTATCTTGGAGGAAATTTGTCAGTGACTATTAGTAAAGTTGTGAGGCAAATAAGTGATATCACGTTTCAAAGTCGACTTCATTGTTCTTCCGAATTGTTCATCAAATATTTTCCCAACAATTCATGGCCGTATTTTTATGAAAGAAAACTCGAAAGACTTAATGATTCATTCCAAAACCGACGTATATATATCTACATCTTAATGAAACCTCTGTTGGCAGGGGCATCATGGCTCTCACAATCTCTCCACAATCCCTCCGCACACTCTCAATGTCTCGACCAAAGCGATTCTCTGTCGTCTTCTTCAATTGGTAAACGACTGCTCAGACATATCCCATCTCAAGCAAATCCACGCTGAAGCTCTGCACCACGACAATGACCGACAACGATCCGCAGACCCCTTCCTCCATAGCAAAATCCTCTACTTCTCGTACTCACGGAGCAGCGACTATGCTTATCAGGTGTTTCGACAAGTTGAGAATCTGAAGGCGTTCATGCGGAACGCTCTCATAAGGGCCCGCGCGCAAAGCAGTGACCACAAGGAGGAGGCCATCTCTCTGCTTCGGGGGATGTTGGAAGATGGAAGAGTTTTTTCGGATAAGTACATTTTCCCGTTTGCTCTCAAGGCATGCGCAGACTTGTTTGCTCTGTCTGAGAGGAGTGCAGTGTAGTAGAATGCCATGATAGATGCCTTGGTTCGGTTTGGTGAGTTCATTGACGCGATGGAATTGTTCCATGAGATGCAGAAGATTTTTGCGCCGGATGGGTTTTTACACGGGGGGCATTTGTGCAGGTGATTTAATTGTCTACGCCCTTGTATAGTAATGAAAGACTTGCAATTGTAGTACCCTGTTGATTTGCTTACAGATTCATATATGTGTGTTGCATTTACGCACAGGAGAGATGATAGCGTTGTCTTGGTTTATGCACTTCACATGGTTCTTATGTAATGCTTCGATTAGTCTCCAGTGTACCTGAGATATGTCAAAGTGCAGTTTTTTCATCTGTTCATTTTCTATATTAAACCACTGGGATTCGCCCCAGTGGCCACCCTTCCAACATGGAAAGGGGAGGTGAGGGGTTCAAATCCCCACCTTCTTAGGAGAGGATGGGGTAAGGGCGCGTAAGTTTCAGGAGCGGGTTTCGACTCTCACGCCCTGCAAGAGGCAAGGCAAAAAGTCTGAGAGTGAGTGTACAGTAGAAATAGAGTAGGACTAACAAAAAAAAAAAATTCTATATTAAGATTCTGATCAACCCGTAAGATGGAATTTGATTGCGTGCTAGAGATGCAGGTGTAATTTGTAAGATGGAATTTTAATTTTACAGTTAGTTAAAAACAAAAACGTTTGGATTAGTTTGGTGCGTGATGCTTATCTGGCCTCTTGTCTTTCAGTGATTTCACTTGCACTAAAGTACTTTTTCGGTTATGTATTTGAGAAATTGCGATTGTGCATTTTCTTATATTCTAAGATTGATGATCTAGACCTAAAGAAGTGCTGTAGACTCCATTACTGGGGATCCATAATTTAGTTGAGTCCGATTCCGTTCTGTCCAATTTCGAAGAATTTTTCCAACAAGCCCGTCGGACCCAAATACCTCTTGACTTTAAGCAAATCTACCCCGCTTATCCTGAAAAATCTCTAAAGTATATTTCTTCACTTTCCTCCAATAATCTGTCAGGCAATGCGGCTTGAGGGTCGCCGGGCTCATTCCATGACATGGTGGCGACTACAGAGGTGGAGGCGGTTAAATTCTCAACGGATAAACTTAAGATGTGAGTTTGATCGGGAATGACTTTTCACCCCCATCTCTACTTGTACTTTTATTTAATTAAATCTGCTTGTGCTTTGTAAATCCTCAACTCAACAGCGAACTGTACTTTGAGTGGGCTTCTCCTAATAACTATATGTATTCAGTTGGTTTTTGTGAAGTTAGAAGCAAAAATTAATAAGACTTGGGGCGTTTATTTAGGAAAATTGTTTTATGGCAATTGATTTTCCGGACTTTCACTCATTTATTTTGTGAAAAAGGGACTAATCAATAGAAAACACTTTTGGGTCAATGAAAATGTTAATGCATAAATTTAGGAAAGTGAATTCCTATATCTAAATAGGTTAAAACATTTTTCCGGAATTACTCATCTCGAATATATTCATTTTTTATTTTTAGTTTATTTATTTATTTTAATTTTCCTTCTTCTTCTTTGGTTGGGCGCCGACCATGATGGAGGTTGGTGACTGGCCATAGGCGAGCTTGAGCCTCGCCACAAGCCAGCTAGGCTTGAGCTTGTGGGTCCATGCCTATGGGTGGTAACTAACTAGCTGTCAACGAGGCCCAGTGACCAATGGAGGGGAAGAAAGAGAAAAGAAAGTAATTATTTGAAAATTTGATTTTTTTTTGTTTTTTGGCCATGAAATAAAGTCATAAGATTGAAATCACTTTCTAAATGAGTTCCAAACAATAGGTAACGTTTTCGACCACATATCACTAAATAAAGGAAAATTGTTCACTTTCATAAAAAAAATATTTTCCCATAAAGCATTTTCCTTTATCATAAAGTTTTCCTCGAAATGAAAGCATCCGACTTGTCAAGGAAAATGGCTCCATTCGTTTCACAAAAACAACTTCAATAGAAATGATTTCCGGATTTTCTAGTGTTTGGCATGCGAAAAACAAACAGATTAATGAAATATGAAAAAGAGGTCTTTATAAATGTTTTCCATCAACGGAAAGTAATCATTTTGCCTCCTTCTTTGTGCACTCATTTTAATTATTTATTTTAATTTATTTTTAGAAGAAATCCATTTTTTTATTCATTTTCCTTTTTCCTTCTTCCTCGGCTAGTCGCCGGTCAAGGACTGACCACTAGCGAGGGACGAGCTTGCTGACCTCTAGCAAGGCTTGAGCTCACCGAAATTTGGCAAGCTCATCCCTCGCGAGTTCTTTGGCGAGGCTGGTTGTTAGATTAGATGAATCAATCCAAACTAATTAATTAATTGAGACTAATCTGCACCTCCTAATTAATTGAGTTCGCTCGAACATGACTCATGCGCAATACGTGCCCATCCTGACTGGGGAGTCGCAGCCCCTTCTGGTCGAACAACACCTTGAGCAATTCAAATAAACGATGGAGGACTTCTTAAAGTTCGAGGGTTTGCTAATATAGTCATTTGGTCAATATATCTATAGAGATGACCGTGGACTATGGTATGGTTCTGTGAAATGTTTGATCTTGGTAAGTACATCCACGCTTCATTGCAATTGGAGAGTTTTTGTCGACCAAGTATATGTAAGAAGCTCAACCGCGCTGAAAAGTTCTAGGTTCTGGGAAATCTCACAATTTCATAAGATGAACGAGATTCCTTGGAGTGTGCCGCAGATGATGCATAGAATCGACAGAGGATTCACGTCTATAAAAGACGGCTTTCTTAAAACCGTTAAAACTTTTCTTCAATTGCGCGGAGTTCGGCCGCGTTCGTATTGACGATTGTAATTGTTATAGGAAAGGTTTAATAATGGGTTTGAATAGCTCTATATATTTTACGAAAAATGAATGATTTGAAAATATTTTCTTCAAAGTAATTGTTTATATTGCTTAAAAAATGATTTTAATTGAATGCAAGTGTTTGATGTGTTTGCGGAAAAATAACTTTGTGATAATAAGGTTTATTACCAAGGCATAAAGGAATGTTTCACCAATAAAAAAATAAAGAACTTTAAGGTTCACTACCAACGAATTGGACGAACACTCCATTTGCTTTGCGAAAATGAATGACTTGAAATATATTTTGTTAGAAATGATCATTTGTATCGCTAATCAACAAATAATATTTTAGTTATCAATTACAATTTATGTTTTAATATTTTCCTGGACGATGAAAATATTTTTTGTTATTCATTTTTATAAGTGATATAAAAAATCATTTTTAAGAAAATATTTTTCAAATTGTCCACATTCTACGAAACAAACAGATTCAATGAACCAAATGAATCATTCGAGAGAAAGTCCAATGCGTTATGAACTCAAAACTTTGCATGCATACAACTGAGAATGCGCATCTTATTCACCGAGGACTAGGACTCTAAATCTAGGAAATATAAAATTGGGAACGTTAATCTGGGAACATTAAACTAGGAAATAATCAAGTAAGAAAATCCAATGAAATCAGGAAACTAATCTTCGGCCTTAAAATCTGTTCAAATTAGAAAATCAACGATATTCTTCAACTTATAGAAATTACTCATGGATTAATCCTTGTGTTTGACGTGGTTCGATGCTCCCACATTATTCACATCCTTCTTAATTCAATTAGTCATTAATTTCACAACCCACGAAATATTTACCTTTCCCTATATTCTAGGTTGCCCCAAAAGAAATTACGTATTTTTCCGACACCACGCAACAAGTCTCCGCGTCCATCGCGCCATTTTAAGACCTATAAATACACGTACCCCCACCCATAGAAACCATCAAAATAAGCATTCAGTTTCGAAGCCCACACCAAGAAGCGACGCCAAAAACCCCCCGAAAATGAGGCTCCTCCTCCTCGCCGCGGTGGCCGCCACCGTACTCCTCCTCCAAGGTTCGGCCGCCAGGGCCGCCGGCAGGGAGGGGCCATTCGGTTGGGAGCCGATAAAGGATCTGAGCGACCCGCACGTGCGGGAGATCGCTGAGTTTGCGGTCAATAAGCACAATGAGGACGCCCAGACGAAGCTGGCACTGGATAAGGTGGTGAAGGGTGAGACGGTGGGGTTATTGGGGACCATCTACAAGCTTATCGTCGAGGTCAAGGACGGGGCCAACCCGAAGAGCTACGAGGCCGTAGTTTGGGATGGGAAGTCGGTTAGATTTCTCTTTTTTTTCAATGCCGTTGAAGGCAACGTGTGAGGTCGTGTCTGTGAATAATCGATATCGACCCTTTAAGTAATTTGAGAATAAAACACGATCCGGTTTTCATTTTTACGGACGGAAGTTTAGTCCGATGTGGTAGCTTTTTTTTTGTTTCAAACCTCTACTGAAATAAGCCAATCAAATTGGTGACTTGGGTTGGGATATATATAGTTGGATCCAAATTGACCAATTTATTTTCAATGCAAATTTCTCGGGCCGTACCTGACCTGACCACACTTGATTGGTCTCAAAATGTATTTTTAATATTTTTTTCCTCCTTAATCTTTCAACAAATCACTGCACATGAGAGTCTAATTGCCTAAGAAGCACTGACCCACTGTGGAAGCTTTCCTGTCTTGTCCTACACTCTGACGTGTGTTTGACATGCATTGACATGTCAACGAGTGCTAAAAAATCTGACATGTGATCGACTCTCCCTAACACGTTGCGACATGAGAGTTCGAAATTTCAACACATAAAGGGTCAATTTAAAAAAAAAAAAAGAATACTTGAGAGGTTAAAATGTAAATATATGAAAAAAAGAAAAAAAAAAGGATAGGGATCGTGGTTGGGCCTTGCTACTACTGTCACTGCCACTGTCGAAGAGCACTGGTGAGGTGCGAAGGGGGGTGGCCCACACTAGCCCGGGTGAGGTCATCGCAAGCCAAGCAAGGCTAGTGAGGCTTGCCCATATTTGGGCGATGCCCCAAGCTAAGGCTTAGGCGAGGCTCACCCAAATCTGGGTGATATTGCGCCCTCACTTGGGCTTGGGAAGGGTCGTCAGCCCTCGCCTAAGGCTGATGAGGCCTCACCTAGGACTAGGGAGGCTTGTCGGCCATAGGTGAGGGTCGGCTTTGCCCAAATCTGGGCAAGCCTTGCTTGGGCCTTGCCTAGATCGGCAAGCCCCCTTCCATCGTCGCCGGCACCCCTCCAACGGTGGTAGTGGCAACAACAACAGACCGTGCATGACCCTACCTTTTCTTTTTCTTTTTCTTTTTTCCATTTTTTAGAATGTATTTATTTTTTAGAATTTATTTATTTTTTAAAATTTTTTTTACTATTCTTTAAATAAGATTTAAAGAAAGAAGTAATAAAACAATGCCACATAAGATAAATAAATAAATTTTAAAATATCACTTCAGTACTTTTCTTTAAACAAATCGACAGTGTCAATGGAAGGACTTGATTGCACTAATTTGATGAGTTTTAGGACTTAATTGTATTTTCGCAATAAGTTTTTGGACTTGTAGTGTACATATCCCTAAATTTAATAATCGAATGTTGATTGCTTATTATTATGTTTTTTTGGTAAAGTGGATTGCTTGATTTTTTCGTTCAAGTTTTATGGATAATTGCAATGGAATGTAATTGAATTTGTCAAATTAAAATAATTAATGATATTAACAAATATTGGATTAATTTTTAAGTGGAACTTAATTCTAGGCTCTTTTTATTTTTATTTATTTATTGGTACATTTATATACAAAGATATATTTAATATATAACGTGTCGTAACATGTTGAAATTCTTTATTTTTTTTAGAAATGACTTGTTAACTTATCGTGTTGTGTCTTGTCGCATGTTTCATGTCCATGTTGGTGTTATATAGCTAATTGTCACCAAGATCAAAAGACTCAAAATAAAAATAAAAAATTAAGAAAAAAAAACTTTACACTGAGAACAAAATATTTGGGTATAAGAGGTAGATTTCAACTACATAGCATCGGTTGAAGTTGCACTTTTCCTGGGAACCATAAGACCGACCATCATCGTCCTCGGAAAAGCACACCCATCATCCACATCCATACGAAAGCAGTAAAGCATCCATCAATTTGATCTCCACACTGTATTTCTAAACGGAGGGTGGAAACCTACTGCTGGAGTCTGATTGTCTGGTACTCGTGGCTGCTGTGCATAACCCCAACTTGATGCCATGGGAGAGTCGTGCTCTGTTTGCTAAATGTGTGGCACTGCTCCTCCGTTTCTCCAACCTTCGGATTCAGCACTATAGGTGAGGCCAGTTGTATTGTCAACTGGGCCGCTAAAGCCCATGGTCGCCACATCCTTCCCCCGAATTGGGCTGTTTCACCTCCCCAACCCATCTTGGATCTTTGATGTTCTGAAGCCTGGCCAAGGGTTGTTCTGTTTTGCCAGCTTGAATGAAACACTTTGTTTTAGACCCAAAAAGAAAAAGAAGGGGGGTTGAAATTATGCCTGCAGATCTCAGTGAATGCGATGTCAACTTTCAATTGCTTTTGAAAGAGTAAAATCAATGTCTTAAATAGCTCAAAAGACCGGGAAGACCGATCATGGGCACACCGACACAGCTCGGAGCAAGTAGAATTCAAAATTTCCGAAATGACTCAGTTGACAGAATCAGCCGGATTTGCTTACTCAGAACTTTGTCCCCAGTCGATCGCCAACGAGGACACTAGATTCATGTTTGGAGCTTTCGAATATCTTAAACCCATTTTCACTCAACCTGTTAAATCTCTAACAACCCATTTACAATTTAGTCTATTTGTATAATTAAAAAAATTGGTCCATGACCCATTTTGATACATCTATTGCAGAGATATTGGGTACTTGACTCCGCGCGTCTGAATTTACTAAAACAATGAGAAATCAATGTATCTCCCCTAGCTTGAGTAGCTCGACGAGAACTTGGAAAAAGAATGGCAAAAATTAATGACAATAACGGGACGCTGGCAAATTATTTTATCAAGCCAAATGAACGCTGCCACCATCGGACTATCATCCCTCACTGGCTGCAGCTGTGGCGGAGAAAGCCCCGCGCAGCATCAGGGATCCAGGCGATGCCGAGCACGGCAAGGGGTATGAGGGGAAGAGTTCGGGATTGAGGAGAGGGCAGCATCGGTGCTAGCCGAGACGAAGAGGGTGGCGGAGGCAGGAGAGCATCAAGGGGTCGACGGGCGAGACGACGTAGGCCCAGCTGCCAAAGTCGCCGGAGGCATTGAGGATGTTGCCGACTCATTGGAAGACAGACCAAGTCCGAATTTTATCTATTTTTGTGGAGGAGTGCAATCGAAATATACAAATTTTGATATTTGATGGTGGACCAGCAGATTCAACGGATATTATTTGAGTATGTGCTAGTATATGCTCTCGTGAACTATAAGGCACAGACCTAAATTGGATTTGGGATCAAGGGAAAGCATCGTTTCAGACGAATTAGCATCGGCCGTAGGCAAGTTCTTGACTTCTGGCCTTTGGTAATGCATATGTTATCGTATTCTGTCTTACTCTATCCAACTTGTATCTTGAAAGACCAACTCGATCTCAATTATTTCCACTATTACTTACTATCGACCATAATATTGAGACGAGCTGGTTAAGATGAATAGGTCTACTCTATGCAACTATAATGAACTCATAAAATTGTACACCAAGCTAGTGCTAAACGGTACACCTAAGTTTTTCACCTAAAAAAAAGTGGTACACCTAAGTTTGCATATATCTAATTCCTTGTGGTTTATTTAGGGCTTTGGATTCGATTTGCGTAGCTTGAATGCCATCCTCAATTTCCTGTGGGCGGGCAATGCAACGTGTTGGGGATAACGGATCCTCGAAAACCGGATTCAACACTAAATCGAACTCCTAAATCGAATGCGGAAGCGAAGCCCGGGAAATTCACGTATCACCGATCGTAAAGCACACCACGGATTCGAGCGTACCTTGTTAGCCACAGATTAGACACCGACGCCGATAAGAGGAAGAGAATCTAGCCCTGTTCGATCCGATGAAGTCTTGAAGGGAAGAAAAAAGTGCCGTATGCTTTACTGTTTTTCTTTTTGAGAGAGAGAACGCGCGGGAGAGGAGAAGACGTATGTTGATATCCAAAAGGTGTCTTCTCTCTCTCTCTCTCCTCCCTTTTATATCTTCCCCCATCCACGGGCCCTATTCCCGTGGGCCGGGCTTTTTGGGCCCAGGATGGGCGGACGGGCCTTAAGCCCATCACCAATTAAAACCATCATCTCCCACTCGCACATGGTGGGCTGAACAGGATTCTCTTTACCTCTCTTCAACATTCATACTGGTGAATAATCCGTGCGACCAGCATACTTTGAGTGCTTGTTGCTATACATCTGTTAGGAATATATAGCAGCTTATAATGGGCGTCACACTCCGAGTAGATTTAGTATGCAGTACCCTAGATTGATCGATCACATTTATATCTCTCTTGATCTCTTTTAAACAATTATATATATATTGTATTCACAACTATGATTATCCCAAAGACAGTCATAATTGGTTAATCGGTGAACACAAAACTACAATGTGATTCTCCAAAATCGATATTCCTCTTTCCTTCAAACTCTCAATTTCAGTTCAGCTTGCTTTTCTAGAAATGCCCCATTAGATCGAATCAAACTCATGACCATTGGCAACATTCTAAGATAGCAAACACTAAATAGAAATCTTGAGAATAAGTAAGAGTCATAAGGGGACTAGAAATTGAGGAACTGTTTTCCTCAAGAGTCTCACACGTTATAAAAGTTGAGATCAAACTTTTTTGCCACTCTTATTGGTCATCTCATGCATACGTAGTATGAAATACGTATTACGGTATTAACTCCTTTCCCATGGAGCGTATGTCTACACCTTTCAATACCATACAGATGATAGTTCAGACATACCCAATGTCTAACTTGAGTTCACGTATCTACTCATTCACAAAATTCATCAGAACTCACATCTGGTATCTTAGACAGATAAAGTAAAATATGTGGGGTATTTTACTTTCAGACATCGTAAGAATTATGTCATCATCTTAACACTCAGTTAAGGCGACATACGTGTTTTAAGCTTGAGCTCTCGATTATCACCTAGATAATAAGCTTAAAAACAGTCTTATCTCTATTTATCACACAGTAAATAGAGGCGATTACCCGTGTGAGTGGGCTAATCTTATATCTGTCCGACATACTTTCTCAACTTAAAGTAATGCACTGAGCATTAAGATGCATAAAAATCAAACAAAGATTCATAGGCATTAATGATGAAAACACTAATTCATCAAATTGTGAACACTTAGGGAAATTACAATATTCAGTACATCAGCCTCTACGCAATCCTAGAGATTTCATATAGCCACAAAACACATCTCTAGGTATTGGCTTTGTCATAGGATCTACTACCATTCTATGCGTAGTATGTACTATATGTTCACTTCTTTTCGTGCAATCATATCTTTGACAAAATTATACTTGGTATCTATGTGTTTGGTCTTGCCATGATATTTTGGATATTTGGTGTACACTTTTGCTACTTGGCCATCACAGTTAACCAACAATTAATCTGCAGCACTTCCAATAACACCTAAATGATCCAAAAAATCTCTTAAGCCAAACACCTTCTTATACTGATGCTGATAATGCCACGAACTCAACTTCCATCGTGGACAAGACTATACATGTTTGTTTCTTACTGCTCCAACATATGGTGCCATTATTCGGTAAGAAAACAAACCCAGAAATAGATTTTCTTTCATCTAAATCTCATTCCCAATTAGTGTCAAAATAGCCTTTGAGTTGCAGATCATTTACTTAATAACTCAGCATATAATCAGCAGTCCACTTTAGATACCTCAGTATTCTCTTAATGGCTTTCCAATGTGCTTGACCTAGATTGAATTGGTATCTACTCACCATTCCAACTGCAAAACATATGTCAGGTCTTGTACATATCATAGCATACATCAAGCTTCCAATAGCACTAGCATAAGGAACATGTTTAATTTGTTCCTTCTTTTGTGGAGTCCTTGGACACAGTCTATGGCTCAATCCTTCACATTTTGCAATAGGAGTGTCTATGGGTTTGCAATCTTGAAATCTTAACTCCAAGAATGTATGCAACATCACCCATGTCCTTCATCTCAAAGTTGGAAGACAACCAACTCTTGACAGTATTAACAAACTCCATATTGCTTCCGGCAATTAGTATATCATCAACATATAATGATATGATCACAAATTGATCATTGGATCTTTTGATATATACACAATGATCCTTTGTCTATCATTGTAAAGTCATATGCCATTATGGCATTATGAAAACGTATATACCATTGTCTTGACGACTGCTTAAGGCCATATATCGACCCCAAAGTCGACATACCTTTTCTTCTTGGCCTTTCACTATGAAACCAGCAGGTTGTTCCATATATATTTCTCCCTCTAATTCTCCATTGAGGAAAGCAGTCTTTACATCCATTTGATGTAACTCAAGATCCATACTAATCACTATTGCCAGGATAATGCGAATCGAGGTAAATCTCACTACAGGAGAAAATGTTTATTCATAATCAATTCCTTCCTGTTGATTATACCCCTTCGCCACAAGGCGAGCCTTATGCCTTTCTATCAAGCCATCAACCTTTCGCTTTATTTTGAGAACCCACTTGTTCCCAATAGCTTTGTGTCCCTTTTGAAAATCAACCAGTTCCCAGACTTGGTTTGATTTCATTGACTCCATTTCCTCTTCCATTGCATTAATCATTTTTTCCTTACTAGGGCAATTCGGAGCCTCATTAATATTTCTTGGCTCATCCTTATCTTGCGGAGCAATCATAAAAGTTTCCCCTTCAATGTTAAAACGTCGACGGGGAATACTTTGGCGACTTGTTCACCATATGGGAGATTGTACACTTAGCACATCATTCCCCATTATGATCCCACTTGGATTAGATAATGACGATATCATCTCATCATGTGGTTGTAATTGAGAATGAGTTGAATTCAATTCATCACTTCTCATATCACTCCCACTTGAATGAACTACACTAATATCATTATCTTGATCCAAGGTTACAAATAGGGAGTAATCTTCCCCTATTTCGCCCTTCTTAGGAAATTCATCCACTAAGAATGTGACATCCCGTGATTCAAATTCAGTTATACTCCCACTTTCCTGCTCACCTATGAACACATACCATTTCGAGTGTTCGGAGTATCTCATGAAAATACTCTTATTTCCTTTGGGACCCAATTTCCCAAACTTGTTAGAGGACTCGTGAGTATAGGTAGCACAACCCCATGGCTTAAGAAAACTTAAGTCCGATTTTCTACCTATCCATAACTTATATGGAGTGGAAGCAACTGATTTAGAAGGCACCCAGTTAAGTATATAGGCAGCAATTAACAGCGCATCACTCCAAAAAGTGATAGGTAAGTTAGCATGTGCCATTATGAACCTAACAATTTCTAGTAGAGTTCTGTTTCTTCTCTCCGCAACACCATTTTGTCGAGGAGTATATGGAATAGACATCTGTCTTTCCATTCCTTTTTCATCACATAATTTTCTGAACTCATCAGATAAATATTCTCAACCTCAATCGGATCTTAATGCTTTTATTTTCTTGTCTAATTGATTTTCTACCAAGGTTCATAAACCTTTTGAAACAACTTATGATTCAGATTTATGAGAAATCAAATAGACATATCCGAATCAAGTAGAATCATCTATAAAAGTGATGAAACAAACAGTCCCTTACCTTCCTCTCACATTCGTTGAACCACAGATATTAGAATAGATTAAATGCAGAGGAAATTCAGCTTTTTTTACCTTTTCCAAATGGTTTCCTTGTCGTTTTTCCCTACTAGGCAATGCTCACATATTGGCAAATCGACTTTTTCAATGTTGCCCAACAAGCCCTCTTTGGCTAGTCTATTCATACGTTGTTGGCCAATGTGACCAAGTCTAGCATGCCACACATTCACATCATTATCATATTAAGTAGAAAACGTGAAACAAGAGAATAACATATTGACATCACCACAGTCAACATATAGTACAATGAAACCATCCAGAAAGTGACCACAACTATAGTAGTTTGTATCCAAATACAAATCTACATCTCTATTACAGAAGTTCACACTAAAACCAAGCTTAACCAACATCAAAACATATATTAAATTTCGATGAATCTCTAGAGCATATGGAACATCATGTAGGAACAAGGTGCGTCCACTACGCATGTTCAATTGGTAGGTGCCAATCCCTTTAACTTCATCTCTGGAGTTATATCCCACATAGATCCACTTAGTTCCAGTTGGTACTTGTCGGAATTCAACGAAGAATTCTCTATTTTTTCGCTATATGGTCTGTCGCTCATGAATCTACAGTTCACAAAGGATTGGATTCAGCCAATAATTCAGAACTTGACACATAAGCAAAGTTCTCAAATGTACAAGAGGTGTTTACTTTCTTTGGCTCACGACAGTCGCAAGCATAATGACCCTTTTTGTCACGATTGTAACACCTCACCCTTGATATTTTTTTCACTTGAGGACGTTTTCCTCTCTAGTGTTGGTTAACTCTTGATTTCTTACAACAAGGACTTAATCCTTTGCATTTTCAAATATTGAACGAATCAATACGCTTGCGCTTAGAGTACAAAGCCCTTTCTGAGCTAGAACCAGCATTGCAAATATCTATCATCGACTCAAATGCCGATAGGCAGTCCTCTGCTAGCTCAAGGTGGCGCACAACACCCTCAAGATCTTTCATAATATGGTCAAGAGCTTCTAGTGCTTCTTGCTTTTCCAGCACACATTGAATCTTCATATTCAATATTTCACAATTGTTGCCGTTCATATTAGCAATCACGTTCTTAGTTGCTGAAACCATTAGTCTGAACACATCAGACATACATGCACGAATAATTAATGCCTATCATTTATGCATCCCTATTTGCATAGACCCATCATATTAATGAATAATTTCAAGTAAGGCTTCAGAATCAAAAGGTCACTACGTTTCCAATCATCCTCCAAAAATCTTAACTTAAAACTATCATTAATATGATTGTCATATGCAAAATCAATTCTATGAAGCTACAAAAACTTCTAAAATTACCCACCCAAAGAACCAGCAATAACAGAAAGCAACAATATCTAACATCTAATAGAATAACAATGCTTTCACATAATACAATTATACATTACACTAAGCAATATATACAGAGGAAAATATCAATATGGAAAGAGATATTTACTCCCATAAAACATCTCATCCTAATCTAAGAAATAATTAGGGAATGTCCCTTCTAATCTATCAATCAAAAAATCTGAGAATTTTGAAGGCACATTTGCCAACCATGGAAAAACTTTTGGAGAGCTTTCATGTCGCCACCAAAGCGCACTTACTTTGTGCCATATGGCGCTCAATCTAAGGGTTGAAGTTTTGGCCAACTCAATCCTATAGTACTCTCTTACAAAAGTTTCCACTAGCTCCCTATAACCCGGGACCACGTTGACCTCCCATAGCCGATCTAACACTGCTTGCCATTCAGGTGGAAGAGTGTTCATCAAAACCGGTACCTTCTCAAAATCCGGCATAAAATAACCATTCCAGATGATTTCCTGTATCATCTGATTGACCCTGACCACATGTGATACTAAATCACCATCATGCCACCGATAATCAGTTAACTCTTTCATCAGCCTTTTAAGTCTTGCATTTCCCTCATCCGTTCTCGGGATTGTAGGTATCCGTGCATAACTCATCATAGTTCCTGCAACAAATGCAGAACTAAAAAATGGATCACTTATAATCCATAATGCACATAAGAGAAAATACATAATTTTCCATAATTCATGCAACAAATGCAGAATAAAAATGGATTACATATAACCCAAATAGGCCTAAATGAAAAAGAAAAAATTCCTTTTTTTTTTTTTTTTGGGTCAACGGTCAAAGTCAACGGTCAAGGTCAACGGGTCAACGCCGGTCAACAGGTCAACGGGTCAGCGGGCGCGGGTCGTCGGACCGGGCGGACCAGTCGAGCCGGTCGGACCGGTCGCGCCGGTCGAGCTGGTTCGGATGAAACCGAACGCACGTGCCGTGCGTGTGCGCGGGATGACGTCACGCAGACGTCATCCAGCATGTGCCGTGCGCGCGGGTCGGGTCGGGTCGCCGGCCGATGACCGCCCGGCCAACCGGCGTCATTGTTGACGTCATCGATGACGTCACCCCAACGGTTACTGACCGTTGGGTAACGTAAAGCTAACATTAGCACGCATCGGTCCGCCGACCGGCGCGTGCCGATTCGTTGGCCGGCAGCGCGCATGCGCCGGTTCGCCGACCGGCGCGTGCGCCGCACGCATTGGGCGAGCCAGCGCTTCCGGGCGCGTCGCGCCCACGCGCAGCGCCTTCTAGTCGCGCCTGTGGGCGCGTGCGGCGTCGCCCGGCGGTGCGCGACATGTCGCCGGACTCGTCTCGACGTCCTTTTTCGCCCAGTGCCTTCAGAATTTCATTTCGCCTTACGAAAACTTGGAAAAATGGCCGAACAGCGCTCGGGTGTCGGGATTTCTTGCCCCGATCCGTACGGCCGAGTTGTTTTTGCGAAAAATCAATCAAAAAACATCAAAACAGGTCGGGAAAACGTGAACTAGGGCTCTGATACCAATGTTGGGGATAACGGATCTCGAAAATCGGATTCGACACTAAATCGAACCCCTAAATCGAATGCGGAAGCGAAGCCCGGGAAATTCACTTATCACCGATCGTAAAGCACACCACGGATTCAAGCGTACCTTATTAGCCACAGATTAGACACCGACGCCGATAAGAGGAAGAGAATCTGGCCCTGTTCGATCCGATGAAGTCTTGAAGGGAAGAAAAATGTGCCGTATGCTTTACTGTTTTTCTTTTTGAGAGAGAGAACGCGCGGGAGAGGAGAAGACGTATGTTGATATCCAAAAGGTGTCTTCTCTCTCTCTCTCCTCCCTTTTATACCTTCCCCCATCCACGGGCCCTATTCCCGTGGGCCGGGCTTTTTGGGCCCGGCATGGGCGGACGGGCCTTAAGCCCATCACCAATTAAAACCATCACAACGTAATCACAAAACATATCAAATTAAAAATTGGATCAATGGAAAGTATTATTTGCATCAGCGTATAATTAATCGAGGTTCAAACAACAAAAATATGGTCTGTTATATTATTGGACTTGACTACCTTTGCACGGCGGTGTACAATTGGGATTTGTTCAACTAAAGAACTGGGCG
The DNA here is from genome assembly GCA_014182575.1 of Eucalyptus decipiens. Taxonomy (NCBI): domain Eukaryota; kingdom Viridiplantae; phylum Streptophyta; class Magnoliopsida; order Myrtales; family Myrtaceae; genus Eucalyptus; species Eucalyptus decipiens. The sequence continues at coordinate 24,250,467 of CM024613.1, forward strand.
GACCGGCTGTTTCAACTGCGGGAATGCCTCTCTCTCTCTCTCTCTCTCTTCTCTCTCTCTCTCTACCTCTCTATATTGACGAAATGTTGCTTCTTGCCATGATTTGAGCCATGGACTCCATGCTACAATATGAAGACACATGCATGACCACCTAAGCGAATTGTTGTATTTGAGAGACGTAGTTTTATATGATATCTGTGAATCGGACTGGTCGGTTTAGAGAGGATTGTTTCATGGGCCAGCAGCTCATCAATACCCAATCTGATTTTCGAATCTGGGGACCACTGCTGAGGTTCCAGTTAGGAGACAGATACCGATCATCCATGGGCTTTTGCCAACAAGTCGAGGGAAGTGTGAGTTGAAACTAATGTGTGTGCACTCGTATACCTAATTACTCTTGCATTAGATGCACTTAATAAGGTCAGGATTCACGGCTTGCATACCCCATCACCATGTTGAATATTGCGTTGCATTGGATGCAGCCTACCCCGCTGGAATTGCTTTGCCCAAGCAAGAAAGCCGATGTTTTTACCCATGTTTGCATGTTCATCTTCTCAATTCCACGATTTCGGTAACTCTCAGAGGGATCGTGCTTCTTGCAATGACCTCCTTCTCTCACGCGACCTAATGAAATTCGTAACTATCCCCGCTCTTAGCTCAAGTAAATTGAGGCGCTTTTAGAGTTAACCCCACTAAATCTCGTATCAAGACCGACTACTACGCCTTTCAAGTCGAAGAGAGGGTGGAAAAGCTCTGGATCGAGGTTGAACTTGATATTTACTTGACTCTTTGCATTTTGTTTCCTCCCCCTTGGATTTATTCCTATTGATGGAGAGTATAAACCATACCCCAACTTTCCAAACATGCACTCCCTACAACACCGTTGGATTTTCGACACTTTTCGTTATTATCTGCCCTCCCCATCTCTCATACTATGTTAGAAAGCCCATTCTAAAAGTTTAAATTGATAGGTATAGGGAGATCGCATGAATATAAAAAGTACATATAACCCATTTTCAAGAGGTATGGGACAATATTTCCACAAAGACAAACCCTAACCAAACGCAAAAATAGGAGACAAATGAAATTATAACATTTGTATCAAAACCAAACTTAGGGCAATTCAATTGACTATCTGAGCGAGAGATAATCTACAATTGTGACATGTAATAAATTTTTGAAAAAGCATAGTCGTCAACTATATCATAATTGAACATATATCATGGTTTCCATTGGTGTCAAAACTTATATATAGTCAATGAATAGACTCAAGATATTGCATAGATAAGAGCTAATAAAATCTTCCTTTGCAAATATTAGGCCTATTCGGCTCTTTCTCTTTGCCGTCCTCTTTGTGGTTGCTCTGAAATCAACACAAGTAATCCGAGAATTCAAATACGAGGTCTTTAACAACACCTCTGGAACTTTGAATGCCTGGTTTAGTAGAGAGGTCGGGGTGAAGTCCGTTGTGGAAGCTTTGATAGCTGCCACCGAGTTTGTCCTCAAGACAAATGAGAAAATTACCATGAAAATCATAAACCTATTGTATAACGGTCAATCTAGTATTAAACTTTTCAATTGGGTTAATTTTTAGTCCTAAACCTTTTGAAAATTTGCTAATATAATCCTTCCAATCAATTTTAATTGGAAATCGATGACATAAAAGCTAGGCGTCTTTCGTGCTTAGACCGATGTTGACGTAGACAATTTCTCCAATTTTGAAAAGAAAGTGAAATTTTAGTATTTTATTTTAGTATTTTTTTCTTTTCAATTCTAGTCTTGTGAGGGTTGCCAGCCATCGAGCAAGAGGCGTGACGCTTAAGTTTGTCACAATCTGAGCACCTAGGGCGAGCAGGCCTAATACGTTTAGGCCAGACTTCAATCTTAGCAACAGCGTGACCTGTGCATGTTCCTTTTATTGAAAATTAGTCGTTTAAATCATTGATTGTTTGAGTGCTACCACGGACTCCATATGATCAACAGACTATATGGGTTTCCTGCACAGGGTCTATAGATAATGTTCTTTCAGTGGGTCCAAAGACAATCGAGGGATTAAGCTATTTCGAATGTCCTTGTACAAACAACAAAACAATTCAACTTGAGAGCTATCTATGCCATTTCAAACGTAAAATTCTCATTGTCCATAGCCACTACAAATTCCTTCAATAAATAGATAATAAAGATTTGCTCAACTATAAACTGTATTGAAACTTTCTAAGATGTGTTAGGCTTTCATTGTAGTTCATGTTGTCTTATAACTAAAAATGAGGATTAGCATTGCCAGAGGCTTCATTGGACGGGCACGCTGTCTCTTTACATGTCCAATTGTTATATATGAAGTCACAATTGGTTAAATTGGATGCGTATAGCATTAGACAAAGTAAGATACTCGCCTAGAGTCTCAATAAAAAAAATAAAAAAGAACAAAAATCTAATCCTTAGGAAAAATGGGTATCAAAAGTTGACCCGCTTGGTCAACCAGTGATAAATATCAACGGGCCTGGAAAAGTCCAGGGGAAAAACAATTAGAATGACGACTAAAAGACAATAATAACAAAAAGAGGTACGAGACTTTAAAGATGTCATAATATTCCAATTTGACTAGCACTAACATAAAAGCAATTCTGAAAACCACTCATGACCCTAATATGAAAATGACACGCACTTTGAATCCAACCACATAGACTCCGACACAAATACAAATACGCTCCCCTTGCTACCTTAAATATATGTAAAGCAAAGAAATTAGGATTCGGGAGCCACAAAGTAGTTCAATAATATCTGATGCTTCCGACAATGCGGGACTCCATAATAAAGTCATATGAAAATGACGTCATCCTAGGGTCATGAGTCATGACTATGGCGTAATAATATTAGTCTATGACGACCATGGCATTGACTTTCACTTCTACCGACGGAAGACATGGATACTCTTGCCTCATATGACAAAAAGCAAAACGATATGAAAAGGTACTTCCACACCCTTCATTAAAAATGAACTACTAAAGTCCCTTTGATGTAGATTCCCTCATTCTACTAACTAGAAAGAATGAGGAATTTCTTCTGCCGAATTTTCTGTTACGCAAGAAGTGGAGACGGAGGCGCGGAGGCATTTCCCTTCAGGACAAAAATGCCCTGATTCACAGCACAAATAACGGCATGCGACATGCACGTGGTTGTTGTCCAGCGAACATCCATGTTGCTGGTGAGATTGGGTGGGGGTTCAATTGATATGAAATCACCAATTATAGAGCTTACTTTGAGTCAAACAATGATCTTGGAGGTGCTTCGAGAAAAATGGTTAATATTACGAAAAATCTTAAACTGGTATACTCATAACGTCCCATTCCAGAGGATCCTTTGATCTAAGAAACGTCTTCATCTTGTTCTTCCATATGTTGTAGTCCTTTCCATCAAAGTAAGGCAGTCTCGTGTTGCTTTGCCCTTCTACCAGCCCTGAAGCCAACATACTAGCCATGGATCTTTTACTCTGAAGTAAAACACTTCAAACAAAGTGAGCACACGAGCTCTGATACCAATTGGTATAGCTAGTATAACACCTAGAGGGGGGGTGAATAGGTATATAAATATTTTTCTCGTCAATTACACAATATTGGACAGTTAATAGAATTTAGACATGCAGCGATCAAAGTAAGACTGAGGCTCCGTTCGTTTCACGGAAAATTGGCCAATTCCAGAAAATATTTTCCTGGAAGTTATTTTCCAGGAAAATGACAATATTTTCCGGTGTTCGGTTAAAACTTGAAAATGTTTCGGAAAATATTTTCTGATGTTCGGCTAAAAGTTGAAAATGTTTCGGAAAATGTTTTCCGGTGTTCGGTAAAAAAAATATTTTCTAACCATTATGCTTGGGAATAGTTTAACATGGTTTGGATCCCAAATAAGCTTTCTTTGAATGAAAGAGTTAACAATAAACATTTTATGTCCTTCAAGTAAAGGTTTGTCTCTACATTTTTTTTTTTTTTTCATTCGACTGAAAATTTTTATGTGAAATTGAACGATATATTACAATACATTTATCAATGATACTCATGTTAAGGGGCGGCGGTTCCCATTGCTTATAGATAATGTCAATGCCCCGTCGACACAATAAAGAAATACGGATACCCCTTTAAGATAGGCGCGACAATCTTAATAATTGAATGGGTGATGAACGTATCGCTTTTAGCATCCCAAGATAACGTAAAACAAGCGCCTATACCAACGCGGAACGCAAGATTCAATAATGCGTCGGTGCTTTGACGAGCCTTTTAACTCGTTTTTCCTCTCGTGATATGGAGTCGGCCGATGCGAGTTCCGCGAATATTCTTCGGACATCCCCGTGTAAGAAGGAATAACGACACGCTCGAATTCAAAGGTGGTTGGGGGCCCCAAGAGCCTGTCCATGCTGCGTAGCAATTGCCCATGATTCCTTCCATGTCGCTTTTTGAAAATTTGGCCAGGACCCGGTGGCAGCGAATCGTGGCCACCAAGCTTTCCATCTGGAAGCGCTTGCCACGGTTTCCAGAATATACCCACAGCATCAATGCCCATGCACAGCTTGTCCTCGTCTTTCCTCTTCAATTGGAAAAAATAGGGAATTATACTTCCTGACACAGATGTGATAACTGGGAATACCAAAACTGCATCTCTTTAACCCACCTAAAGTGACTCTAGGGGAGATTAAAGTAATGGAGGCGTTCGATTGGCGATTAAAAGCTGCGGACAATTACCAAATTCTGTCCTGCCACAACTTGGTCGATCCGAAAAAAGAAATGAGAACCCACACCCAGCTTTTCCTAATTCGCAGAAAGGGACATTTGCGCAGAAGTGCCCACAAAGAGATCATATCTCATCTTCAGGTACTTTTATTGCCGGCATCTTTAATATGAGAATTCTGGGGATTCAATGTCGACATGCTGCTCCGCAGATTAATGCCATGCTTGCAATGCAATGGCATTCAGATAACATATCCGAGAGAGAGAGAGAGAGAGAGAGGACATAAATTTTGTCTTTTGAAGAAAGGAAAACAAAAGAGAACCCGTAGTTCCTTGAATGACAGGACTTCATCGAGTCTAAAAGAAAATCTAGAAAGTTCCCATCCTTGCAGTGATAATATGATTTGGTAAAAGGCAAGTAGCCAGTTTCATCTAACATTTGCAAGAGGAAGAAGAATTTGCATAGTTCCAGCTAAAACGACAAACCATTTTTGGAATCTTTTCAGTTCATACTCTTTTGACCAGCAAACTCATCAAATCAAGCTATCAAAAATCTCGTGTTACCTCTGTTACCTTGACACTTCTACTGAGCACCTTGCATAAAATTACACATCAGTGGAATTTTGGCAGCCATAATATGTCTACACACCTATCTCTTCATCTACTTTGCAGTAGGTTGTCTAGCCAAAAATGCTTGTTGATGCAGTCAACAGAGCATCAAAAATCAGTTCTCGATCACCATCACTATCACGATCACCAACAGAGCATCAAAAAACAGCCAAGTATATCACTAATGATGATCTCCTTTGCTTAGAAAGTTATCAACCCATACTTTGCGAAGAGTCGCACTCTTCACCATGAATGCTTTTCCAGTTTTTTCATTTTCAATTAGATGGTCAAAAACTGATCCAAGGGTAATTTCATCGTATCCATCCACTTTCATCACCTCATTATAGAGTTGAGAGTAATAGACTTGAGTGTGATCCACATCTGTATGAGCCAATGACTTAATTGCCGAGGCCATCTCTCCAAGTTGTGTTGAAAGTGCAACATATTTGTCATCATTGTTGGAACCTTTTCGCCTTTTGCGAGACCTCTTTTCTAAATGCACGGTAGAGGAACATGTTTTCGAGCCCTTCATCAACTCATCGAAGTCATCGAAGTCATCACCTAAGTCGACAGGTGAGGAGTCAACTTCCGTTGCATCGATGTCCCCGAACTACTTAGCAAAGCTTCCGGTGGCTATATCTCTCCCAACCACCACAGCCATCTCATCATACATGTCAATCATTTTATTCAAATACTTTCCATGAGAAGGATGGACCTGTAAATGCACAATATTCATTCAATTATTAGTTCCACGGTTAGATATGAAAAAGAAGCTATTAAGCAGACAACACTTAGACTTCAAGCTATGAGAAAAACACGTTTGAAGCCCTTCATTTGTTTGTTCTTTTGGTCATTTTCCCTTCACAATTATGCCTAAATAGAAATTGCATTGTCAATCCATCTTTGCAAGAGATGCAAGATCAATAAGATCTAAAGCACGAGGTTTTGAAAACGCCTATCAATGTCAAAATCAGCACCTCATTTGTGAACACCTAAATTGCATAAGACATGGTGCCTTCTTAGTCTCTCACCACCTAACTTGCAGAAGATAAAGAGAAAAGAAGCAAACTTTACCAACCTTAGTCGCATTCTAGATGTACCCAACAATCAAAATCAAAATCGCAGCAACAAAAGACATTGAGAAAATTTTTCAGACATGTAAATTGCTAGTATCTTTTAACAAAAACATAAACAACACCAACACGATAACCTACACCAATACAATAAGCTATGGCTTCAGTGAAACGGGGTGACTAACAAGTTAATAATCTGCTCTCTTTTTTTTTTCTTTTTTTTTTTCAGTCCAACATGTTAGCAAACCCATTAAAGTTTAAAAATCTTGACTGAGATGGTTAGGAAATTATCCCTTATATGCTAAGTAAATATATAAAGACACATAAAATTGCTTATGTGAAACATTGGCTAAAAGAATGTATTGAGCAAGTGATGAGAAAAATTACCGCCACATATTGATCAAATTCATTTTTCCCAGCTATGACCATTTTCAAATTGTCATCCCAACTGAATCCACTCTTGTCACGCACAGTTTGAATTGTCTTCCAATTGTTTTTGACTATCTTCAAATGGTTCTCAACATGGTCGGGCTCACAACAAACACTAAACTTCTCATTTATTGTATTGACAACTCGAGTAATTGAAGAGGGTTTGAATGTACTTGAAGGCTTGTTTCCTTTACTAGCTTCATCAGCGAGAATTTCAAGTAAAACACGTTCCATAGGCTTCGACCATCTAAATTGCTTGACCTTCTCATCGTTTGCCTTACTTTTACTCATCATGATAACTACGTAACAGCTTTAAACATTAGAATAAGAAAAAATATGACGAAGATGGACACATAATAAATATTTAGAGATGATTATCATTAAAGAAATGAAAAGCACATGTTCAAAATAAAGCACTCAAAAGAAATAAAAGTAAAACTATTGGCTTCTTCTAATATTTTGATAACTAATCCACATTGCATGTGCAATCCTATCCCTCTTTGATGCCCATATCCTATTTTCCTCCCTTTCCTCCCTTTGAGAAAGTTGGATTCTTGGATTTTCTCTTTGAGATTCCATTTCTCTATTCATCTCTTCCATGATAGAGTCATTGGGATCAGCTTTCATAATAAAATTGTGAATGATACAACAAGCTAAGACAACATCGACTTGTTTTCTAAATGACCAAAAAGGTTCCGAACCCAATAGTCGAAAACGCTTCTTTAAAACTCCAAATGCTCTCTCAATAGTAGTTCTTAGAGATGAATGCCGCAAATTGAATAGTTCCTTCTCGTTTTCAGGAGGGCGATCACTAAACTCCTTCAAATGGTATCTAACACCACGATAGGGAGAGATGATGCCATTTTGGATTCCATAACCAGCATCAGCAAGATAATATTTTCCTACAAATTATAAATAAGTTTATTATCAAGTTACTAATCTCAATTCACATAATGTGTGTAGATTCATTTTTCTTACCTCTAGGAATGTTCAATCCATTCGGCCTTGAAAGTGCATCAGACAAAATACGTGAATCATGAGATGTGCCTTCCCAACCAGCTAATACATAAGAAAATCTCAAGTCAAATGTAACGGCGGCTAATATATTTTGTGTTGTTCCATCCTTCCGACCACGAAATCTTCCTTGAATTTCAAGAGGAACTGATGCACGTACATGAGTTCCATCTATTGCTCCAACACAATCCTAAAATAATCAACATAATTACCAACCAAATACTAATGAAACTTCTCAAGCAATTTATAGACTTGTTTTTTCAAATTCCATACCTTAAAATATAGATAAAACCTTCGACTGTTACTTATCTCAGGAGGAGTGGAATTGTCTGGTTCTTTCACCACATGCTTGTATAATTTCAAAATCGCTTGCAGGACGATTTTGAAATATCTATGAACGGTGTCTATTGATCTATGAAATCTTCCCCAATGACTCTAAACCTCATATTATGTCCAATGATATGACAAAATACCATAACTTGCTCCATAATAGAAACATTTACAGTAGAACGCAACAAGTTACTTGCACCAAGTATCTTACAAAGGTCTAAAAAAGCATTCGGCGTCATCCGTATTTGATCTACACAATGAGTATCACCACTATATAACACACGATTCATATATAACTCTCTCTCATAATCTCGATTCACATGAGGCTCTATCGGTATGCGATTCTCCGAATGATCATAATCATCCATAACTAATGTGATAATTGTCATAACCGCTGCAGCTGCACCCGTTACCACTGCTTGAATTTTGTTATCCATCTATATTGGAACATAATAATCATGAAACACAAATTCATATGAAATACAAGAACAACAATACTAGAAGAACCAGAAAAATAGGGGACAACAGATGATTGTAAGAATGTATTACCTTACTTTGTTCATGTCAACGTGGATGTCTAGCTTAATCAATTTCCCTTTGTAGATATCTGTAATGTTATCAAGTTTAAAGTGAGAAATATATCATCTTCAAAGAAATATGATTTAACTTATGTATTAATCATGCAAACGAGTATAGTTGCTGAAATATCCACCAATTCTCGAAATGTTAAAGTGAGAAGACATACGATCTTACTGATTATTCATAATATTATAGGACCCATCATCATATAAAAGAATGACAGAAAAGAAGAAAGCTTATGAAGAATCAGAAAACTGACACCACATGAAGGACATGTACATATACATGGCGAGAGCGACAAATCTTCAGTTTTTACTCAGCTAATCATTGTAAAGTTCTATTTAGAAATCATACATTACGGCTTACCATAATATATACCCGATCATAATTATGACAGTAATATGTTAGTCTACAGATATAGGCATATATCCATGAATTCTGCAGAAAGAGACATGGATTGAGGAGGAGGATAAGATACTAATTCAAGCACACACGTAGACTGGTAATAAATGGTCCGAAATGGCGAAGAGACTCCCCAACAGGACCCATAACTCGATCAAGAATCACTGGAATGCCACCAAAAGAAGGCAATACACTAATTCATCTACATCTACATCAGACTTGGACTCGCTACATCAAGCTTTAATGTTGTCGCCAAGATTGGTCAGCTTTTCTATAGGGAAAAGAAAATGAAACCTACCATAAACAGAGCATCCGAGAGCCTCTCTCTTGCAAGAATATATTCAAAGCTTGAACTTAAATAAGGGCGTTAACCGAACCACACTAAAGTTGAAATAGTTCACACCAACTACATCTGGAAGGCCACCGATGAAAGTATCAATAAAGGAGTTTTCAACGAGGGTGAGCTAACAACGGTGATTAGAAGTGACAAATCAAGATGATGACTGCTATACATCTGGCAACAAAGGCGATTTCAACCCCTACTGATTTTATTTATTTATTTTGAGGGATATTTTCTTACCATCCTAAGAGAAGGAAAGTCAACTTGATTATACCTTTATTGATGAATTACAAATATGAGCATCACCCACAATTATTTTGATTAAGCTTACACGTAAGGAATGTCCACAATTTATGACCCGCCAATTACACGTATGGTTAGAGATAGTTTTCTCCGATCCAGCCTTTTTTATTGATTGCCTGGAGGAGCTACCTATTGCATTGGGTAGATTAGAAGAATTAAAAGAACTACTTTTAGATAGAACAGTTATATGAGAAATTTCTACATTTACGAATGTATAAATTCTGAATGTACTAGATTATTTACATGCTTAGCCAAAAAACAAAAATAACTAAGCGTTTAAGTTTTTAATATGTAAAATTTCATATTGTGTTGTTATAGTTTGTAACTCACATTTGCGATTTACTCAGAGTAGTGTTATTCTACATGATTATCTAGGCCGCAGAACAGATCTAGTAACAATAAGCTATGGCATAACAAAGTCTAATTGCACAAAACCGGTAACACCCACCGTAACCTCAATAAGAGCCACTACTAGTGGTGTACCGCTGGTCATAATTTTCCTAGCTAGCGATACACTGTAGGTCTAAGGTAGAAGGGCGAAGTGGATAATCAAATGAACTCATGGCACGAAAAGTTGCAAAACACAAAATCAATGAAGCAAGAGTAACCACCAAATCCTGAAGATCGGATGCTGTACAGGACCGACTGAATCGAATTGTAGCAGCTGAACAAGAAATAAAAGCATCAACATTGTTCGCTAATCACTCAAGTACACAAGAGTCGTTTTAACTTTTGATCTACTTGAATTTTGCTGCGATGTATCGATTTGATTCATACAACTTTTGTCATCTTTTGTAAGAAGATTCTTTATGAATCAGAGAATGAATTTCTTTGTGCTTCAGAGAATCAATGAAAAGAAGAATGAGGGGGAAATTGATCTAACCATCTGCAGAGGCTGCTGCATCTTCGATGTGTCTCGTATTACTCCTCCTCCTCCTCCCCAACGCGCACTCAATCGAAGGATCGATGGAATCCTCCCCCAAAAACCCTCTATACATGCAAACAAGAGGAGAGAGATCTATGAGGACGCTTCAATCCGTGCATACACCGCTTGAAGACAACTACGCGTGGAAGAGTATGAACTGACCAGTAGTGAAGGGGAAGCAGGGCAGGTCGTGGAGACCGAGCACCACTGGACGAGGGGGAGGCTCCACTGCTGCTAATCATCGGCGTCGAAGGAGGAGGATGAGATCAAAAGGCTTCGTGAGGGTGGAGATCCAGCACCGCCGGCCCTGCTACTGCTAATCGTCGGCGTCGAAGGAGGAGGACGAGATCAGAAACCTAGGGCTTCGTGAGGGCGGAGATCTAGCACTATCGGCCCCGCTGCTGCTAATCATCGACGTCGAAGGAGGAGGCGTCGAAGGAGGAGGACGACGCGATCAGAAGCCCTAGGTTTTGTGAGAAAGAGGGCAGAACGAGAAAGAGGGCTGAAGAGATGAGTGATGAAAGATAAGGCACGCGATGCGATAGGAAAATATTTCTTTCGGAAAATGTTTTCCTCTTTTCAAAAGAGGAAAACATTTTCCAAGATTTGAGGGGTAAATTTTCCTTTGACCGGAAAATATTTTCCTTGACCAATTATTTTCCGCCATCCGAACACCGGAAATTCCGGAAAATATTTTCCCGGAAGTTATTTTCCGCGAAACGAACGGAGCATGAGATAAGGGAAGAGAAGATTAAACACAAGATTTATAGTGGTTTGGCTTATTCTAAGCCTACGTCCACTCTTCCGCACTGACAGCCAATTGGCTGGATTCCACTATGAACAAAAGAGGAGTTACACCACAGCTCTTCCTTGATTCCACAGTGTAGATGTTCTACTACACCTCCTCAAGGTCTCTTACGAATATAGACTCTCTTTTGAAAAAAATGATTCGCTCAAAGAGTTTGTCTAAACAACAGGAAGCTTTTTAGACTTTGGAATTTTTCTATCATACCCATCTTCAATAACTAATACTTCTTCTTTATATACTCCTTCATGCCATCATACCCGTTGGCACTTACCAAATGAATTCCTCCAATCTACCCGTTGGACGGAATCAATCAAGAAGATTAATTAGGCTATTAAAGGAATGTGTCGATAGCCCATCAATCATGCTTGCCCATATAATCAGGATCTCGGTTTCCATAAGTAAAACCTTCCAAGAATATCCAGACAATCATTGGATCTTCAATCATCAAGTCAATCTCGATTAATCAAGGATTCCGTTATGTCTTCTCCAGCCTCGAGGTCTTCTCCAGTTGATAAGGTCATCCTCTTAACGAATCATCCAGGTTTGGATAACCATCTTTCAACGGATTAGAGACTGTCAATGAGGATAGACTTTGAGTCTTCAGTCTGGCTGTCCGGAGGTCTTCAGACTTTAAATGGAAGAGTCTGCAAAACCTTCAGACTAGACTGATAGAAACATTTTGTCAACTTCAAAACACTTCAAGAAGATTTCTTCAACAGTCTTCACACGACTCTTCCTTTCTCTATATCTCCCAGAACAAGAGAACAGTTCTCATAGCACCACTAGGGATCCAACTCCACAGAAGAAATGGATTCGGTAATGGTGGAATTGCTATTTCAATTATGCTTATTAGAAGAGTTAGGTCATACTATTCTTTAGCAAATTTCCTTGTTGCTATGCAAACCCTCTTTCCTCTTTGTGCATGCTCTAGGTTAATGCATCAAAGTGGGGGATTGTTGGTAGTTTGTTCTATGCCTTGTCTCACATTGAAAAAAAATGTGAGTATGCATGTGGACGAGCACTAATCAACAATCATTATTTTTTATATATAAAAAAATTGAGATTTTATTTTTATAAAAATTAATCATAGCATCCTATTGAAATAGTACGATTGTTGATAAAAGAGTTACAATTATTTTTATTTATTTAGCTCTAATTATTATTATTATTATTATTATTATTATTATTATTATTATTATTATTATTATTATTATTATTATTATTATTATTATTATTATTATTATTATTATTATTATGTTTTTCAAGATACCCTTTGAGAACAGACCTGTTCATATTGCAACATTTTCCAAAGGGTTACCTCTATTCAAAAGACAGATATTAGTACGTGAGTTTTTGAGATTAATCAAGATCAAGTCTTTTCAAACTTTCTTTCCAAAAAAATACAGCTATCTTTTCCAATTATTTCCATTGAGAGATCCTAGAGAAATAATAGAATTAATATTTAGTATTCTTAATCGAAACTTTGTTGTATCTTGAAGGAAATTTGTTAGTGACTATTAGTAATGTTGTGAGGCAAATAAGTGATATCACGTTTTAAAGTCCGACTTCATTGTTCTTCCAAATTGTTCATCAAATATTTTCCCAACTATTCATGGCTCTATTTTTTATGAAAGAAAACTCGAAGGACTTAATGATTCATTCCAAATATATCTACATCTTAATGAAACCTCTGTTGGCAGGGGCATCATGGCTCTCACAATCTCTCCACAATCCCTCCGCACACTCTCAATGTCTCGACCAAAGCGATTCTCTGTCGTCTTCTTCAATTGGTAAACGACTGCTCAGACATATCCCATCTCAAGCAAATCCACGCTGATGCTCTGTGCACCACGACAATGACCGACAACGATCCGCAGACCCCCTTCCTCCATAGCAAAATCCTCTACTTCTCGTCCGCACGGAGCATCGACTATGCTTATCAGGTGTTTCAACAAGTTGAGAATCCGAATGCGTTCATGCGGAACGCTCTCATAAGGGCACGAGCGCAAAGCAGTGACCACAAGGAGGAGGCCATCTCTCTGCTTCGGGGGATGTTGGAAGATGGAAGAGTTTTTTCGGATGAGTACATTTTCCCGTTTGCTCTCAAGGCATGCGCAGACTTGTTTGCTCTGTCTGAGAGGAGTGCAGTTTGGTAGAATGCCATGATAGATGCCTTGGTTCGGTTTGGTGAGTTCATTGACGCGATGGAATTGTTCCATGAGATGCAGAAGATTTTTGCGCCGGATGGGTTTTTATACGGGGGGGCATTTGTGCAGGTGATTTAATTGTCTACGCCCTTGTATAGTAATGAAAGACTTGCAATTGTAGTACCCTGTTGATTTGCTTACAGATTCATATATGTGTGTTGCACTTACGCACAGGAGAGATGATAGCGTTGTCTTGGTTTATGCACTTCACATGGTTCTTATGTAATGCTTCGATTAGTCTCCAGTGTACCTGAGATATGTCAAAGTGCAGTTTTTTCATCTGTTCATTTTCTATATTAAACCACTAGGATTCACCCCAGTGGTCACCCTTCCAACATGGAAGGGGGAGATGAGGGGTTCAAATCCCCACCTTCTTAGGAGAGGATGGGGTGGGGGTGCGTAAGTTTCAGGAGTGGGTTTCGACTCTCACGCCCTGCAAGAAGCAAGGCAAAAAGTCTGAGAGTGAGTGTAACGTAGAAATATAGTAGAACTGACAAAAAAAAAATAATTCTATATTAAGATTCTGATCAACCAGTAAGATGGAATTTGATTGCGTGCTAGAGATGCAGGAGTAATTTGTAAGATGGAATTTTAATTTTACAGTTAGTTAAAAACAAAAAAGTTTGGATTAGTTTGGTGCGTGATGCTTTTCTGGCCTCTTGTCTTTCAATGACTTCACTTGCACTAAAGTACTTTTTCGGTTCTGCATTTGAGAAATTGCGATTGTGCATTTTCTTATATTCTAAGATTGATGATCTAGACCTAAAGAAGTGCTGTAAACTCCATTACTGGGGATCCATAATTTAGTTGAGTCCGATTCCGTTCTGTCCAATTTCGAAGAATTTTTCCAACAAGCCCGTCGGACCCAAATACCTCTTGACTTTAAGCAAATCTACCCCGCTTATCCTGAAAAATCTCTAAAGTATATTTCTTCACTTTCCTCCAATAATCTGTCAGGCAATGCGGCTTGAGGGTCGCCGGGCTCATTCCATGACATGGTGGCGACTACAGAGGTGGAGGCGGTTAAATTCTCAACGGGATAAACTTAAGATGTGAGTTTGATCGGGAATGACTTTTCACCCCCATCTCTACTTGTACTTTTATTTAATTAAATCTGCTTGTGCTTTGTAAATCCTCAACTCAACAGCGAACTGTACTTTGAGTGGGCTTCTCCTAATAACTATATGTATTCAGTTGGTTTTTTGAAGTTAGAAGCAAAAATTAATAAGACTTGGGGCGTTTATTTAGGAAAATTGTTTTATGGCAATTGATTTTCCGGACTTTCACTCATTTATTTTGTGAAAAAGGGACTAATCAATAGAAAACACTTTTGGGTCAATGAAAATGTTAATGCATAAATTTAGGAAAGTGAATTCATATATCTAAATAGGTTAAAACATTTTTCCGGAATTACTCATCTCGAATATATTCATTTTTTTATTTTTAGTTTATTTATTTATTTTAATTTTCCTTCTTCTTCTTTGGTTGGGCGCCAACCATGATGGAGGTTGGTGACTGGCCATAGGCGAGCTTGAGCCTCGCCACAAGCCAGCTAGGCTTGAGCTTGTCGGTCCATGCCTATGGCTGGTAACTAACTGTCAACGAGGCCTAGTGACCAATGGAGGGGAAGAAAGAGAAAAGAAAGTAATTATTTGAAAATTTGATTTTTTTTGTTTTTTGGCCATGAAATAAAGTCATAAGATTGAAATCACTTTCTAAATGAGTTCCAAACAATAGGTAACGTTTTCGACCACATATCACTAAATAAAGAAAAATTGTTCACTTTCATAAAAAAAATATTTTCCCATAAAGCATTTTCCTTTATCATAAAGTTTTCCTCGAAACGAAAGCATCCGACTTGTCAAGGAAAATGGCTCCATTCGTTTCACAAAAAACAACTTCAATAGAAATGATTTCCGGATTTTCTAGTGTTTGGCATGCGAAAAACAAACAGATTAATGAAATATGAAAAAGAGGTCTTTATAAATGTTTTCCATCAACGGAAAGTAATCATTTTGCCTCCTTCTTTGTGCACCCATTTTAATTATTTATTTTAATTTATTTTTAGAAGAAATCAATTTTTTTATTCATTTTCCTTTTTCCTTCTTCCTCGGCTAGTCGCCGGTCAAGGATTGACCACTAGCGAGGGACGAGCTTGTTGACCTCTAGCAAGGCTTGAGCTCACCGAAATTTGGCAAGCTCATCCCTCGCCAGTTCTTTGGCGAGGCTGGTTGTTAGATTAGATTAATCAATCCAAACTAATTAATTAATTGAGACTAATCTGCACCTCCTAATTAATTGAGTTCGCTCGAACATGACCCATGCGCAATACGTGCCCATCCTGACTGGGGAGTCGCAGCCCCTTCTGGTCGAACAACACCTTGAGCAATTCAAATAAACGATGGAGGACTTCTTAAAGTTCGAGGGTTTGTTAATATAGTCATTTGGTCAATATATCTATAGAGATGACCGTGGACTATGGTATGGTTCTGTGAAATGTTTGATCTTGGTAAGTACATCCACGCTTCATTGCAATTGTCGGCCAAGTATATGTAAGAAGCTCAACCGCGCTGAAAAATTCTAGGTTCTGGGAAATCTCACAATTTCATAAGATGAACGAGATTCCTTGGAGTGTGCCGCAGATGATGCATAGAATCGACAGAGGATTCACGTCTATAAAAGACGGCTTTCTTAAAACCGTTAAAACTTTTCTTCAATTGCGCGGAGTTCGGCGCGTTCGTATTGACGATTGTAATTGTTATAGGAAAGGTTTAATAATGGGTTTGAATAGCTCTATATATTTTACGAAAAGTGAATGATTTGAAAATATTTTCTTCAAAGTAATTGTTTATATTGCTTAAAAAAATGATTTTAATTGAATGCAAGTGTTTGATGTGTTTACGGAAAAATAACTTTGGGATAATAAGGTTTATTACCAAGGCATAAAGGAATGTTCACCAATAAAAAATAAAGAACTTTAAGGTTCACTACCAATGAATTGGACGAACACTCCATTTGCTTTGCGAAAATGAATGACTTGAAATATATTTTCTTAGAAATGATCATTTGTATCGCTAATCAACAAATAATATTTTAGTTATCAATTACAATTTATGTTTTAATATTTTCATGGACGATGAAAATATTTTTTGTTATTCATTTTTATAAGTGATATAAAAAATCATTTTTAAGAAAATATTTTTCAAATTGTCCACATTCTACGAAACAAACAGATTCAATGAACCAAATGAATCATTCGAGAGAAAGTCCAATGCGTTATGAACTCAAAACTTTGCATGCATACAACTGAGAATGCGCATCTTATTCACCGAGGGACTAGGACTCTAAATCTAGGAAATATAAAATTGGGAACGTTAATCTGGGAACATTAAACTAGGAAATAATCAAGTAAGAAAATCCAATGAAATCAGGAAACTAATCTTCGGCCTTAAAATCTGTTCAAATTAGAAAATCAACGATATTCTTCAACTTATAGAAATTACTCATGGATTAATCCTTGCGTTTGACGGGGTTCGATGCTCCCGCATTATTCACATCCTTCTTAATTCAAATAGTCATTAATTTCACAATCCACGAAATATTTACCTTTCCTGATATTCTAGGTTGCCCCAAAAGAAATCACTTATTTTTCCGACACCACGCAACAAGTCTCCGCGTCCATCGCGCCATTTTAAGACCTATAAATAAAGACGTACCCCCACCCATAGAAACCATCAAAATAAGCATTCAGTTTCGAAGCCCACACCAAGAAGCGACGCCAAAAACCCCCTGAAAATGAGGCTCCTCCTCCTCGCCGCAGTGGCCGCCACCGTACTCCTCCTCCAAGGTTCGGCCGCCAGGGCCGCCGGCAGGGAGGGGCCATTCGGTTGGGTGCCGATAAAGAATCTGAGCGACCCGCACGTGCGGGAGATCGCTGAGTTTGCGGTCAATAAGCACAATGAGGACGCCCAGACGAAGCTGGCACTGGATAAGGTGGTGAAGGGTGAGACGGTGGGGTTATTGGGGACGATCTACAGGCTTATCGTCGAGGTCAAGGACGGGGCCAACCCGAAGAGCTACGAGGCCGTAGTTTGGGAAGGGAAGCCGGTTAGATTTCTCTTTTTTTTCAAGGCCGTTGAAGGCAACGTGTGAGGTCGTGTCTGTGAATAATCGATATCGACCCTCTAAGTAATTTGAGAATAAAACACGATCCGGTTTTCATGTTTACGGACGGAAGTTTTAGTTCGATGTGATAGCTATTTTTTTTTTTTTCAAACCTCTACTGAAATAAGCCAATCAAATTGGTGAGTTGGGTGAAATATAAATAGTTGGATCCAAATTAACCAATTTATTTTCAATGCAAATTTCTCGGTCCGTACCCGACCTGACTACTCTCGATTGGTCTCGAAATGTATGTTTAATTTTTTTTTTCCTCTCTTTCAACAAATCACTGCACATGAGAGTCTAATTGCCTGAGAAGCACCGACACTCTATGGGAGCTTTCATGTTTTGTCCTACACTCTGACACATGTTCATGTATTGACATGTCAACGAGTGCTGAAAAATCTAACACGTGATCGACTCTCCCTAACATGCCTTAACATGAGAGTTCGAAATTTCAACACATACAGGGTCAATTTAAAAAAAAAAAAAATCAATACTTGAGAGGTCAAAATGTAAATATATGAAAAAAAAAAAAAAAAAAGGGATAGGGATCGTGGTTGGGCCTTGCTACTACTGTTGCTACCACTGTCAAAGAGAACTGGTGAGGTGCGAAGGGGGGTGGCCCACACTAGCCTGGGTGAGGTCATCACAAGCCAGGCAAGGGCTAGTGAGGCTCGCCCATATTGGCGAGGCCCCAGGCTTGAGGCTTAGGCGAGGCTCGCCCAAATCTAGGTGATATTGCGCCCTCACTCGGGCTTGGTAAGGGTCGTCGGCCCTCGCCTAAGGCTAATGAGGCCTCACCTAGGACTAGGGAGGCTTGTCGGCCATAGGTAAGGGTCGGCTTTGCCCAAATCTGGGCGAGCCTTGCTTGGGCCTTGCCTAGATCGGCAAGGGTCGTCCCCCCTCCATCGTCGCTGGCACCCCTCCAACGGTGGTAGTGGCAACAACAACAAACTAGGCATGACCCTACCTTTTCTTTTTATTTTTATTTTTTCCATTTTTTAGAATTATTTTATTATTTTAATTTTTTTTACTATTCTTTAAATAAGATTTAAAGAAAGAAGTAATAAAAAATGCCACATAAGATAAATAAAAAAAAAATTAAAATATCACTTCAGTATTTTTTTTTAAACGAATCGACAATGTCTATGGAAGGACTTGATTGCACTAATTTGATGAGTTTTAGGACTCAATTGTATTTTTGCGATAAGTTTTTGAACTTGTAGTGTACATATCCCTAAATTTAATAATAGAATGTGGATTGCTTTTTTTTTTTTGGGTAAAGTGGATTGCTTGTTTTTTTCGTTTAAGTTTTATGGATTATTGCAATGGAATGTAATTGAATTTTTCATATTAAAATAATTAATGATATTAACAAATATTGCATTAATGTTTTAAGTGGAACTTAATTCCAGGCTCTTTTTATTTTTATTTATTTATTGGTGCATTTATATACAAAGATATATTTAATATATAACGTGTCGGAATATGTTGAAATTCTTTATTTTTTTTTAGAAATGACTTGTCGACTTATCGTGTCGTATCTTGTCACATGTCTTATGTCCATGTTGGTGTTATATAGTTAATTGTCACTAGGATCAAAAGACTCAAAATAAATAAATAAACTTTGCACTGAGAACAAAATATTTGGGTATAAGAGGTAGATTTCAACTACATAGCATCGGTTGAAGTTGCACTTTTTCCTGGGAACCATAAGACCGACCATCATCGTCCTCGGAAAAGCACACCCATCATCCACATCCATACGAAAGCAGTAAAGCATCCATCAATTTGATCTCCACACTGTATATCTAAACGGAGGGTGGAAACCCACTGCTGGAGTCTGATTGTCTGGTACTCGTGGCTGCCATGCATAACCCCAATTTGACGCCATGGGCGAGTCGTGTTCTGTTTGCTAAATGTGTGGCACTGCCCCTCCGTTTCTCCAACCTTCGGATTCAGCACTATAGGTGAAGCCAATTGTATTGTTGACTGGGCTGCTAAAGCCCATGGTCGCCACATCCTTCCCCCGAATTGGGCTGTTTCACCTCCCCAACCCATCTTGGATCTTTGATGTTCTGAAGCCTGGCCAAGGGTTGTTCTGTTTTGCCAGCTTGAATGAAACACTTTGTTTTAGACCCAAAAAGAAAAAGAAAAGGAAGGGGGGTTGAAATTATGCCTGCAGATCTCAGTGAATGCGATGTCAACTTTCAATTGCTTTTGAAAGAGTAAAATCAATGTCTTAAATAGCTCAAAAGACCGGGAAGACCGATCATGGGCACACCGACACAGCTCGGAGCAAGTAGAATTCAAAATTTCCGAAACGACTCAGTTGACAGAATCAGCCGGATTTGCTTACTCAGAACTTTGTCGCAGTCGATCGCCAACGAGGACACTAGATTCATGTTTGGAGCTTTCAAATATCTTAAACCCATTTTCACTCAACCTGTTAAATCTCTAACAACCCATTTACAATTCAGCTCTATTTGTATAATTAAAAAAATTGGTCCATGACCCATTTTGATACATCTATTGCAAAGATATTGGGTACTTGACTCCACGCGTCTGAATTTACAAAACAATGAGAAATCAATGTATCTCCCCTAGCTTGAGTAGCTCGACGAGAACTTGGAAAAAGAATGGCAAAAATTAATGACAATAACGGAACGCTGGCAAATTATTTTATCAAGCCAAATGAACGCTGCCACCATCGGACTATCATCCCTCACTGGCTGCAGCTGTGGTGGAGAAAGCCCCCGCGCAGCATCAGGTATCCAGGCGATGCCGAGCACGGCATGGGGTATGAGGGGAAGAGTTCGGGATTGAGGAGAGGGCAGCATCGGTGCTAGCCGAGACGAAGAGGGTGGCGGAGGCAGGAGAGCATCAAGGGGTCGACGGGCGAGACGACGTAGGCCTAGTTGCCAAAGTCGCCGGAGGCATTGAGGATGTTGCCGACTCATTGGAAGATAGACCAAGTCCGAATTTTATCTATTTTTTTGGAGGAGTGCAATCGAAATATACAAATTTTGATATTTGACGGTGGACCAGCAGATTCAACGGATATTATTTGAGTATGTGCTAGTATATGCTCTCCTGAACTATAAGGGACAGACCTAAATTGGATTTGGGATCAAGGGAAAGCATTGTTTCAGACGAATTAGCATCGGCCGTAGGCAAGTTCTTGACTTCTGGCCTTTGGTAATGCATATGTTATCGTATTCTGTCTTACTATATCCAACTTGTATCTTGAAAGACCAACTCAATCTCAATTATTTCCACTATTACTTACTATCGACCATAATATTGAGACGAGCTGGTTAAGATGAATAGGTCTACTCTATGCAACTATAATGAAGTCAGAAAATTGTACACCAAGCTAGTGCTAAACGGTACACCTAAGTTTTTCACCTAAAAAAAAGTGGTACACCTAAGTATTTACATATCTAATTCCTTGTGGTTTATTTAGGGCTTTAATTTCGATTTGTGGTAGCTCGAATGCCATCCTCAATTTCCTGTGGGCGGGCAATGCAAAGTCATCACAAAACATATCAAATTAAAAATTGGATCAATGGAAAGTATTATTTGCATCAGCGTATAATTAATCGAGGCTCAAACAACAAAAATATGGTCTGTTATAATATTGGATTTGACTACCTTTGCACGGCGTTGTGCAATTGGGATTTGTTCAACTAAAGAACTGGGCGGACCGGCTGTTTCAACTGCGGGAATGCCTCTCTCTCTCTCTCTCTCTCTCTCTCTCTCTCTCTCTCTCTATCTCTACCTCTCTCTATTGACGAAATGTTGCTTCTTGCCATGATTTGAGCCATGGACTCCATGCTACAATATGAAGACACATGCATGACCACCTAAGCGAATTATTGTATTTGAGAGACATAGTTTATGATATCTGTGAATCGGACTGGTCGGTTTAGAGAGGATTGTTTCATGGGCCAGCAGCTCATCAATACCCAATCTGATTTTCGAATCTGGGGACCACTGCTGAGGTTCCAGTTAGGAGACAGATACCGATCATCCATGGGCTTTTGCCAACAAGTCGAGGGAAGTGTGAGTTGAAACTAATGTGTGTGCACTCGTATACCTAATTACTCTTGCATTAGATGCACTTAATAAGGTCAGGATTCACGGCTTGCATACCCCATCACCATGTTGAATATTGCGTTGCATTGGATGCAGCCTACCCCGCTGGAATTGCTTTGCCCAAGCAAGAAAGCCGATGTTTTTACCCATGTTTGCATGTTCATCTTCTCAATTCCACGATTTCGGTAACTCTCAGAGGGATCGTGCTTCTTGCAATGACCTCCTTCTCTCACGCGACCTAATGAAATTCGTAACTATCCCCGCTCTTAGCTCAAGTAAAATGAGTTCCAAACAATAGGTAATGTTTTTCGACCACATATCACTAAATAAAGGAAAATTGTTCGCTTTCATAAAAAAAATATTTTCCCACAAAGCATTTTCCTTTATCATAAAGTTTTCCTCGAAAGGAAAGCATCCGACTTGTCAAGGAAAATGGCTCCATTCGTTTCACAAAAAACAACTTCAATAGAAATGATTTCCGGATTTTCTAGTGTTTGGCATGCGAAAAACAAACAGATTAATGAAATATGAAAAAGAGTTCTTTATAAATGTTTTCCATCAACGGAAAGTAATCATTTTGCCTCCTTCTTTGTGCACTCATTTTAATTATTTATTTTAATTTATTTTTAGAAGAAATCAATTTTTTTATTCATTTTCCTTTTTCCTTCTTCCTCGGCTAGTCGCCGGTCAGGGACTGACCACTAGCGAGGGACGAGCTTGCTGACCTCTAGCAAGGCTTGAGCTCACCGAAATTTGGCAAGCTCATCCCTCACCAGTTCTTTGGCGAGGCTGGTTGTTAGATTAGATGAATCAATCCAAACTAATTAATTAATTGAGACTAATCTGCACCTCTAATTAATTGAGTTCGCTCGAACAAGACCCATGCGCAATACGTGCCCATCCTGACTGGGGAGTCGCAGCCCCTTCTGGTCGAACAACACCTTGAGCAATTCAAATAAACGATGGAGGACTTCTTAAAGTTCGAGGGTTTGCTATAATAGTCATTTGGTCAATATATCTATAGAGATGACCGTGGACTATGGTATGGTTCTGTGAAATGTTTGATCTTGGTAAGTACATCCACGCTTCATTGCAATTGGAGAGTTTTTGTCGGCCAAGTATATGTAAGAAGCTCAACCGCGCTGAAAAATTCTAGGTTCTGGGAAATCTCACAATTTCATAAGATGAACGAGATTCCTTGGAGTGT
The DNA here is from genome assembly GCA_014182575.1 of Eucalyptus decipiens. Lineage (NCBI taxonomy): Eukaryota > Viridiplantae > Streptophyta > Magnoliopsida > Myrtales > Myrtaceae > Eucalyptus > Eucalyptus decipiens. The sequence goes on from CM024613.1 coordinate 24,273,673, forward strand.
GCCGCAGATGATGCATAGAATCGACAGAGGATTCACGTCTATAAAAGACGGCTTTCTTAAAACCGTTAAAACTTTTCTTCAATTGCGCGGAGTTCGGCGCGTTCGTATTGACGATTGTAATTGTTATAGGAAAGGTTTAATAATGGGTTTGAATAGCTCTATATATTTTACGAAAAATGAATGATTTGAAAATATTTTCTTCAAAGTAATTGTTTATATTGCTTAAAAAAATAATTTTAATTGAATGCAAGTGTTTGATGTGTTTGCGGAAAAATAACTTTGGGATAATAAGGTTTATTACCAAGGCATAAAGGAATGTTTCACCAATAAAAAAAAAGAACTTTAAGGTTCACTACCAACGAATTGGACAAACACTCCATTTGCTTTGCGAAAATGAATGACTTGAAATATATTTTGTTAGAAATGATCATTTGTATCGCTAATCAACAAATAATATTTTAGTTATCAATTACAATTTATGTTTTAATATTTTCATGGAGGATGAAAATATTTTTGTTATTCATTTTTATAAGTGATATAAAAAATCATTTTTAAGAAAATATTTTTCAAATTGTCCACATTCTACGAAACAAACAGATTCAATGAACCAAATGAATCATTCGAGAGAAAGTCCAATGCGTTATGAACTCAAAACTTTGCATGCATACAACTGAGAATGCGCATCTTATTCACCGAGGGACTAGGACTCTAAATCTAGGAAATATAAAATTGGGAACGTTAATCTGGGAACATTAAACTAGGAAATAATCAAGTAAGAAAATCCAATGAAATCAGGAAACTAATCTTCGGCCTTAAAATCTGTTCAAATTAGAAAATCAACGATATTCTTCAACTTATAGAAATTACTCATGGATTAATCCTTGTGTTTGACGGGGTTCGATGCTCCCGCATTATTCACATCCTTCTTAATTCAAATAGTCATTAATTTCACAATCCACGAAATATTTACCTTTCCTTATATTCAAGGTTGCCCCAAAAGAAATCACTTATTTTTCCGACACCACGCAACAAGTCTCCGCGTCCATCGCGCCATTTTAAGACCTATAAATACACGTACCCCCACCCATAGAAACCATCAAATTAAGCTTTCAGTTTCGAAGCCCACACCAAGAAGCGACGCCAAAAACCCCCGGAAAATGAGGCTCCTCCTCCTCGCCGCGGTGGCCGCCACCGTACTCCTCCTCCAAGGTTCGGCTGCCAGGGCCGCCGGCAGGGAGGGGCCAATCGGTTGGGAGCCGATAAAGGATCTGAGCGAGCCGCACGTGCGGGAGATCGCTGAGTTTGCGGTCAATAAGCACAATGAGGACGCCCAGACGAAGCTGGCACTGGATAAGGTGGTGAAGGGTGAGACGGTGGGGTTATTGGGGACCATCTACAGGCTTATCGTCGAGGTCAAGGACGGGGCCAACCCGAAGAGCTACGAGGCCGTAGTTTGGGAAGGGAAGCCGGTTAGATTTCTCCTTTTTTTCAAGGCCGTTGAAGGCAACGTGTGAGGTCGTGTCTGTGAATAATCGATATCGACCCTCTAAGTAATTTGAGAATAAAACACGATCCGGTTTTCAAGTTTACGGACGGAAGTTTTAGTTCGATGTGATAGCTATTTTTTTTTTTTTTCAAACCTCTACTGAAATAAGCCAATCAAATTGGTGAGTTGGGTTGGGATATAAATAGTTGGATCCAAATTGACCAATTTATTTTCAATGCAAATTTCTCGGTCCGTACCCGACCTGACCACACTCGATTGGTCTCAAAATGTATTTTAAATATTTTTTTCTCCTTAATCTTTCAACAAAACACTGCACATGAGAGTCTAATTGCCTGAGAAGCACCGGCACTCTGTGGGAGCTTTCATGTTTTGTCCTACACTCTGACACATGTTCATGTATTGACATGTCAATGAGTGCTGAAAAATCTGACACGTGATTGACTCTCCCTAACACGCTTCAACATGAGAGTTCGAAATTTCAACACATACAAGGTCAATTTAAAAATATATATATCAATACTTGAGAGGTTAAAATGTAAATATATGAAAAAAATAAAAATAAAAATAAAAGGATAGGGATTGTGGTTGGGCCTTGCTACTACTGTTGCTACCACTGTCAAAGAGAACTGGTGAGGTGCGAAGGGGGGTGGCCCACACTAGCCAGGGTGAGGTCATCGCAAGCCGTGCAAGGGCTAGTGAGGCTCGCCCATATTGTCGAGGCCCCAGGCTGAGGCTTAGGCAAGGCTCGCCCAAATCTAGGTGATATTGCGCCCTCACTCGGGCTTGGTAAGGGTCGTCGGCCCTCACCTAAGGCTAATGAGGCCTCACCTAGGGAGGCTTGTCGGCCATAGGTGAGGGTCGGCTTTGCCCAAATCTGGGCGAGCCTTGCTTGGGCATTGCCTAGATCGGCAAGGGTCGTCCCCCCTCCATCGTCGCTGGCACCCCTCCAACGGTGGTAGTGGCAACAACAACAAACGAGGCATGACCCTACCTTTTCTTTTTCTTTTTCTTTTTTCCATTTTTTAGAATTATTTTATTATTTTAATTTTTTTTACTATTCTTTAAATAAGATTTAAAGAAAGAAGTAATAAAAAATGCCACATAAGATAAATAAATAAATTTTAAAATATCACTTCAGTATTTTTCTTTAAACAAATCGACAGTGTCAATGGAAGGACTTGATTGCACTATTTTTGCGATAAGTTTTTGAACTTGCAGTGTACATATCCCTAAATTTAATAATAGAATGTGGATTGCTTATTATTATTTTTTTGGGTAAAGTGGATTGCTTGTTTTTTTCATTTAAGTTTTATGGATTATTGCAATGGAATGTAATTGAATTTGTCAAATTAAAATAATTAATGATATTAACAGATATTGGATTAATGTTTTAAGTGTAACTTAATTCCAGGCTCTTTTTATTTTTATTTATTTATTGGTGCATTTATATACAAAGATATATTTAATATATAACGTGTTGGAACATGTTGAAATTCTTTATTTTTTTTTAGAAATGACTTGTCGACTTATCGTGTCGTATCTCGTCACATGTCTTATATCTATGTTGGTGTTATATAGTTAATTGTCACTAGGATCAAAAGACTCAAAATAAATAAATAAACTTTGCACTGAGAACAAAATATTTGGGTATAAGAGGTAGATTTCAACTACATAGCATCGGTTGAAGTTGCACTTTTCCTGGGAACCATAAGACCGACCATCATCGTCCTCGGAAAAGCACACCCATCATCCACATCCATACGAAAGCAGTAAAGCATCCATCAATTTGATCTCCACACTGTATTTCTAAACGGAGGGTGGAAACCTACTGCTGGAGTCTGATTGTCTGGTACTCGTGGCTGCCGTGCATAACCCCAACTTGATGCCATGGGCGAGTCATGCTCTGTTTGCTAAATGTGTGGCACTGCTCCTCCGTTTCTCCAACCTTCGGATTCAGCCCTATAGGTGAGACCAATTGTATTGTCGACTGGTCCACTAAAGCCCATGGTCGCCACATCCTTCCCCCGAATTGGGCTGTTTCACCTCCCCAACCCATCTTGGATCTTTGATGTTCTGAAGCCTGGCCAAGGGTTGTTCTGTTTTGCCAGCTTGAATGAAGCACTTTGTTTTAGACCCAAAAAGAAAAAGAAAAAGAAGGGGGGTTGAAATTATGCCTGCAGATCTCAGTGAATGCGATGTCAACTTTCAATTGCTTTTGAAAGAGTAAAATCAATGTCTTAAATAGCTCAAAGGACCGGGAAGACCGATCATGGGCACACCGCCACAGCTCGGAGCAAGTAGAATTCAAAATTTCCGAAATGACTCAGTTGACAGAATCAGCCGGATTTGCTTACTCAAAACTAGACCCATTAAATGGGTGGGTCGGGTCGGGTTTGGGTCGGGTCATAAATGGTCCGACCCATTTAACCCGTTTATTGCAATGCAAAATTTTTGACCCATACCCAACCCGACCTATACCCAACCCATACCCTACCCATTTAATTAAACTTAATTTATTATATATATATAGATATATATTTAAAAAATGGTATTGCTAAAATAATTTTATACAACATAAATTTAATGGACAATTTTTATAATTTTTAAAATATTTATTTTAAAAAATCAATTTTAATTATTTAAAAAAAATAAATTTTAATTATTTAATTTTATAAATATAACTTTTCTTTTTCTTTTTCTTTTTCTTTTCTTTCTTCTTCTTCTTCTTCTTCTTCTTTTTCTTTGGCCGCCGCCACGACGACGGCCGGCCACGGCCACGAGCCTCGAGCTCGCCCGACGAGGGCGAGCTTGAGTCTCGCTAGATCGGGCGAGGCTCGATCCTCGCCGGACGTCGGCAAGGCCGTCGCCTCGCCGGATCGGGCGAGACTCGAGGCTTGCCGGATCGGCGAGCTCGAGGCTCGCTAGATCGTGGAGGCCTCGCCCGGGCGTCGGCGAGGCCTCCGCCTCCCTAGATCCGGCGAGCTCGAGGCTCGCCGGCGTCGGGCGAGGCTCGAGCCTCGCCGATCAGGCGAGCCTCGAGGTCGCCTGGCCGGTTGCCGGCGAACGGAGGAAGAGGAAAGAATAAAAGAAGAAAGAAAAATAAAAAAAAGAAAAGAAAAATAAATGGGTTGCACAACCCATCTTTAGACTTTAATTGGTTTGTAAATGGGTCTTAAATGGATACCCATTTAAGACCCATTTATTTGAGTTCTTTTATTTTTAAAACCCATTAGGGTACCTTATTTCTCAAGGCCTGACCCATTAACGACCCATTTATGCTTAAATGGGTCCATAAATGGGTTACACAACCCATTTAACACCTCTACTCAGAACTTTGTCCCCAGTCGATCGCCAACGAGGACACTAGATTCATGTTTGGAGCTTTCGAATATCTTAAACCCATTTTCACTCGAACTGTTAAATCTCTAACAACCCATTTACAATTTAGCTCTATTTGTATAATTAAAAAAATTGGTCCATGACCCATTTTGATACATCTATTGCAAAGATATTGGGTACTTGACTCCGCGCATCTGAATTTACTAAAACAATGAGAAATCAATGTGTCTCCCCTAGCTTGAGTAGCTCAACGAGAACTTGGAAAAAGAATGGCAAAAATTAATGACAATAACGGAACGCTGGCAAATTATTTTATCAAGCCAAATGAATGCTGCCACCATCGGACTATCATCCCTCACTGGCTGTAGCTGTGGCGGAGAAAGCCCCCGCGCAGCATCAGGTATCCAGGCGATGCCGAGCACGGCAAGGGGTATGAGGGGAAGAGTTCGGGATTGAGGAGAGAGCAGCATCGGTGCTAGCCGAGACGAAGAGGGTGGAGGAGGCAGGAGAGCATGAAGTCTCGCCCGTCAACCCAATTGCCAAAGTCGCCGGAGGCATTGAGGATGTTGCCGATGTAGAAAATTATTATCATAAATAATTAATCAATTAAGAACAAACGGATCCATACATGATTGTAAAACACCGAGATCAATAAATACAGCAGAATTAAAGCGTACCTGTTTGAGCCATCACTTCAAAAGAAAAACTAGATCACTCTGATAATCAGGGATCTATCGGAATACTAAATCTTCCTCTCTATGACCTATTTCGATATAGCAGCTTTCAATGGGATTAAAGCAACTAATAAGTATAACCTACCCTTTTATAGGCTAGAAAGGGGACCTAGCAAACCCTAATCAATAACGTGTCAATTGGGCCCTTCCCATTACGGGCTTCAGTCAAACACAATTGCCTACACTTTGCTGCTCAACTAGGCCCGTTATCAATAGATGCCAATACCCAATTCAATCATATCACTTTAGGGTTCAAGAAATATTGGAATATCCATTAACCCGATTATTCAAAATAGAAAATCAATTAATTAATGTAAGCCCATATTATAGGAAATTTCCAACATTCTCCCACTTGGGCTACATTAATTAACTTATTTTATTGAAAAGATTTTATATTGAAAACGACACTATCGGGTTAATAACTAAAATTTTGTTTTATGTGGCCACAACTTTTAAAAAACAATATTTCAATAATTGCGTCTCAATACCAATCCAATCCTATATAACCTCAATATAGGACTATGGAAATCAATGTGTTAAGAAAATACCACAACACAAGACCTTCCATAATCACATATAATAAGTATTATATTTTCATGGATCATGGGCCTAGTAGTGTAGTAAGAAATAGTGCCAACATGTGATCCAGATATACACTATTTCTTATCGGTCCTCAATGCAATTTCTCAACGACATGAAATTGCATTAGCGCAATTTCTAAACAACATGAAATTGCCTCAGTGCGATTTCTAAACAACATGAAATTGCACAATTATGTCACAATCCAACGTGAGATCTCATAATCAGTGACATCCAGTCATCTTTAAATAAAAATTTTTTTAAAGATACTGTTTTATACTTTCATTTCTCAGTCAACAGGAGAAAAATTAACAATAGAATCAATAACAACAATCATTGAAAATAAATGCTTTAATAGACATTATAAAAGCATTATCAGTTTGCATATAACTATAATATCCAGAAATACAAACTATATAACTCCCACTAACAAAAGAAATCAAAAGATTCTAAAACACCCATATTCTTTACATGTTCTTTAAACAAAATGGGTCGTAAGCCTTTTGTTAGAGGATCAGCCAACATTGACTCAGTTTTGATATTTTTAATTACAACGTCTCCATTTTTGACCAAGTCTTTAACAGTATAATATTTTATCTCCATGTGTTTGGACGCATTACTAATCTTGTCATGCTTGGAATAAAACACAACTGCAGTGTTGTCACAGTAGATCACCATAGGTCTAGCAATAGAGTCCACAACACGCAATTCTGAGATCAAATTTCTAAGCCAAACTGCTTGAACCGATGCGCCGTAGCACGCTACAAACTCAGCATACATTGTAGAGTTCGTAATCAAGGTTTGCTTTGTGCTCTTCCAAGAAATAGCACATCTAGCCATCATAAAAATATATCCAGAAGTTGATTTTCTATCATCTGAACAACTAGCAAAATCAGCATCTGAATATCCAATCACTTTTAGGTCCTCAACTCTGCTATAAACGAGCATGAAATCCTTTGTTCGTTGTAGATATCTCATCACCTTCTTAGCTGCAACCCAATGTTCTTGACATGGATTCGACAAATATCTTCCAAGAGTATTCACAGCAAAAGCAATATCAGGTCTGGTACATACTTGTGCATACATAAGACTGCCAACTGCACTAGCATATGGAACATTTTTCATGACTTCCTTTTCAACATCATTCTTGGGGCATTGATCTATGCTCAATTTATCTCCTTTCACAACAGGAGCTTCACGACTTACGTCTGCATATTGAATCTTTTCAAAACACGATCTATATAACTTTTCTGAGATAACCCCAGAACCTTCTTAGATCTGTCACGATGAATCTCAATGCTTAGAACAAAAGAGGCTTCCCCAAGATCTTTCATATCAAACTTTGTAGACAGAAAATTTTTGGTGTCATTCAATAGATCAACATCACTGCTAGCAAGTAAAATGTATCTACATAAAGTACTAAGAAAATATATTTACTCCCACTTACTTTCATGTAGATGCATTGATCAAACTTATTTTCTTCAAAGCCAAATGATCTCACAACTTTGTGAAATTTTAAGTACCACTGACGTGATGCTTGTTTGAGACCATATATGGACCTTTGAAGTTTGCACACCATATGCTCATTTCCGGCTTCTTTAAACCCTTCAGGTTGCTACATATATACTTCTTCATCCAGATCTCCATTTAGAAAAGCTGTCTTGACATCCATTTGGTGAAGCTCTAAATCAAAATGAGCCACCAAAGCCATGATTATCCGAAAAGAGTCTTTAGTAGATACTGGGGAAAAAACTTCATTATAATCAATACCTTCTCTTTGTGCGTACCCTTTTGCGACTAACCTTGCCTTGAATCTCTCTATGTTGCCTTTATTGTCTTTCTTAGTTTTGAATACCCATTTGCAGTCGATTGGTTTATGCCCATCAGGTAAATCAACTAGTTTCCACACTTGATTAGTTGACATGGACATCATCTCGTCATTCATTGCTCCTAACCATTTATCTACCTGATCACTATTAAGAGCTTCTTTGAAGGTCGTTGGATCAACTACTCTTCCAATGTCAAAATTAGCTTCTCCAAGATAGACATGATAATCATTTAAAAGTGTTGGTCTTCTTTGTCGCTGTGATCTTCGCACAGGCATTTCTGGAGCCGCATCATTCATCTGGGGAATTTCATTTGTAATGGGATGATCTATCGCCATATTTTCAGTATTTACTTCTTGCTGAATTTCCACACCATTAGGATCTCGCATAGAATCATCATGTAAGATGGGTAATGGAATAGAGACCGTTTTATTTGGTTCTTCCATTTCGAAAGATTGAGAAGAACTCTTTTCAACAACATCTAATTCCAGGAATTTGGCAGTTTGAGATTCAACGATTCTAGTGCCACAAGAAGGACAATAGAACCTATACCCTTTAGAATGATCAGGATATCCAATAAAGTAACATCTAGTAGTCCTGGATTCCGTCTTCTTCTGAGAAGGATCATAAATTTTCACCTCTGTGAGGACAACCCCAAACTCGAAAATGATTCAAGCTAGGTTTCCTCCCGAGTCCACAATTCAAAAGGTGTTTTCGACACCGATTTACTAGGTACACGATTCAATATATAAGTTGCCGTCTTAATCGCATCACCCATAAGTATTTAGGCAAATTAGAACTGCCCATCATACTTCGTTTCATCTCCATGAGTGTGCGATTTCGCCGTTCAGCTACACCATTCTGTTCAGGACTCCCAGGCATTGTATATTGAGCAACAATGCCACGATCCCCGCAAATATTTTGCAAACGGTCCCTTTTGTTGTCCAAATCGGTATATTGACCATAATACTCACCACCGCGATCAGATCTGACAATCTTGATAATTTTTCCCAATTGTTTCTCAACTTCAGTACGAAACACTTTAAACATGTCAAGAGCATCAGTCTTCTCCTTAATTAGATAAATATAACAATAACGAGAGAAATCATCAATGAACGTGATGAAGTACTTATTTCCACACAAGGTGGTTGAGTATGGCCCACTAATATCAGTATGAATTATCTCCAGTAGACTTTGACTACGAGTAGCGCCTTTCTTCTTTGTTTTAGTTAATTTTCCCCTCACACAATCAATACAAGTCTCAATATCATCTGAGTCAAGAGGAGGGAGAATATCAGCCACGACAAGTCGCTTTACCCGTTCTTTGGAGATATGCCCCAATCGCTTATGCCATAGCATTGAAGATCTATCTTTGATTAAAGATCTCTTGACAACAACATTCTCGACATTGAAAGAGCAATATGGTCTATCAGGAGATAAGGATAATCGATATAATCCATCAGCTAAAACACAATTCCCAATAATTCTGGAATCATAACTCAATTCCACTCTTTTATTCGCAAAATGAAGACAATATCCAGCTTTGTCAAGCGAAAAAAGAGATACTAAGTTTCTCCTAAAATCAGGAACATAAAAGACATTGTTCAAGACAAGCTGAAAACCAGAATCTAAATTCAAAACAACTGTCCCTATGCGCTCCACATCAACTCCAGTATTGTTACCAACTTAAAGCTTTGACTCCCTCAGACTTGGACTCCTTAGATTTGTGAGACCCTGTAAAGTAGTAGTCACATGAACAAAGAGCACCGAATCAAGCCACCAAGAATCCAAAGGAACATCAACCAAATTTGATTCAAAACAAACCAACAATTCACCTTGGTGACTTTCTTTTCTTGTTTTTAGCCAAACTCGAAATTTGTAGCAATTGGCTCTCTTGTGACCCTACTTCTTACAGTGAAAACATTTAAAATCCTTATCTCCATTTCTCCCATAGTTCTCATTTTTCCTAAAGTCTTGCCATTTCCTTGGGCCATGAGCATTTGACCCCTTAGGCTTCCATTTGCCTCTATACGAACTCAACTTGGCATTGGTAGTTAAGTTGGCAGAGTCATACTTTTCCTTCTTTAATTTCTCTTCCTCAGTCACACACTTAGTAATCAAGGCATTAACACTCCATGTCTCATTCTACGCATTATAAGCAGTCTTAATCTGGCTAAATTCAGTTGGCAAAACATTTAAGGCTTGATGCACAATATAATTTTCAGAAAGAACAATTTCATGGGCCTTAAGCTTGGACTGAATGTAGACCATATTCTGTATAAATTCTCTAACACCCATAGCAGCATCATACCTCATGTTTGTTAACTCACTCAGCAAGTTTCCAACTTCAGCCTTATCTGAGACTCTATATCTTTCTCCCACTACTTCAAGGAACTGTCTGGCATTCGTATCTTCTGGCAAACCACTAATCAGATGCTCAGCAATTGACCTCTTCATAGCAATGAGGCTTAGTCGATTAGATTTTTCCCATCTAGCATAATGGGCCTTTTGATCTGCAGTACTTTGATCATTGGGCCTGGCAGGTTCATCTTCACGTAGAGCTAAGTCCATATCAACGATGCCTAAAGTAAACTCTTAAAACTCCAAACTAATATACTTTTCAATTTTAAATCATACATCTCCATAATATCAACATAGCTACATGTCAATTTTCCATTTATCCCCTTTGGGCATTCAGATTCAATTTTTCACAAAGACCTAAGACTCAAATTTAACGTCAATTGAATTGAACTTAAGGCAATTTAATTGAGCAAGAGATAATCTACTATTGTCACATATAATAAATTTTTGAAAGCATAGTTGTCAACTATATATCTTCCATGGTTTTCACCGGTGTCAAAAATTGTATATAATCAACAAATGGATTCAAGAGATTGCATAGATAAGGGCTAGTTAAGTCATCCTTTGCAATAATTAGGCCTACTCGGTTCTTTCTCTTCATTGTCCTCTTTGTGGTTGCTTTGAAACCAACACAAGCAATCCAAGAATTTAAATGCAAAGTCTTTAACAACACCTCTAGAACTCCATATGCCTGGTTCAGTAGAGAGTTCGGGTGAAGAACGCTGCGAAAGCTATGCTAGCTGCCCCTAAGTTCATCCTCAAAAAAAAAATGGGAAAATTGTCAAAAAAAAATCCTTAAATCTCTTATATAATAGTCGATCTAGTTATAAACTTTTCAATTTGACTAATTTAATCATAAATATTTTCACAATTTGCCAATATAGTCATTCTAACCAATTTTGGTAAGAAATCAATAATGTGAATGCTGACCGTTCTACTTGACTAGACTAGTGTTGGCGTGAATTATTTTTCGACATCTTTTTTATAAGCATTTTTGTTTTTTTTTTATTTTTTATTATTTTCTTTTTTTGCTTTCAACTCTAGTTTGGTGAGGGTTGTTTGCTGATCCTTGCCAACCTTTAGGTGAGGTATGCAAACCCTAAATTTGTGATAGTCAAGGCTAGCGTGCCAAGCTTCAATTTAAACAAAAGCGCGGCCTATGCACATTCCTACTACACATAATGTAGATTGATATCATCTAAATCATTGATTGTGTGAGTGGCTACCACGAACTCTACTCGCATGGGGTATATAAATGATGTTCTTTCAATGGGTCAAAAGACAATCAAGCAATTAAACTACTAGAACTACCTTGTTCAAACTACAAAACAATTCAACTTGAGGGCAATATATGCCTTTTCACTAACGGACTTCTAGTTGTTATTCGGTTCAAAACTAATGCACATTGGGACTAAACGGAACTTTGACACCTCTATTGAAAAGTCCAGGGAAAAAACAATTAAAATGACAACTAAAAATAATAATAATAAGAGGCACAAGGCTCTAAAAAGATGCGATAATATTTCAATTTGGCTGGCGACAAAAAACAAATCGATTCTGAAAACGAAACAAGACCCTTATATGAAAAGGACACTACATTCTGAACCAAACAAATAGACATAGACTCGAATACAAATACAAATAGGCCCCATTGCTGCCCTAAATATATGTGGAGCAAATAAATTTTGACATGGGGGTCCAGAACCGTTCAATAATTCATATGCAGTGACTCCTCAATCTGATGCATCTAACAAGATGGATCGATTCACTGATAATGTTGTGGAGGTAAGTGACGTCATTCTAGGATGTAATAGTTTGGCCTACGAAGACGATGGCATTGACTTCACTCCCGCCCTCTTAAGATAAAACAAAACACATGACCCCAATAAAAAGAAAAAAGATAACAAAACGACAAGGAAAGGTACTTCATTAATAAAGTCCCTTTACTGCATATTTCCCCGTTCTACTAATAAAAAAAAATAGAGAGAGAGAGAATGAGAAATTTCTTCTGCAGAATTTTCCGTCATGTAGCCGCAGTGGCGCGGATGGGCCTGGAGGCGTTTTCTTTCAGACAAAAAATGCCCATGTCCATGGCTCGAATAATGGCATATGACAAGCGCACAGTCATTGTCCGGTGAACATCTGTGTCGCCGGTGAGATTGAGGGTGCTTCAATTGAGACGAATTCACCAAATTATGGAGCTTAATTCGAGGCGAACACTGATCTCGGAGGTGCTTTGGGAGAAATTCCCCAGCCCCCTCCCCTCCCCTCCCCTTCCTTTGCTCGAGGAGGATTTTCCAGACTTTCCCGCTTTTTAATTTTCCACGTGATTAAAAAGCCAATTTATGACAAAAAAAACTGTCCTTTGGCCACAAACGAATGTCGCACGATTCCAATGCTTGTTTCCCTTTAACACGTGGTCCTACTTGGTTGGATCTGTGCTTTGATATTGTCAATATTTTATTGAATAGTTGAGTTATCATAAGTGGTCATGTGCATGGAACTTTACTGTTGCTAATCTTACTTCATCACTCACCAATGAACTTCTCGATATTCGGAAACTCTATAAAGTGGATCAATAATTTAACAGATGTTCAAGTCCAAAAGTGTCCCGAGAAGAGAGAGAGGCCATTATTAATTCTGATCAAATGGAGCGAAGGTTGTTAGAAGCAGCTGAAAGGGCAATATCGATGAGCTGAAAGACTTGATCAGCAGCAATGGGCTCATCCTCGAGGAGATGGATCTCGAAGAAGCCGGTCACACGCCGCTGCACGTCGCCTGTGTGGCCGGCCATCCGGATTTCGTCCGAAGAGCTCCTCAAGCGTATGCCGAAGCTCGCCGAAAAGGTGAACGCAGGTGGTTTTAGCCCGCTGCACATCGCGGCAGCTCGAGGTAATGTTGAGGTCGCAAGGGAGCTCTTGACAGTGGGTCCACACCTGTGCTTTGTGAAGGGACGGGAGAGTAGAATCCCTTTGCATTATGCCGCCATAAAAGGGGAGCTCGATGTCATGAATTTATTACTTTCTGCTTCGCCTGAATCCATCGAAGAGACAACTGCTCGACAGGAGACTGCGCTTCACCTCGACGTGAAGAACAACCGGTTCGAAGCGGTGGTTAGGTTGGTGGAGCATCTGAAGCTACACAAGAAGGAGAAGGTGATCAATTGGAAGGACCACAAAGGTGACACTGCCTTGCATCTTGCTGCCGCCGACAAAAATTTTGAGGCAAGTCTCACCGTTCCCTTATTTTATGGCACTTTTCTTTATCCATTATTTCAGTGAGGGTTTTAATTTGGTGTCCCTACCATATGCAAAGATCTTCTGGGCAAAAGGAATTTATTCGATCGGGTCTGTTTTGATCATCACTGGAATAAAGGATGTTTTGTCTATGTCTGAAGTCTTTTCGTATTAATCTTAATGTTTGGAAAACGGAAAAGAATTGCAGGTGATTAGCTTGCTGCTTTGTGGGCATGCTGTGAAGTCCGACGTTGTGGAGGTGAACCCCTTGAACGACAGTGGTTCAACGCCCCTAGATGTCTTGATTCTCTCGCGAAGGGAAGCAGGAGATAGAGAAATCAGAGAAATCCTCGTGCAAGCTGGAGCCATACGTACAAGAGGAAGATCAAACTCGTGCGCTTCAAGACCAGTCTCGGTGGATGACGATTTCGAGGGAGGTAACGATCGTCAATCAGATGGGGAATTAGTCACAAATGCTCCTCAATCATTACCACGTTCGGACGGCGAGATACGCAATGCCCTGCTGGTGGTCGCCACGCTCATCGCCAATGCGACCTACCAATCGGTGCTTCAGCCTCCAAGTGTTGTAGAACGTGACAAGAATTCCGATAACAGTTCTTCCACGGAGGATATAACTTATGGCGCGGGCCTAGTATACATCCTTTTCCTGGGCGGCAACTCATTCGGATTCTTGGTGTCAGTCTAGATGATCATTTACCTCACAAAAAAGTTTCCCCTCAAGTGGCCACTTAGGCTATCCATGATCGCAATGGTTCTAACTTACTTTTGCTTCACGTTATCCCTTGCTGATCACATCAACGGATGGTTCAGCAACCCGGACTGTGCTGTATGTGCCGCCTCTTATGATAGCAGTTTTTCTTCTACTGATACAGAAGTGGCCGGCGATAGTTTTAGATTTTTTCTTGCATGGGCTATTTCGAATGAAGATCTTTGGCAATCTGTACGAACTTGAGGTGGTGGACCGGAGTCGTGGTTGTAAATGATGATGGTATTTCTCTTTCCTTGAGGTTGAGCTAAGACATGCAAGCCTTTAGCAACATAGTACTGGAGTTTGTTTGACAAGGTCAGCTATTAGATTGATGTCCCTGATTCTCTGTACTCGAGTGTGTGATGTCTACAAGTGACCCGCTGTACTGTATCTCCCTAATAAATTGTGTTGTGAGTTCATATGACATTTGTAACTTCATGGATAGCGGTCCAGATTTTGAGATGTGGTTTTGCGAGTTCTGTTCTAACTACTCGTTTGGTCTTTGCTTCCTCGGATCGACTGGCCATGGAGTAAAACATATTTGTGAGGTTGAGAATGAATTTCTGTGTTAGAGCAGGTGGAGGAATCAATGGAGGTCCGAGCAAGGAAATAGAAAAGCAAGAACATAATGGAGGTGGCAAAGAAGAAAGAAGAAGAAGAAACAGAACATAAGGAAATAGAAAGAACAAAGGTTTTTCTATAAAAAAAATCTAATTGAGCTGAAATTGCACATCATCAATGACACATTGAGGGAGAGAAATGCATATAGAATTGGCACATTGAATTTTAACGGCAATGTAGGACGGAGAGTTAACAAGGGCCAGATTCCAATAAAAAAAGTGGAAATTAATGATTTTTTATAAGATTAAAAAAGTTCGAAATAGAATTGGATCCAACTAAAAGTTAATACTTTTTAAGTGAATTGAGGTTTTAAAATAGGTAGATTAATAACCTTATAAACAAAACCACTCAATAATTCCATGAGATTTTTGAATCTTGAAGGAAATAAATTCTCTATCCCCATAATATAAAATAAAATGAGTCTCACATCATGATTGCATGCGAAATTATCTAGTTTTTCCTTCCTTGCAAAAAGATGTGCTTGAACTCCATCAATAAAGGTGGCAAAATGGGTCTTAAACCCATAAATGACCCATTTAAATCATAAATGGGTCATATATGGGTCACTTGTTTATTGAAGAGACTAGTTAAATGGGTTTAACAATTGAAGACTTAAGATAGGTGGGTATTAAGTGGGTTTTAAATGGGTTGGATTTAGAACCCATTTTCAACCAAAACCATATAATCTCTCTTTCCCTCTTTAACTTTACAAAAATATTTTTTTATAAAAATAGAAATTATAATTATTTTTTTTCTTTTTTTTTCTTTCCTTTTTTTTTCTTTCTTCTTCCTTCTTCGGTGGCCGGCACGACGATGGCCAGCGACGCCGGCGAGCCTCGAGCTCGCCGGTGTCGGGTGAGCTCGAGCAAGCTCGAGCTCGCCGGATTTGGCAAGGTGGAGGCCTCGCCGACGTCCGGTGAGACTCGAGCCTCACCGATCTGGCGAGACTCGAACTCGCCGACGAGCGGATGAACCTCGAGCTCGCCAGCTAGCGGGTGAGCTCGAGCTCGAGGCCCGAGCCTCATTGATCTAGCGAGGCGAAGGCCTTGCCGGCGTCAAGTGAGGCCTAAGCCTCATCGAGCCTCGTCCGACAAGGGAGGCCTAAGCCTCACCAATCTAGCGAGACTCGAACTCACCGGTGAAGGGCGAGGCTTGAGCCTTGCCGATCTAGCGAGCCTTGAGCTCACCGGCATTGGAGACTTGCCGGGTGAACTCGAGGCTCGCCTAAAAAAGAAAAGAGAATAAGAAAAAGAATAAAAAATTATATTCTTAAAAAATAAAAATAAAAATAATTGAAAATTTCAGCTCAATTTGATATGTCCTTGATAGAAAAGGAATTTTATTTATATTTCCTTGTTTTCTTTTCCCTCTTCTACGTTCCTTCCAAACTCCATTAATGGAGGTGGAGCTGCTCGAGCTCAAATCTGGTACATCTCAACTCTGTGCTTTGTTTTCTATCTCAGCTCCTATTCAATCTCAGCTGATTCCTTAGTTTCACATGACACAGGATGATGAGCCACAATGATAATGGATCTAGACATGCTCTTTGTGAACAAAGAGCTCAAAAGCCACAACATTAAGCTACATTTCTGTTTTGTTTATCGACAACCCAAGTGAGTTTTGCTTCACTTAACCACATTTACTAACATCTCTCCAGTTTGCTCAGGTTGCTTCAGTCCCTATAACCGTAATGTGGATGCACAAATGCAGGCTGTTAATGATGAAAGGGAAAGAACGGCAGCCACTCTCCGCCACTTTGTAGCACTACACAAACATGCCTTGTTGCCAGTCGAATGGTCTCTCTTTTTTCCCAACCCCTTCATGAACCAGGCTGAGGGCTTGCTCACTCAACATAGTTACAAGCATCGCCTTTGTGGTCGCAGTGATAGCGTGAAACCACGGCCCTAGCCTCGGCCCACCCCAGATCTAGCCTCTACAGTCGCTCGAGGCTAGCAACCTTGGATTTGAGGTCGAGCAACCCTAAGTCCGCTGTACCGACCTCCTTCACCACTCGAGTTGGCCATTCACAAAGAGAGAGAGAGAAAGAGAGGGGCGGGGGGCGCGGTGGAGGAACTCGGTCGGGTAATGACGGCTCAAGAATCACCAGGCTCGTGTAATGGGATGGGGATGATGACGGAGAAGGTGTTAGCCAAACTCTCAAGGGATTATATTGAGATGTAAGTTTAGCCATAAATTTAGAGTTTCTCAATCCTTTAGAATACATTGTATTTGGTTTGTCATCATCACTAGACTAGACATAAAGCCATCTATGTACTACATATGTAAGTCATGTAAATCAGAAGATCGAAAATTACTTTTCTCATCCCATCTTAAGGCCACCAATGCAATAACCTCTAGACAACGTCGACTGCAGAATCACATACATGCATCATGTATATCTAATGCTCCTGCTTGAGCTTTGTAAATCATTAACTCAACAAACCATTGCTCTTTGAGTGGTTCTCCTAATAATTATATGTATTCAGTTGGTTTACGGATTGCCTTAAACAAAAAATAAAAAATACTGCCGGCAACAGAATTCAAACTTGGACTGGGTATATGGAGAGTTCAAATCTTACTAGCTGAGCTGACCAACATTAATCAGAAGCTAAAATTTAACAAGACTTGCGACAAATTTAATTGCGTTAGATACTTTCACCCTGCACATGCTTTCCATCCTCCGTCCTATGAAGCCAACAAAAATTATATGATATAATACAATATAAATAGAAACATCTATTTAGAATACAAAATCTTAGTAATATTCTTAAGTATTTTGGTGAATTCAATATAAAAGAAAAGAACAAGAAATAGAATTTGAGTCAACACTGCATAAGCTTCTAAATTCATACAAGCTCAAGCAGGAGACGTTTAAGTGGAAAGTTTGTTGGCACACATTTATCAAATTGTCTCTCCATTTCATCATTTCTTAAATTAATTATACTTTCGACCAACATCGACCAATTTCTGAAACGCAATACTTGCCCATTTGGATCAACGGCCTCAGGAAGAACGGCACAAAGCCGGTGAAGAGCAGCCACCAGAATTGGTCGGGCGGCTTAGGAGTAACAGCAAAGACCGCTGAGCTATTGGTGACGGCCTTTGAAATTGTGGCCAGAACGACCTCGAGAAAGAATTGTTAAAAATTTGGGGAAAACTAAAGATCCTAAAATCAGGATCGAATGTGGAAATGTGTAAAATCAATACAAACCTCCAGCTATTGATGGAATCAAGAATAGATAAATGGAGCTTGAATGGCTGTGAATAAGCACTTTTAGCCAATTACTATCTCAATGTTAATAGTGTGTTCTTCAATTATTAGATAATCAGAATAATCAAAGGGTTTGACTTAGATGATACATTTATATGCCTTTCAAATCCTTAAAGATAATGTCTCCCATCAAAACAGTTATCTTTAATTAGGCAATCACCATAGTTATCGGCAATTTAATTGGGAAAATAAAACGTCAATGAAATTAATGTGGGCAATATTAAATTGAATGTGGGATCATATTAATAATATTATAACAACAACGGCATGCCCCGAGTGAGGGAGATGATCAGGTTGATGGACAATGAGAGCGCCAGCGTTGCATACCAGGAACAAGTAAAATGGTGCAGCCTGGGAGGCATCGATGGCCTGGTCAGGGACGTGGTCACTGGAGCTTTCTTGCTATATGCCGCTAAGGGGCTGATCTCGGCCTGGAAGGTGACGGCTCTGAGGGTGACCTCTTTTAGGGGGTCGTGATCCCGGTGGTTGAACAACACCTTGAGCAATTTGATTGCATTCACTGGACAATTTGTCACTGGAAAGAGAAAGAGGAATTAAAATTACTCGGATAAATCAGACAGTGAATTTTGATGATGTTCTCTAGGAGATCTACTTCAAGTTTATTAGTTTCTTGTCATTTGGTCACTTTATGAAAGGTGATGGCTGTGACCATAGAAAGGTTTTCTAAAATATATGGTCATGGTACGACATGCATGCTTTATTGAAATTGGAGGGTTCATGCTGGCCAATTACATTTAAGAAGCTCAACTGCGCTAATCACATGCTAGCTTCTGTTCTGGCTATTTCTTTTCTTCTCTTTCCTTTTGTTTTAATCTGATGAGGGCTTTGTGAAGGTGAAAATTCCAATTATTTGTAGCTCCAATGATTGAGAGATGAGTCAGCAGCTGAACCTAAAACCAGCCCGAACTGAGGGTTTTTCTCTTCTAGCCTCGTATGCTTGAAAATATAGACGAGAGGATTTATTTGATATGGTTTGATTGTGCTATAATTGCTTTTAGAATGCTGAAATTTGTAAGCTATGGAATTCATACTTTAAAACCCAGAACACAGTCAGATTTTTTACACTTGTCGTTAGCTATCAATCCCTCCCCACCTCCCCGTATTATGTTAGAAATCTCATTCTAAAAGTTTAAATTAATATGCATAAAAAAAAAAAATCACATGAATACAAAGAGTCTATATTGATATGTTATCAGGAGATGTGGGACAATATTTCCACAGACAAACTCAACTAAAAACGGAAAAAGGAGACAAATGAAATGACTACACTTGTATTGAAATTGAACTTAAGGTAATTCAATTGAGCAAGAAATAATCTACAATCGTGACATGTAATAAATTTTTAAAAGCATAGTCGTCAACTATATCAAAATTAAACATATTTAACATTTTCATTGATGTCAAAACTTTTATGTAGTTAATTCATAGACTCAAGAGGTTGCATAGATAAGAGCTAGTAAAATCATCATTGTTGACACCTAAATTTTGACTTCATGTTTAGTCATTTACTGCATAAGAAAATTAGGGATCAAAACTGACCCTATATATATCAATTTTTACTTTGCATGTTTAGTTCTTATAAAGCATGTCTACGTCCAATAAATTTTATATGAGCTAGCCTCATTATGCTTTAACTCAAGAAGTCAAGAAATACTCCCAGTTGTCACATAGATAAGCAAATGTCCTCGGAATGTGCTCGATTATGAATCTCGCCCAAGATGTAAGAAAATGGGTATATAGATCAGGAGGGAAAAGTGAATAACCGGTCATCCACAAGAAGGAAATAGACCAAACAATCAGGAAATCTTCCCCAGCAAATTTTGGCCGACCCACGATTGAAAATCGCATGAGCAATTCGTATGTTGCTCTGAATGAAGAAGGTAAGTGATTCCAAAGCAAATCAGCCCCCCAAAATGTGAAATGAGTTATTATTCTGACATTATTTGAGGAGGCAATATCGGGAAAGTGTGGCCAGACAAGAGGAGAAATCGATGGAACATTTTTACTCGAAGATATGGCAGGCGGGATGCAAAATCGGCAAAAGATCGAGCGGAGTTTGGAAATAGAAGAAGACGAAAATGACAGTGAATGAATGTGGACACATTCACGGCGGCATAGGTAAAAGCAGGCAAGGAAAGTGTGGCAATTGAGAGACAAATCGGTGAAAACGGACAAAATAAAGGAAATAAATCATAGCTTTTGTAGAAAGTCCGGGCTGCTGGGATTTGTGAAGATAGTGAGAGAGGAATCAATGGGACTAATCAAGCAATATGGAAAGAATTGACATTCACTCGGCCGAATATTGGGCGTTCATGCGCAATGCAGTACAACCAAGAAAAGCCGATAGGAAAGATGGAGGGAAGAGGAAATTAAGAGAAACAATCAAGAAGTTTATACTTCTGGAATGAGCTGGCCGAGGAATTGTATATAATGGTGAATGAATATGGACGCATCCATGGCAGCATTACAAGCATACATGGGATTTGACGCACTAATCAGGACTAAAATTCAGCAATCCCCACCATCAAAGGAACAAGGTTCGTGGCTTTCCAACAATTAATAGAAATTTTTGCTGTAAAAAGAGACTTCACGAGCCATTGAAAGACAGGGAAAAAAAATGAAGGATAAAGGTGTCTTTGTAATCATCATTGTGGCTTTCCTCTATGAGTCCACATTTTGGGAGCGAAGCGATCGTGAAGATAGAAAATGGGAGAGAGACAAAAAAAAATTCTTCTTCTTGCTGAAGGTCACGTTCACCACTAGCGAGACCCATCCTCTCGACGTCTGCGCTCATCTTGCTTCATGGACGTCGACGACAATCATTAAGTCCAGTATCTTTTTCTTTAGTTTGATCGTGTGTGATTCTATTTTGCTATTTAAAGGTATTGTAATTGTGTTTTCGTTTCTTGTCTAGATTAAACTCAAAAAAAGGAAAAGAACATAGAATCGCAAAAGAGTGAACGCACGAAAGAGAGGAGGGAAGGACCTCCTGAAGGCATTGCTCCGTTGATCCTTCGGGGCTCCCAAGGCGCCCTCGAATTCCTTTCAAGTGCTAGCGGCTGTTCGTCTCTACCCGTACATCATCTCGTGCTGCGTTGGTGTCCCAACCGTACCCGTAATTTCCTGGCGTTCTTCAACAGGTCTTCCTAATGTCAAGCGTTCAAACAAAAAGGCCGTCAAACGTCCGAGAGAGTCCTCAGAATATTAACACCTCCCGTCATTCCAATCATCACCATCACCATCCTTCCACTATCATTTGGTCCAATTCATTACGCCTTCATTAACATAGAAGAAAGGACATATCTTTGGTCAAACAAAGGAAGTCCAAGCGCATCACTGCTATCTTGCTTCACGCGTCGTGGTGCCATCATCGCGCTTAGCCTTCGCGCCCAGGCTGCATTTGGGGATTCTCCTATAAAGTTTGAGCCACGCCCGACGATTCCTTCCGTAGCACCGCGACAAGTTCCTGTGCCCATCATCTAGCCGTGACGCCCACTGGTTCTCTGGATGAAGCTTTGGCACCTCATTACATGCCCGATAGTCGTTGATCACTGCCAGTCATTACTCTCGTTGGCACTAACCATTCATCAAGTCCCTTTATATCGCACTAAACGCTGCACTCAGGTAAGTCAAGGTAAGTCTAATCTTGCAGTTTAGTTTTGCCGATATAATTTGTTTTGATGCATGTTACTTAGTGGAAAAACTTAGGTTATCATGATTCGATCATTTCCCTGAATTAATCACATTAATCATTCCTGTTAGATATAGTTCAATAAGTGGACAGTTGACTAATCCACACTAGAGTCTTAGGTTTTAATCTTGCTGTTTTTATAAAATAAAATAATTAAAATTATATAGCTTGCATTATAGAATAAAATTTTGGTTTCTTTAGGTCATTCATACATGCTAATTAACTGCTAGTTCGCAAAAGTAAAATGTAGTCAACCCACAACTAATTAGTGGTGCCTCAAATAGGTAAGTTTAATTGCATGTTGAATTGAGTACTAAGTTGCGATTGGTAAGCTTGGGAGAGCCTGTGCTAAATGTGACCATTTTCCTTGATAGGGGAACCTTCATTTCTATTTACTACCTTTAGCCTTCACGCTGGTGGTTCACCTCCGAGAAGGTCACGACAATCCTTTGCAAAAATTAGGCCTGCTTGGCTCTTTCTCTTTCTTGTACTCTTTGTGGTTGCTCTAAAATCAACACAAGTAACGCGAGAATGCGAATGCGAGGTCTTTAACAACACCTCTAGAACTTTGGATGCCCGGCTCTATAAAAGAGGTTGAAGTGATATATGATGCAAGCTTTGGTAGCTGCTACTGAGTTTGTGCTCAAGACAAATGAGAAAATTACCAAAAAAAGTCAAACCTATTCTATGGCGGCCAATCCAATTCTAAACCTTTCAATTTGACTAATGTAGTCATCAACTTTTTTATATTGTCAATTTAGTGTTTCCAACCAATTTTGATTTGAAACCGATGACATGAACACTGAACATTTTATGTAGCAATGCTGGCACTGATGTGAATAATTTGTCAAATTTTTCTAAATTTTTTACTATTTTTTCTCTTCTTTTTTTCCTTTCAACTCTAGGCCAACATCGATTACTGGATGATCCTCACCAGTCATTGGGCAAGGGGTACGAAGCTAAATTTGTTACGGTGCACAAAGCTAAATTTGTTACAATTTGGACTAGTGTATCAGGCCTAGAGGGAGCAAGCTTCATATGTTCAGGCCAGGCTTCAATAATTGCAAAAGCGATACGTGTGCACATTCTTACTATAGATAATGTAGAGTAACATCATCTAAATCATTGATTGTGTGAGTGCTGCCATGGACTCCATATGATCAGTGGCCTGGAAGGGCTTGCGATATAGGGTCTATAGATAATGTTCTTTCGGTGGCTCAAAAGACAATCAAGGGATTAAACTACCGGAACATCCTTGTACAAACTACAAAACAATTCAACTCTAGGGCAAGCTATGCCATTTCATTGGTGGAGTTCTCATCGTTCATAGCTACCGTGAATTCCTTCAATAAATAGCTATTAGATATTTGCTCAACTGTGAACTCTCTATTGAACCTTTTTGAGACATGTTAGGTTTTCATTGGCAAAAGAATGCTTCAAGTGCCATAATTTTGGCCAAAGGGACACTTAAGTGCCATAACTTACGAAAGGTACACTTAAGTGTGCCACATTTAAAGAAAAACGGATCACTTGAGTGCCACTCCGCTAAAATCCGACCAAAACGCTAATGTGGCGTTTTTCCGCGAAGCGTGCCCAAAACGATGTCGTTTTGCACGCCGACATGACCAAAACGGCGTCATTTTGGGCTGACGTGGTAAAAAAAATTAATTAAATTAATTTTGAAATTAAATTTAGATAAAATATTTAAAAATAATAATTTTAAAATTAAATTTAGTTGAAATATTAAAAAAATTAATAATTAAAAAGTTTAAAAGTTTATTTAAAAAAAAAAAAAGGAAGGGCCGGCGATGGTAGGGGAGGGTCGGGCGGGGTCGCCATTGGGGCGACCCCCGGCGGGCGGCGGCCCTTGGCTTGGCCGGCGAGGCCACCGACCCTCGCTGGATTTAGGCGAGGGCCGCGACCCTCCCCGATCCGTGACGATGGCTTGCGGCCCTCACCCAAATTCGGCGAGGGTCGGCGGCCCTCGCCCGGCCAGGCCAAGGGCCGCTACTCACCGGGCAACCCCCCGGCGAGGGCCGCCAACCCTGCCGGATCCGGGCGAGGGCCGCGACCCTTGCCCCGATTCGAGGCGAGGGCTCGCGAGCCCTCGCCGCCGGTCGGTCGAGGTCGCCAACCCCGGCTAGGGCCCGGCGACCTCGGCCGACTCCTCCCCGCCGTCGCCGGTCCTTCCGCGGCGACGGGCGGCGGCGGCCTCGCCCGCCTCCCCCTTTTCCTTTTTTTTTAAATTTTTAAATTATTAATTTTTTAATATTTCAACTAAATTTAATTTTAAAATTATTAATTTAAAATATTTTAACTAAATTTAATTTTTAAATTATTATTTTTAAATATTTTTAATAAATTTAATTTAATTATTTATTTTATTTTATTTTTTTTTTGCCACGTCAGCCCAAAATAACGCCATTTTGGCCACGTCATCGTGCAAAACGATGTCGTTTTGAGCTCGGTTCGCCGGAAAAGTGCCACGTCAACATTTTGGCCGGATTGGCACTCAAGTGATCCATTTTACTCCGATTTCGGCACTTAAGTATACCTTTCGTAAGTTATGACACTTAAGTGTCCTTTGGCCAAAAAGTTAAGGCACTCCAAGGGTCCGCGCGTCGGTTTTCATTGTAGTTTGTGTCGTCTAATAACTAAAAATGAGGATTAGCATTCACGGAGGCTACAATGGACGGTTATGCTGCCGCTTTAAATGTCCCACATCTTTAGGCAGATATTTATATGAAAGTACAATAAGTTAAATTGGATGCGGATAGCATTTCACAAAATAACATACTCCCCTAGAATCTCAAAGAGGAAAAAAAGGATAAAAATATGATCCATAAGATAAACAGGGATCAAAAGTTGTCTCACTTGGTCAACCCATGATAAATATGAATGGGCCTAGAAAAGTAGGGCTTTCAAAACTGAACTGGAAAAGTGAACCGAAATTGAAACTGAACCAAATGATTGTGCATTTTTGGCTTGATTCAGATAATGAAAAAATAACTGCTTTTATTTTGGTTTGGTTTGATCGAACCGAACTGAAAATCACCCCTGTTTTTAATATTATAATTTATTTAAACTCTCTTCTTTGTCACTAAATTTCTTCTTAATATTACTAAAAACAAAATCGAATCGGTTCGGGCCATTATTTGGTTCAAAACTAATGCACATTCAAACAATTTGGTTTGTTTCAGGTTTTTTTGACACCCCTATGGAAAAGTCCAGGGGAAAACAATTAAAACAACTGAAAAATAATAACAAAAAGAGGCAAAAGACTCTAAAGACGTGATATCTAATTTGGCTAGCGCCAACATAAAAGCACAATTGGTTAAATTGGATGCGGATAGCATTTCACAAAATAACATACTCGCTCAGAATCTCAATGAGGAAAAAAAAAAGGCTAAAAATCTAATCCATAAGATAAACAAGTCAAAAGCTTACTCACTTGGTCAACCCGTGAGAAATATGAACGGGCCTAGAAAACTGAACCGAAAACCAAAATTGAAACTGAACCGAAAGGTTGTGCATTTTTCGCTTGATTCAAATAATGAAAAAATAACTACTTTTTATTTTGGTTCAGTTCGATTGAACTGAATTGAAAATCACCCCTCTTTTTAATATTACAATTTATTCAATCACTCTTCTTTGTCACTTAACAAAAAGAAAATCAACTCAGTTCGGGTCATTATTCAGTTCAGAACTAATGTACGCCCAAACAATTTGGTTTGTTTCGGGTTCTTTTGACACCCTATGGAAAGGTCTAGGGGAAAAAAATTAAAACAACTAAAATATAATAACAAAAAGAGGCACAAGACTCTAAAAATGTGATATCCAATTTGGCTAGCGTCAACATAAAAGTAATGCCTTTATATGAAAATTATATGCATTCTCAATCAAGCGACATAGCCATCGACACGGATACAGATACGCCCTATGGCTGCCCTAAATATATGTAAAGCAAAGAAATTATGATACAAGGGTCCCAAAGGAGTTCATTAATTTGTATACGAGGACTCCTCAATCTGATGCTTCCGACAAGATGGAACTTCGTAAATCAATTTATATGATAATGACGAGGAGGCAAGTGACGTGATCCAAGTGTCATGACTATGATGTCATCATAGGGTCATGCTTCCGACCATGATGGAACTTAGTCTACAAAGACCCTGGCATTGACTTCACTCCCGCCGACGGGAGATGTTCATGCTCTCTGCCCTCATAAGATGAAACGAAATAACATAGAAAGATACTTCCATAGGTGCCGTTTCATCCAGAATTCTAGAACAATAAAATTGCCCTACCTTAAAAATGAAGTACTAAAATCCTTGTGCTATGTATTTCCTCGTTCTACTGCTAAAAATAAGAGAAATTTCTTCAACCGCTTCTGTTATGAAGCCGAAGTCAGGGAGTGGCACGGACGGCTGAGGAAGCAGAGCGGGAGGACGGAGGCATTTTCTTTCGGGCAAAAAATGCCCCTGTCCATGCCTCAAATAATGGCATGTGACATGTAGGTGGTCGTCGTCAGGCGAAGATTTATGCCACCGGTGAGATTAAGGGGTTTCAATTGAGACGAAATCACCAATTAAAGAGCTTCCTATGAGGCGAACAATGATCTTGGGGGTGCTTTGAGAAAAATGCCCCGCTTGAGGTGAGTTTTCGAGATTTTCCAGCTTTTTAATTTCTGATGCATTTAAAAAAGCCATTCAAAGAACAAAAAAATTGACCTTGGCCACAAATTAATGTCGCACGATTCCAATGCTGGTTTTCCTTTAACACGTGGTCCTACTTGGTTGGATTTGTACTTTGATATTGTCAATATTTGATTGAATAGTTGGGTTATCATCAGTGGTTATGTGCATGGAACTTTACTGTTTCTAGTCTTACTTCATCATTCATCAATGAAGTTTTCGATAGTCGGAAACTCTATAAAATGGATCAATTATTTAATAGATGTCCAAGTCCAAGGGTGCCCCGAGAAGAGAGAGAGGCCATTATTAGTTCCGATCAAATGGAGCGAAGGTTGTTGGACGCAACTCGATAGGGCAATATCGATGAGCTTAAAGACTTGATCGGCAGCAATGAGCTCATCCTCGAGGAGATAGCTCTCAACAGAGCCGATCACATGCCGCTACACGTTGCTTGTTTGGGCGGCCATTTGGATGTTGTTCGAGAGCTCCTGAAGCATATGCGGAAGTTCCCGAAAAAGTGGACCGGGATGGTTTCAGCCCGCTGCACATTGCAGTAGCTCGAGGTGATGTTGAGATCGTGAGGGAGATCTTGAAAGAGCGTACACACCTATGCTCCGTGAAGGGATGAGAGAGAAGAATCCCTTTGCATTATGCCATCATCAACGGGGAGGTTGATGTCATGGAAATACTGTTGGATGCAAATTGTGCAATTCCAAGATCTCCATAACTAGAACAAGAACATGCATAATTGAATAGAAAGATTAACGCACCTGTTTTGGGATCCATCATTCTTGAAGCGAAAGTGGAAAACCAATATTCCACATGCAAGTCATTCTCCTCTATTGTCCTCTATATCACTGATTCAATGAGACGACCCTTCACCCTTTAGCGTTAGGTAAACGTTCCTTATGTGAGGATACATGTAAGAACTTGGGATAGAAGAGAGACTTGAGCAATATTTATAGAGTTTCCAACTAGGCCCCCTCATTACGGGCCAGGCTCAACTCGGCCCACACTAGCTAGTTCCATATTTAAACTAATTAAGAAACTTTCTATCTCACCCCGTAAAACAGTAAATTATAATGTCAATTAATGTAGCCCAGATCATGAAAACTCTTACATTCTCCAACTTGAGCTATATTAATTGAAATTGTACTATATGTGCATACATTGGTTCAGAGATAATTCTTAATAGTCAATCATATCCCATAAAATCTCAAACATTGAATTATGGTGGTAACTGCATGTATACACACAGAGTCTTCCATGGTCACAAATGCTTTCAACTTTATTGATATTGATTCAATATAGTAGTATGGCATATGGATAACATCTCTCATAGGGAGATCCCATTTGTCAATCACCATTCTCTTACTTTAAACGTCACAAAAAACTTGTACCACTAGAGAATGTCTTTATAGTTCCAATGAACCTATATATGTCTTGTCATTACGATTAACATTTCCTTATGCATAACAAGACATATGTACAATGCTAATAACCGGATGCTCCTAGCCTTTACTCAAGGTTTAAGCAATACCTTGAGACTTTCAACAATATATATATTTAACATAATAACAATCCATTCAAAAATTATTTTATTGAATGCAAAAGTTAAGACACACACACACACACACACACACACACACACACACACATATCAAAGTGTTACTAAATTGTAACAAAAACAGATGTAAACTTTATTCAAGAAAAAATAAAACATAGGTCCCACTAAATAACAGCATCCCAAGATACTTCTAGGTCCATAATAATAACATGTCACTCAAATACACATGGGCATGGGCCTTTAGTTAATGGATCTACAACCATATCATTTGTAGGAATATGATCTATAACAACGTCACCATTCTACACTGATTCCTTTATGATCAAAAATTTGATTACCATATATTTAGACCCCTTAAGACCTTTGTTGTTAATAAAAATACCACAAATTTATTGTCTCAATACAACCGTATGGATCAATCCATAAAGTTAAAAAAAAGGCCAACTCCTTAATGAGCATCCGGAGTCAAATAACTTGAGTAGTAGCTGAAAAATATGCTACAAACTCCGCTTGCATGGTAGAAGAAGACACAGGGTATAAGAAAAATAAATTTCCTCTCACTAACCTCGTAGTATATAAAGAAAAATAAATTTCCTCCAGTTGCTATGTTTACCATGAAAGAATCTTTAAAAATTCTAGAAACAAATATTTATTTCTTAATACATATTAACTGTCCACCCATCTTTCAAAGTAAAAAATTTATTGTCTTCTATGGCATCTTTTGCAGTATAGTCAATTGGTAAATCACTTTTCCAGTATTCCAGAATGGAATGCTTCAT
This sequence comes from Eucalyptus decipiens, assembly GCA_014182575.1. Lineage (NCBI taxonomy): Eukaryota > Viridiplantae > Streptophyta > Magnoliopsida > Myrtales > Myrtaceae > Eucalyptus > Eucalyptus decipiens. Next base: position 24,302,668 of record CM024613.1, read on the forward strand.
AGACAGTAAACAAATTTTATTGTTCTTTTCCCAAGTAGCAAATAATATATCCACAACTTAAAATTTATAACAGTAAAAACTTCAATAATAGTTGAGTTATTAATTACAAAAAATATGACTAAAAAATAAGTAATGTAGATAATTAGCATCATGAGAGCACTGTGTAACTTGATATATAAGTACACATCCAGAGAGTCACATTCATAATCATATAGTCACCTTTGGGCAAAATACATAACATGCAATTATACGCTCCCCACATGATAGCGGTTATGAGAATATATTCTAATTTTCGTGAATTCATCACCTTTTGGTATATAAACCACTGTGATTAGTCACTCTTCCACAATACCATCATGTATCCTTTCATGAACTAATACACAATCACCTTCTTTGGAAGTATGACTACACATTAGATCAAAATACATTCCAATCATCATACGAGACCGAAATTTCTCAAACCCAATAAAGCGTGTCACTTTGATGATCACTACTCAATTGAATTCTTGAAACTCTCTCATACCAAGAATATAAATTTTACTTCCCACATACACCATATACATGTGATTTTAACTTTAGTAATACGGGTTGTAAATCACTAAAATTACATATCATGCTAATTACATTATTTTATTCATTGATAATATTGTTATTCATTAATAAAAATTCAACTTTATATATATATATATATATATATATATATATATATATATATATATTATCAATGAATCACACATTTATAATATTTATGTAATAACATACCTGTAACCAAACACCTATATTTCAAAAATCACAGAAAAAGATAAGAAAAATACACGAAAATACACTTCAAATACACGTATTTAGGATTTCCTATGTATCTTCACATCCATAAAATCATCAAACATGTAAACTAAATACACTACAAGATAGAGAATGGTCATATGAACCTGCAGTCACCAACCACGCGCTGATCGGAAGCTCCACGCGCCCACACGCTCCACCTAATTGCGCGGCACGTGGAGCTCACACACTAGCTCACATCAGTCAAAACTAGTCCGACTGATTCGGGTGGGTCAAGATCTTTTTTTTTTTGGAAACCCCTATTGGTTAGGTATCTAGGTCGAAGCCTACTAATGTTGCCAAACCCGCTGCCGGACTGGGCCTGATACATAAGCCTAGTCCGGTCCCTCCCAAAATGAAAGCATCCAAGAAAATAAAAAGGGGCCCATCTTGAGGCAAAGCAAAACCCACTAGAATTAAACTAAACCAGCCCAATTCATGTTCCTATCTTTGGCCCACCACAAATTTTATCCATAACAAAAGGCCCATTCTTAATCCATTCTAAAACAACCCAATGCCTGCTTTTAATTAAAGGAAATGCTCAGCCCATATTTGTCAAATACCCATTAGTCAGAAACCCTAGCCGACTAGCACCCCCGGTTCGCATTCGCCACCAACAGCCCCTACCACGAGCCTCGACGGAGATGGATGTGTGCTCGCCGCCAAGGCTAGTGTCCCAAGCCATTTTTATTGATGCCGCATCGGTAACAGATCAACCCCCCCCCCATCTGGTGGTGACGTCGGCCGACGCAAGAGACATGGAGCCACACTAGATCGAGCAGTCCCCAACTTCCATGAACATCACTTTGGCTCGAACCTATCTAGCGCAAAAAACTCCCCAACGGCAGCAAACCACAACGTGCTCGGGGCAAAGACTCGTGCAAACCGGGGAATCGCCGGTTCTGCATCCTTGTTCGCTTGTGAAGATGGAGAAAGAGAGAAGAGGAAGGGGACCGGGCCAATGGAAGGAATAGGTGTGACGAGCCCGGGCTTGCGGATGGGAGAATGTGAAGGTGTGTGGACGAGCGTGGGACCTCCCCCGGCGATGCACCACTTTGCTCATTTTGATGAGTTCTGTCCGAATTTGTAATTTAATTTGATTTTTATTGAATAAAAAATCACGAAAATCTCAAAATTAGAGAAAAAATTCTATGCGTTCGAGTTCTAGGGTTATGGTTACTCTAATACCATATGTTAGATGCAAATTGCGCAATCCCAAGATTTCCATAACCAAAACAAAAATATGCATAATTGAGTAGAAAGATTAACACCCTTGTTTTGGGATCCATCATTCTTGAAGCGGAAGCGGAAAACCGATGTTTCATGCACAAGTCATTCTCCTCTATTGCCCTCCGTATCACTGGCTCAATGAGACGGCCTCTCACCCTTTAGTGTTAGGTAAACGCTCCTTATGTGAAGATACATGAGAGAACTTGAGTTAGATGAGAGACTTGAGCACTATTTATAGAGTTTCCAACCAAGCCCCCTCATTACGGGCTGGGCTCAACTCGGCCCACACTAGCCAGTCCCACATTTACACTAATAAAAAAACCTTATATCTCACCTTAGACCAAATCCCGTAAAACGGTAAATTACAATATCAATTAATGTAGTCCACATCAGGAAAACTCTTACAGATACTGCTATCCACTTCACTGAGTTTGTTGAAGAGACAACCGCCCGAGAGGAGACCGCGCTTCACCTCGCCGTGAAGAACAAACAGTTTGAAGTGCTGGTTCGGTTGGTGGAGCATCTGAAGTAGCACAAGAAGGAGCAGGTGATCAATTGGAAAGATCACAAAGGCAACACTGCCTTGCATCTCACTGCTGCTAGCAAAAATTTCAAGGCAAGTCTCGCGGGTCCCTTAGTTTATCGCACTTTTCCTTTTGCATTACTTCAGTGAGGTTGTTAATTTGGTATCCCTACCATATGCGAAAAATCTTCCATGCAAAGGAATTTATTTGATTATCATGAGAATATAAGATGTTTTGTCTTCACAAAAAAAAAAATATATATATATATATATATATATATATATATATATATATATATATATATATGTATGTATTATCTTAATGCATGAAAATCAATGAAGATAAAGCAAAGATGGGAAAGAGTTGCAGGTGGTCGGCTTCTTGCTTTTTGGCATGCTCTGAAGTTCGAGGTCGTGGAAGTGAATGCCTTGAACGAGAGTGGCTTGATGCCACTAGATGTGTCAACTCCCTCGCAAAGGGGCGCACGAGACAGAGAGATCAGAGAAATTCTCATACGAGCAAGAGCCAAACACAGAGCTTCAAGACCGCCCTCGGGGACGACGATGATATCGAGGCAAGTAAGGGTCATCAATTAGATGGTTGGATTTATGAAGCCCTCCTGGTCGTTGCCGGTCTCATCGCCAACGCGACCTACCAATCCGTGCTTCAGCCTCCAAGCGTTATAGCACGTGACAGGGTCGACAATAATTCCGAGGAATCCGAGGACCGTAGTGCCCCTACCCCTGCACTCGCGACCAAGGAGAATATAACTTATGGCATGGGCCAAGTGTACATCCTTTTCCTGGGAGGCAACGCATTCAGATTCTTAGGGCGTGCATGGAAACGTTCCAAAAAAATGTTTCTGGAACACTTCTGTACGGATTTTGTTCCCGGGAACAAAAAATGAACAGAAACGCGTTTGGTTACGTTTCTGTTCTTTTTTTGTTTTTTTGTTCCCGGAACAAAATAGGAACAAAAAAAAGAAACAACAAATTGTTGTTTCTGGCCTTGAGAAACACTTCTTGGACGCCCGAAAGGAACAAAAATGAAAAGAACAAAAAAACGAAACGGGAACACTTCGTTCGTTTGTGCTCTCCTTCGTTCGTCCCCTTCTCCTTCGTTCATCCTCCTTCTCCGGCGACTCCTCACTCGGCCAACTCTCCAGCGAAGAACGACGCCGACGCACCGGCTGTCTCCGGCAACTTTCCGACTTGTCTCCCTTCTCTCCGGCGCCTCCCACTTAGCCAACTCTCCGGCGACTCCTCACTCCGCCGACGCACCGGCTGAAGCTTCCGAATCCAGGTACGTTTCTGGTGCTCCTCCTTCTCCAGTCGACGAGGGCTTCGGCGACAGCTCGGTGGAGGCTCAAGTGCGCGTCGCTCGAGCTGCTTTGCCGAGCTCGAGCTGCTGTGTTCGCTCGGCAGAGCAGCTTTGGTCGGTCGAGCTGGCAGAGAGGCTGCTCTGCCACTCGAGCTGTGACAGCCCGATTTTCCAATTTTAATTTCAATAAATTTAGACGGGCATTTCGTTGGCACGCATATAGTCAATTTCCTTGAGTCGGCCACTCATGTGAAATCTAGTCTATCTAGTGAAGCCGTTATGAAATTATAATGCATAAGACTCGAGAATTTGATTAATAAGCGACCTTTCGACCGAGATAATCTGCAAGGGTCATTACGGCACAAATAAAAATCGATTAGAGATCGGAAATAGGTTGGCTCGACGAGGCATGTGATCGGCGTGGGTGATTCCACCGGATCGCACAACTCTGGCCGATCGACACTAAACCGACTTTCTGACGATTGGGTACCCTGTGCTCGTATTTGAAACCTTGAGATTTTCCCCGACAACCGAAAGTTATGGCTTGAAATGATCAACCGCAAGTCTAATGCACGAAAATTTGTAAACGCCGCTCGGTAGATTAGAATGTACTAGTATAGTGCCAAAGTGAAATTAACCGTGAAATTGAGATCGAATCCTAAAATTGGAAGTCATGGTGCGTCGCAAATCTTATTAGGATCATTGGATTAATTTATGGACTTTAATTGGAAATCAATTGGAAGAGAATTGATGGAAATTGAAGTACAAGGATTTGGACCCCGGCGGAAAATGGAATTGAACCTATTGAACCAAAGTTGTGGGAGGTTGGAAGTGAGTGGATTATGATGTCACAAATGATGTCATGGAAGAGGCAAGATGGAATAAGGTGGTGACAAGTGGAGGGTGGGGATGAGGGCTTGGAAAGGTGGGGTGTCACTTCCCCCCCCTTGTCCCCATCATCTTCAACCTTTTGAACTTGGAGGAGAGAGAGAGAGGAGGGAGGAAGAAACCAGCAGATCCGTGAGCTCCGTCCGCCCCCTTCGCCGCTCGATCGTCGCCGTTCGTCGCCCGCCGTTCGCCGGAGTTCGCCGTCGCCGCTCGCCGTTCCGTGCGCCGAGCCGCCTCACCTCCGTCTCCGCCGCGAGCCCCCGTACCGTCGTCGCCCCCGACCAGCAGCTGCTCGACCGTCTCCGCGCCTCACCGGCTCCGTCGCCGCCGTTCCGCCGCCGTGAGCTGCCGTTCGGAGCCCTAGCTTCCCTCGCCGGTCGTTCTCCGCCGTCTCTCCGCCGTTCGCCGCCGTTCCGCAGCCCCTTGAAGCTCGGTTAGTGCTGGTTTTCCAGCAAGAACCAGCTCCTTTCTTGCCCGTTTTAGCCCTCTATTAGTCCTCATTTGGTGTTGGTCCGTGTAGGTTTGTCGTCGGCGTCGTCGAGCTCTTCGCCGGAGACCCGCCGGAAAGCGATTCCGGTGAGTTTAGCTCACTAAACCCCGATTAGTGGGTTAATTATGCCTTAAGTGTGTTTAGTTTAGGTTGATTGAAATTAAGTTGATAGATTAGCTTATTTAAATGTGGATTAGATTAGGTTGTTTAATTAAAGTTAAATGTGTTTAGTTTAATGGTTAAGTAGGTTTATTTTTAGAATAAACCTTGATGTGACTTAAAGGAATTTATTTATGATTTAAATAAATGTTTCGAAATTGTGGGATTATTTAATATTAAATCATATTCCGAAATTCATTAAAATATTATTTATAAAAAAAAAACTCGAAAAATTATTTTTGACCCTAATTGCTCGAATTTTTGTGCCGATCGTCGCTGTATAGTTAGAATTTGAAATTGATGATTGGTTAATGCAAATTGATTGTTGATTGAGGGAAAATATGAATTTTAGTTAGAAAATCTCACGTGTCGGATTTGATATTGAAATTGAATGGTTTTAAAGGTTAATGTTGTGATTGGAATATGTGAATTACGTGTGAAGTACCTTGAGTTGACTATAAATCGTTGCTTGATAATTATGGAAATTGGATTGGTCTATTAAGTTGGAATTGCCCCTATATGGGATGCCCACGAGGTGGATGCGGGTCGTAGTTGATTCTGGCCCATGCTCCTTCGGGAACGCCGTCGATGTCCGACGAAGCCGCGCTCCAAGGTGGGGAGGCGATGCCTGATTATGTGTCAGTAGATAGCCGAACTGCGAGTAGGCTATGCCCTTGTGTGGCCCTAATGAATGATGATTTGAGATGCGTGCTTTGATGGCAAAATTAAAAAGAAATTGATTGCATTCCGATGGCTCACGTGTTTATTATAACTTGTACTTGAGTGCTATGAATTGTACTAACCTGCAGGAATGCAAGAAGGCGAGGTAAGTTTTCTGTATTGTGTGGCTAGACCACTCTGGGGCGTATTTCCTTACTAATAGGTGTTTAGGAGGGTTGAACTTGCTGAGACAAAGTCTCATCCCAGTTTGGGGAAAAACATTTCAGGACCTTAGATGGCGATCCCCCCGACGATAAGTGGCCTACCGACCGAGATAGACCAGACGACTGAGAGTACTCCTGACCCTGGGAGCCCCTGGATCTATCAGTTGGTGAGGACCACTATCTGGGTCGAAGTGAACGTGGAGCTTAGAGTACCTTACGATTTTAGGGCTTGGTTTCGGACCGAAGCAGGTGGTGCTAGGATTGGCCCCTTGGACAGCATGGATATTCCGCTGGCGGTGATGACCGCCATTTTGGGAGATGGCGTGGTAGATCAGCCCGATGGTCGAGTGATCAACGCTACGCCCCCGCAATCCTGGGTGACTGACCCTGAGGATGTGGGATCAACGAATGGCGATGATCAGTAGTCCTAGGGCAGTGTCTTTTCTTTTTGGCGGACTGTTCCATGTTGTGTAGGCTAACCCTCTTTTGATGCACATAAACTCTAACCCATTTTTGGTGCATAGCCTTGGACCCGGTTGATGTATGTAAGCCCTGGTTTGAATGGAAATGTATGAAATTATGTTGTTTGATATTGGAATTGATGTTCCTGCTGTTCTATCCCATGTGTTGTTGTATGGGGTTTCTTAGTACGTTCCGCTTGCGCATTAACAAATTAAATTGGGGTCGGCGACACTACCTGGGAAGATCGCATTTCCATGACCATGGCGGGATGTTGGCGCTCTCGAGGTTCGGGGCGTGACACGAGCCACCAGAATGACGCCCAAGCGGCGTCGGTCGCTTGAGGCCTCGAGCGAGCCGGGAGAGCGGCGAGAGGCTCTCCGGCTCGAGCGAGCAGCAGCTCGCTCTGTCGCTCTCCCGGCTCGCCACTCGCTTGAGCCAAGCGGGAGAGCGGCGAGCCGCTTCGCCGCTCGCCCAGCGAGCTGGGAGAGCGGCAGAGCTGCTCTTCCAGCTCTGCCGCTCTGCTCGAGCCCGCTGGGAGAGCGGCAGAGCGGCTCTCCCAGCTCTGCCGCTCGAGCGCTACTCTGCTCGAGCCCGCTGGGAGAGCGGCAGAGCGACACTTTTGAGTGAAAACCGGATCCTTTTGCGGTGTTTTGGAGGGATGGGAAGTGTAATGGGGCTCGCACATTTGCTCCTAGTTGGCTTCGTCCTGCTCGTGCTTGGTTCGAGAGCGCTCGTGCGCGGGAATGCAGAGCTGGAGGCGCTCATGGAGATCAAGGCCTCCTTGGACCCGGAGAACAAGGTCCTCACTTCGTGGACCGCAATGGCGACCCTGCGGCGGCTCGTTTGACGGGGTGGCGTGCAACGAGCATCGAAAGTGGCGAACATCTCGCTACAAGGGAAGGGCCTGTCGGGGAAGGTCCCTCCCGCAGTGGCTCAGCCCGAAGTGCTTATCGGGCTTGTACCGCACTACAATTACTTGATCGGAGAGATTCCAAGAGAAATCTCTAGTCGACCGAGCCGACAGATCTCTACCTTGACGTGAATAATTTAACCGGGAGTATACCTTCTGAAACCGGAAGCATGGCTAGCCTTCAAGGTGAGTTTTGTTTGTTGCTCCAAGGGCAGGGGTGAATGCTTTCTTGTGTATGATTTCGCTCCCAAGGGTACCTTATCGCAATATCTTGATTTAGAAGATGGAAGCATCCAGGTTCTTGATTGGTCCACAAGGGTTTCCATCATCAAAGGAATTGCTGAGGGTAAGTCTTACTTTCTTTCAGATCTTAAGAGAGATATTTCGGGTTTTCCCTTACTTTCTGAATTAGTTGTTGGAACTTTTTTCTCTAGCTTAATGCTTCTAAGTCTTTAAATTTGAGAAGTACCAATTATCAAGTGCATTCACGCAGTTCATCAAGTGCACTTTAAGTTTTGAACATTTACTTCTGGCCTTCTAGCTTCATGGGTAGCTTAAGTTCTTCTGAAGCCTATAATTTGCACTTGGTTTATAATTCTACAGCAGGAAAAGTTCTTGAAACATCAGTGGGATGAAATGTTTCGCCATTTCTGGGCAAAGAACTCTCTTCTTGAATTCGTTTCCTGTGCTCATTTTCCAAATGCCTGTGCTTTACAGTTTGAACTTCCTTTGAGCTTGATGCTGAATACAGATAGGTTCCGCCAGTTTCATTTTCATAGAACCAGTTTTACTGGCATTTGCATAGTATATTGCTTGAACATCATTGTTTTGTGCTTGTGAGTGTACTCTTCCTCAAAAATTAACCTGGACGCTAAAACAAGAGTTCCCATTTAGATTAGTTCTGTCTACTCTAATTATTATTCATTAACTTTTATTCGAGCAGGCATTGGATACTTGCATAACGGTGAAGGCAGCAAGCCTGCAGTTGTTCACCAAAACATTTCCGTTGAGAAGATTCTCATTGACCAGCAGCTCAACCCACTCATAATGGATTCCGGGCTTCCAAAGCTTCTCGCCGATGATGTCATATACTCAGCTCTCAAGACTAGTGCCGCCATGGGTTATATGGCACCAGAGTACATTACAACAGGTCGTTTTATCGAGAAAAGTGATGTTTTCGCATATGGAGTAATCATCTTCCAGATCCTCTCGGGTAAGCGACTACTTTCCAGCTCAATGCGGTCAGCAGCAGAGTGTTGCAGTTTCGAGAACTTTATCGATAGCAATCTGAAGGGAAATTTCACTGAACCTGACGCGGCTATTCTTGGGAAGATCGCATTACGTTGCACCAGTGAATTGCCCGATAATAGACCCACTATTTTCAGAGTGATTGAGGAACTAAATGATTGGTGCGTCAAATGTCGATGATTGTACATAGCGAATTGTCCGAAGTTGCATCCATGGAAGCACCAATTTAACTCAATGAGCTATCAAGCTCAGCGGTGACAGTGCAACGATGTATGATGATCCCTGAAGAATTAACAGAGTAATCTTGTCCTATTGTATAACAGATTAGCTTTAGCTCATTTGTACTTTGTCTGATCACTTGAATCATTATCATTTTCGTTTTCCTTTGCCATATAATGATATGATTTACTTGTAAGTCGTTACTATTTGAGTTGGTATCCTGAATTTTATAAGCTCAGCAATATAAACATATCCAAATTGTCGTATTCACGATAAGTTCAGCAGATTCCATCACCAGAAACCAACATATAATTTGGTCTAAAGAAATATATACATCTTTCTTTAATTGTATGGTCGTCACCTTCTCTTTTTCAAGTTTCATTCTTGTGCAAGCATATTTGATTGTTACAACATGATGCGGAAGCTATCCGGATCTTGTAATTAAATTAGCACGAAATAACCAAGGAAATAAACGAAGAACAATCAAAAGATATGAGAGATTTACATGATTTGATTCAAATCTAGATTAAGCTTAGAAAAAAAAATTAAAACAGAGAATTTTTTTGTCATTTACCAAACGTGTTTCTATTCTTTTTCTATTCTAGGAACAGAAATTGACTGCAGTTACCAAACGTGTTTCTGTTCTTTTTTTATTCCAAGAACAGTTTTTTTTTACACTTACCAAATGCGTTTTTTTGTTCAAAAACTGTTCCCCGGAACAGAAACTCTTTTTTTTTTATTTCTGTTCCCAGGAATAAAAAAAGAACAGAAGTGTTTCCATGCGCGCCCTTAGTGTCAGTCCAGATGATCAATTACCTCACCAAAATTTGCTTCGAAAAAATTCGTTCCGAAAATTACTTCCCCAGGTGCCGCTACTTGATGGGGCTGATTATGCTATCCCTGATGGCAATGGTTCTAACTTACATTTGCTTCACTTTATCCTTGCCGATTACATCAACGCGTGGTGCGGCAACCGCAACTGTGCTGCACGTGTTGCCTCTTATGATAGTAGTTTTTCTTCTGCTGATACAGATGGGGCTGGTGATAGTTTTAGAAATTTTTCTTGGGTCAGCTTTTTCGATTAAAGATCTTCCGCAATCCGTGCAATAGTAACTAGGACCAAAAGTGGTTGTCAATGATGGTAGTATTTCTCTTTCCTTGAGGTTAAGCTAAGACATGCAAGCCTTTAGCAGAATAGTTTTGGAGTTTGTTTGACGAGGTCAAGTATTAGATTGATGTCCCTGATTCTCTGTAGTTGAGTGTGTGATGCCTACAAGTGATCCGTTGTATTGTATCTCCCTAATAAATTGTGTTGTGAGTTTATATGAAGTTTGTAACTTAATGGATAGCGGTTGACATTTTGAGATATGGTTTCGCGAGTTCAAGCACTCATTTGGTTTTTGCTTCTTTAGCTGCAGAGAATGAATTTCTCTGCTAGAGCAGGTGGAAGAATTAATGAAGGTCGAGCATGGAAATAGAAAAAAAAAGAACATAATGGAGGTGGCAAAGAAGGAGGAAGAAGAAGAAGAAGAAATAACGCATTAGGAAATAGAAAGAACAAAGGTTTTTCTATTAAAAATATCTAATTGAGCTGAAAATGCAAATCGTCAATGACGCGTTGAGGGAGAGTGCATATAAATTGGAACACTGAACTTTAATAGCGATGTTGGATGGAGAGTTGACGTGGAGTCAGATTTCGGCAAAAAAAAAAAAAATTGATGATTTATTATAAGATTAAAAAAGTGCGAAACGGAATTGGGATCCAATCGAAAGTGGATGCTTTTTTTTTAAGTGAATTGGGGCTTTAAAATAGGTAGAATAATAAACTTATAAAAAAGAACACTCGATAACTCCACGAGCTTTTCAAACCTCGAAGGAAATAGACACTTTGTCTCAATAATATAAAATAAAATGAGTCTCACATCATGATTGTGTATGAACTTATCTCATGTTTTCCTTTTCCAAGCAAAAAGATGATGCTTAGTTATGAACTCCATCAACCATAGAAAAAGGTGCTTTCATAAGTGCCGTTCATTCCACAACTTTAGGAGTACAAAATTAACTTTCACTAAAAATGAACTACCAAAGTCCTAATTATATATCTCCTCATCCTACTAATTTAAAAAATGATAAATTTCTTTTATTGAATTATCGATTACTAGAATGTGATAAGATTAGTATTGGCAATTTTACATGATTACTGAAACAAAAGGATGAAAAGATAATGGTGTCCCATCGCCTATTTGATGTGATGAGAAGAAAATTTGTATGATGGACAATAATTTCCACCTTTCTAATACTTAAGAATTTGAAATTTGAAATTATCGTAATACTTAAGAATTTGAAATTTGAAATTATCGTAAAAAGCCATGCGTCTTAATAGCTCCGCTGTGAGCTACCCAACCTATCGAATTATTCTAGTGGGCTGATAGAATTACGTTCGTTATTTTAACGTGCTAATACCGGCACACTTCAGCCCCAAATTGGGGAGAAAGTATTTTTTCCTTTCCTTAGAAAATATCCCTGAATTTTACATTCCAAAGTCTAAGGACATACTAAGGTCTGAATTTTTCTTCTTGTTCCATGTGCATTTCACTTTTTGTGTTTTCCCATTTTCTACCTCTTTGGCATCTCTTCTTCATCCAATTTCCACATGCGAGGAGTTTCAAAGTTAACTGACCCAGTCTACCACTGAGGTGTTTGGCTTAGAGATAAAGAGGTTGGTTGTCTTCCCCTACATCACGAGTTCAACTCTGATCGTGAATAAACCTTTGAACAGCTCGTGATGCTTAATTGCAACATATCTTGTGTAGAGATTTTGTAACTGTTAGCATCTCGATGAGATTTGGGTCATAGATAGGATAGAATAATTATCGTTCAATACAAACATTAAATAAGAAGTGTGAGATTAGTGACGGTCACAGAGGGCAATCATTTGAAAAAGTCACAAAGGAAATTGGCTTGCGCATTGACTATATTTCCACCGAAAAGAGTTAACTAAAGAGAAAAGACAATGCCTTTGTGATATATGGGTTTGCCAATGAGAAACACGGGTGTATGCTACCAAAAAAAATGTCGAATACTTTTAAAATGCACAAACTTTAAATGGAATCTTTATTTTGGCCCAAACTCCCTCATAAAAAAAATCGTTAACTCTTACTTTGTACTTGAATCTTACCTCCCTAAAGTTTTCATCCAACATTGCTGCTAAAGGTCTGCATGCCAATTTCACGTGTTCATCTCTCTTTCCGCGCAATTTGATATTTCTTTTATAGAAAAAAAATATTTTTTTCTATTTCCTTATTTTCTTTTTCTCTTCTACGTTCCTTGCAACCTCCATTAATGGAGGTGGAGTTGCTCGAGCTCAAATTTGTATCGACAATTTTCATCTTAAACACTCTAATTTGTCTTCTATCTCAGCTCTTTTTCAATCATACTAGCTGACACCTTAGTTTCACATGACACCGAATGACGAGCCACAACCATAATAGATCTAAATGTGCCCTTTGTGAACAGAAAGGTGACAAAACTTCTATTTTGCTTATTGACAGCCTAAGTGAGTTTAGCTTCACTTAACCACATCTATTCCATCTCCCCGATAGGTTCCTTTGGTCCCTATAATGATAATGTGGATGCACAAATGCAGGCCCTTAACGATGAAAGAGAAGGAATGACAATACGGATGACCTTTTGTATCACGATCCCTCATCCCTTATTCTACTTTTGATAACTAGGAAATTCTGTATATCTCTCTTGATTTTGCAAATCTCCATTAATTCTTCATATCTCTTAAGATTTGTACATATCTCATTCGATTACTCATATCATTTATCAATTCTAATTGATTGTAAATCAATATTGTAATATCTTGTTAACTTAGTCATCTTCTATAGCCTTATGAAGCCTACCGAAATAACACAATTATTTCTTCTGCATATTCTTAATACAATATTAGAGTCAAGTCATGCCTTAACTTATTTTGCACATGTACAATTGACATCTAAAAAATTGGAAATGTAAAATTTTTTTAAAGAAGAAATTAAAAATTAAATTAAAAAATTAATTAATTAAAAGAGAAGTAAAATAAATAATGTTCATCGCGTATGTTTTCATTAAAATGCATTGCACATAGACAGTAGGTGCATTTTCGTTACTATCACTAATTATTAAAATTTTAAAAAATCAATAAAAAATCGAAAATTAAAAAATAAAAAAAGAAGAGAAAGCAAGACTGGGCCGAGAGTAGGCCGGCCCGGCCTTCTTCTTTTTTTTTCCCTTCTTCCTCTTTCCCGTTTCGGCCCAGCCCATTTTCCCCCTTTGTCCATGGCCCGGCCCACAGGCCTCTTCCCTCCTTCTCCCTCGCGCGTTGCACGCGGAAGCGACGACCAAAGCTGGCGGTGGCAGGGGCCATGTGCGCCTGCCGGGCGGGCCTAAAAGGGGGAGAGGGAGACCCGGAATCCACCTCAGCCGAGAATCGCTCGGCCATCCCCGACGCGAGCTTGCGCCTCCTAACCTGAACCACTAAGCCACAGCTTCCCTTTCCTCGGTTTCAAGTTCTTCCGGTGAGTTTCCCGGTTGTCGGTTCAACCCGTGTCGATTTCCTAAGGATCCCGGCTCGGGGAGGTGCGAGGTGACCGGACGTAGTCCAATCTATCGATCTCGCCCACCGTTTACCACTCCCGAGCCGATAGGGACCCTCCGCCGACCCTTTTTGTGCCCTGCTTTTGTCCTGCTCTCTCACATTTTTCGCGTGGTTTACTGATTCGGGGCGTGCGTTCCGAGTTTGCTTATGCTGTCCCTTGTTGATGTTGAGCATTCCCTGCCGATCTCGTGGAGCTTTGGTCTAGTTTCGAGTCTTATTCTTGTCCGTGGCTGCCTTGAGCCGACCACCCTAGGCGTTTGATAAAATGCCCTTGGGGCGCTTCTGGTAAAACAGCCATTGCCTTTACCATATCCGAAGATTCTTGTATCATTGATCGCTAGTTACTGAGGTCGTCTTGCGTGAAGGCTTATCTCCTTGATCGTGGGTAGTGGTTGGCGAGTTTAAACGGTGGCCTTTCTTCAAGAGAGATCTGGTCAATGGTGTCCTCGGCAAAGAAGAGAACGTAGAAAAGGAGAGCTTCAGTGAGGAAGGAAACCACGCCTAGGGAAGGGAAAATTAAATAAAGAACAGAAAATATTAAAAAACAAAAAAAACAAAAAACAAAAACAAACAAAGAGTAATGTAAAGAGAGATAACATCAATCCATAAGCCATTTTGAGCGTGTGGGTGTGGGCTGGATGGACTTTAGGAATGTCTGTTTCATTTTCAAAGAGTAACATTTGCCTTCATTTTGTCCATTTTCGTGCACGTTTTGCCGAGATCCGAACTTGTGACTGTATGTCGCACCTCACGTCCATCTTGCGTTTTGCGTTTTATATGTATTCAGGATTGTTGGATAGTGGTGCGCGCTGTTCTCGGCTCGGGATGGAATTAATATACATCAAGATCATGGTTTTGGCGTTTTGAGGTTGGGGTTGAACTCTTGGGAACTTCTGGGTTTAATGGAAGCTTCAGGCGTGCTGGAAACGCACGAAGAAGAAGAAGACCAGAAGCAGGAAAGAAAAGATTAAAAGAAAAGGAAAAATGAAAAAAGAATTAAAAATTAATATTAATATAAAAATAAAAATAAAAAACACAAAAATGTTTTATGAAAAGAGTTTTGTTCGTTTTAGGTTAAATACAAGTCGTCGGATCGGGTTTACTTGGTTGGAACTCATTTTCCCGAATATAATAATATTAAACATTAAAAATATATTTCAAAAATTTCAAAATTTCAAAAATTTTAAAAATATATATAATAATACAAAAAATTTTCCACTACTAAAAAATTCGAAAATTTTAAAAAAAAAATATTAAAGAATCAAGAAAAATTAAAAAATATCAGAAAATTCAAAAATCTGGAAGATGTTTGAAAATTTCAGTAATAATTAGAAAAAAATTCAAAAAGATTATAAAATCCAGATTTTTTTGGAAATTTTGGAAATTCAATTTTTCCAAAAAATTCAAAAAAATTAAAAAAAAATCAAAATTAAAAATCCTCAAAATGGTTAAAATTAATCTTTTGAGTTATTTTCTCCCGAAAAGTGAGTTTTTCAATTTAGAATTATGCTCAAGGTTGACCAAGCCCTTAGGGCTCAACCTTAAAGTTTCAATTGTCCGGCATGTTGATTTTAGCTTCCTTTAGTCAAGTTAGGATTAGCATTTATTTATCTCTTAGTATGGGATGCTTATTTTCCCATGTAATTTATTTAATGCTTTCCTTAGTTGCTAATTGTTACGTTAACGATTGTACACTTGCATGATCACCTCATATGTTAGTGGATTAGTATCAAATTAATCCAAATTCTCTGACAAAAATCTTTTTTCAAATGAACAAGATTACGTATCAAAAAGACATTGACTGGTTAATTAGTATAATCAAATCCCCGATCCTAGATTCTTTGATTGTGTAGAAAGTGAGCTATATTCCCATGCTTACTTAGTTTTTAGCCGATCCCGATAGACTAGTGGTGATCCATTCTTTAAAAAAATTTCATATTGTCAATTTGAACACTGAATGTCATGCGAGGGATGAGTTTGGGAGAGTTCATGCCTAATCATGGGTTGTTTGCCTGTCTTTTAGGTAATAACTCTAAACCTATTCAAAGAGAGAGAGAGGGTATTGAAAGTATTTCACAACATTCATCTATGAGTTTATACTTTGTTTATACACATAACTATTAGTTTAGGCTTTCGGGTTAAACTTTTTCACATGTAACGGCCCAGATTGATTGTCAAGCTCACGCTCCACATCTATGTTCATAATCTTCTTTACACGGCTTCTCTTGGCCACAGCTTCATCGGGCCTCACCTATCATGACCGAAGCCTCCGACGCCACGCCACAACCTCTAGAAACCCCTCCAAGATGGTTGGCAGTTGTCGAAAAAATCTCCAGCAACCTTGTCCAAGACCCTTATTTTTTGTTCCAATTTTTCAAACTTCAAGAAGGCATTTTTATCGACCATCATCTTCACTCAGCCATCCTCAAAACTCTATAGACCCAATTGCAACCTCAAATTTGGGGTCATGATAGGAGGTCGCGCGTCTCCACTCCAAGGTTGTGCGAATCTAATTTGAGCTCTAGCACCTTTATTAATGGAGTTTGCAAGGAATAAACAATAAGATAGAAAGAACGAAAGAAAACTGAGATGAAAAAATTAAGGTTTTTATTAAGATTTAATTAAGCTGAAATTCCATGTCATGAATATCATGGGCAACTTTGAGATAGACACCAATCAAGAGGTACTTTGAGAAAAATGCTCCACTTCAAGAGTTTCCTGAAATTTTTCTCATTTGTTAATTTCTGATGGATTAAAAAGCCATTTAATGACCAGAAGAACGATCCGTTGGCCAAATGCCAATGCGCACGAATTCAACGCAAGTCTTTTTTTTTTTTTAATTTTTATGCATAATCCTTTTGTTGGATCTTATTGCAAAATAATGCGGAAGCCAATGGATCTTGCTATTGAAGTTAAACATGAGACATTAAATCACAAGAGAGATCAATGAGAAATAATAAAGAACACGAGAGTGACAATACCTGTCCATGGGAGAGTTCGTCGCATAAAACTTACTAATCAATTGCAGACTATAGAGTTACAATCACTTCCACTTTCGAATACTTTGCAGCTATAAAGTATACCAAAATCAATAATATTTAGCAAAAACGAACCTCACAAACTTCAAAGATTTATATTCAAACAATGGGTGGGCCCCTAAAGATGGGGTTGGCCGAACCTTGAAGGGAAGTTGTTGAAGATTTTTGCTGGCTACAATTGGATGTTCATTTCCTAGTTTTTTTCTCGCACCAAAAGATAGTGGCAACAATCCAGACTTTTCCGATTAATTCCGAGTCGAGTTTTATTTCAACCACTCAAACTCAAAACACAAATTCTTGTCAATCTATATCGTAATTCAATGTTTGTAGTCGAGTCACAATACTCATCAATCATGCTGGCTCTCTCAACATCACGATAGTGCTCATTCTCTGTAATTCACTAATTTAACTCGACAAAGCTCAAGCTTCGCTAAAGGAAGGAGCTCCATCATCATCAATTCTTTTTTTTTTTCTTTTTATCATTCATCAAATAGTTTATTTATGAAGCCGGAAGGCATGAGTGCGCTTCGCACATATACTTCGTTTATCTTATGAATAATTGAAAAGATACTACATAATCTAAATCTTTGTGTTATTCACAATCAATCATAATAAAGTACAATGCGAATTTATTCATCGATTAAAATATAATTTGTCCATAGAATAGTTCATATATTAAATGACTTTTAAGGATAGGATAGACATCCTATGAATTAAATGATTATCTTTACCCGATAAATTTACCCCATCGGATCAAAATACCACTTGCCTTTAAACTATTTTCCCCACACATCTAAAAAAAGCCTAAAACACATTCCTTCACTCTTCTCTAATAACTAGTGCACCAGTCACCTCGCCATCACGACCGATGTTGCGCCGCCTTCTTCCGCCACATCGCCGCACTACACTGTCCAACTATCTCTCTCCTCCCTCAATCCCACGGTGAACCAAGCCTAGGGTTCATTCGTGCAACGCCATGAGCTCAACCTCTGTGGTCACGGTCGCAGCGTGAAACGGCAGCCTAAACGGCAAACCTCCTCATACCTAGGGTCGCTTGAGGCTAGCGACCCTAGATCTGCCGTAGCGGATCCTTTATGACACAGAGAGAGAGAGAGAGAGAGAGAGAGAGAGAGAGAGAGAGATTTGATCGGTAACGGCGACTCGAGGTTCACCATGCACTGACTTTTCATTGTATATGCTCTGAAGTTGATCCAAAATGATATAGAGTAGATAAAGAAACATCTAAATCGTAACTACAAAATCGTCACGATTTTCTCATTTAGTTGGTGAATACAAATATAAAAGAAAAGGAAGTAGAAATAAAAATTTGGCGCAAGCATATAGCAAGCAAAATTGCCTAAAGAAGAAAGATATGATCCAAATTGAACAAATTAATTCTGACAAAATTAAATTATTCCCACACAGTCATCACACCGTACTTGATCCTCAGAGCAAGGTGAGGCTGAAGATTAGATTAGAATTAAACAAACTAATTAATTAAATTGAGAGTAAACTGCAACTCCTACTTGATGAAGTTCACTCGGACACAGCCCACACGTAATGCTCGCCTATCTGGATCAGCGTCCTCAGTAAACACGGCACCAAGCCGGTGAAGACCAGTCCTGGAATTGTTCCGGTGAGTTGGGAGTGACGGCGAAGACTGCTGAGCTGTACGTGACGGCCATTGACACGGTGGCCACCATGACCTCGAGGAAGAACAGCAAGCCTGGTTGAGAGAGATGATGAGGTAGATGGACGACGAGAGCGCGAGCATGTTGCACACCAGGTACACGTTGAAAAGTCCATATTGGGAGGCATAGATGGCCTGTCTGGGGACGTGGTCACTGGAGCCGTCCTGCCAGACGCCACCGGGGGGTCTGACCCCGGCCTGGAAGGTGATGGCTATAATGAGGGTGGCCACCACAAGGAGGACATTGCGGACCTTTGTCGTGGAGTCATGGCCGTGGTGGTTGAACAACACCTTGATCAATTTCATTGGGCTCTCCGGAGTCTGATGATATTTCCTGTCCGAACTCTTTTGAAGGGAATAAAGAACTTTTCTGGCCATTTAGTCAAATATAAAGCGATGGCCGTGGCCACGAAAAGATTCTGTAGAATGTTTAGTCGTGGTACCACATGCATGGCTTCATTGTCATTGGAGGGATTGTATTGGCCCAGTATATTTTCGAAAAGCTCAACCCCTTCTAACACGTTTTAGCTTCAAGTGGCCTTTTGCTTTTCATTTATTTTTTTCGATTCGATGAGGACCTTTTGGAGGTGAAAGAGTCCAATTATTTGTAGTTTCCCTACAGTAGATGGTTGAGAGATGAGTCAGCTGCTGAACAAAAAGCCAACCCCAATCGCGGATTTTCTTCTCTCTTCTAGCATCCAATCCTTGAAAATACGAGTGGATGCCTTCATTTCATGGAGTAAGTACACTATCAGTGCCAAAAGTTGTGTACGGCGCTCACTTTGGTGCCAAAATTTTTTGTCAGATCACTTAAGTACTAAATCAGAGAAAAAACGATCATTTTGGTGCCACCAGCAAGAGATTCCAGCCAAAATGATTATGTGGCTTTTATATATTTAAAATATATATATATACGACATGACAAAAATTGAAGAAGACTGTTCACATGGAATGGCATAAAACAATGTCGTTTCTTCTCACTTACAAGACGTCGCCACATTACTTTATGGCCAAAACGGCGTCACTAAAGAGGGAGTAAAATAGGAATCGTACAGGCAGCATACAAACTACAAATCTCGCTCGACGTCGGCTATAACTCACTCACCCACCATTGTTCACTTGCCCACCGTCGCTTACTCACTGTTGCTCGGCCACTGCTGAAGTTGCGCCATCGTTCATTGTCGTTCGCTGGCTGTGTCGCCAACTCTCGCTCACTCAAGTTTGTCATGTTCTCTATGTGGGTCAATTTAGTGGAAAATTTAGGGTTCCAACGGGCAAGTTAGGACGCGGAGGGCAAATTGAAGGCTTGGCTCAGGGGGAAAGTGGTGGGCAAAGTGGTGGGGATCTCACTTTTATGGGGACCGAATAGAAAAATTTAGGGCTTTGTCATTCTCTTTCTTTTGTGGGGACTGAATAGAAAAATAGGGCGCAGAGGGGGAAATGGGGACCCAACTCAAAGGGAAACAGTGGTGGGACCTTACTTTGTTTGATTAGTTGGACTGCTTTTGTGGGAGACCAAATGTAATTGAATTGAAAAATGGGTGGTGGGGACCTCACTTTGTTTATTTAATTTAGCTTCCTTTGTTTCTATAAAGAGACCAAATTGAATAAATTGGTCACATTTGTTTCTTTTGACAAAACGATAAGGACATGTAAGTGAAGTTGCTGATTCTGTTATGTGGTCCCAAAAACTAATAATTTTTTTTATTCCTTGGGTGTAGCATTGATATGGACGAGAATTAGGTAAGCGTCATTATTTGTTATGGTGGAGAGTTTGTTATTGGCACCGAGGATTGGGAATATACTAGTGGAAATGTACTAATTTTATCAATGTTTGAAAGCCATCATATATTGATTTTGTGAGGGATTTGATGTATTTTTTACAATGCAAAGTGCAAAAAACTGCATTATTGTGTTCCTGGGAATGAATTGAAAGATGGCTTGAGACTTTTTAATGCGATAATAATATTAAGGATATCATTTACCATTATCTTCACGGCAACGGAATTAGGATATATGTTGAATATTATAGTGATGATGAGGATGGGGATGGGGATGAACAGACCACCACCGAAAAATGAGAAGTGAGGGATCCTACTCACGTGAGTAATCAGGTCAATGATGAGTTTAGGTTAGATGAAGGGCAAAATGAGAGGGAGAGAAGTCATATTGATAGAGACGAATGAATAGGGAGATGTCCTAAAATCTTGGGTGAAGATGTGGGCGATGAAGACTTCATTGGATTAGAATGGAAAGTTGCTCTATCCAGTGAATCGGAAGATGAATCTTTGGTTTCATAAGTTTCCCAAGTGACGAAGATGATAATGAACTCACACAATCAAGACAAAAATAAAGGGAATTTCTTAGAAATTTTTTTGCAGCTTTAGGAAAGAGGCCCGAGCTAGTCAATAGGGATGGAGCTCCAGTTGAAGATAATAAAAGTGAAGATGAAGAAAGCCGCGGCGATGAAATTGCTGGTTTGGAGAATAAGCTTGGTAATGATAATGAAGAATATGTTCGTAGAAGAAAAAGTAAGTATACTTGCTATGATCTAATTGTTGATAAACTTGTTTTGTTTGTGGGCAGGAGATTTGACGATGCCAAACAGTTAAAGGAAGCTTGTTGTTAAGAACTCTATTGCTGAACAGAGGAGCATTGAATTCTTTAGAAATACAAAAGAAGTTGTGAGAGCTAAGTGCTCACAACCCAATTGTTCATTGAAGACCTTGAGATAACCGATGAGGGAGATGAGCATTCATGAGTGACCAATAGAAGGTAATTTCATTTTCAATTAATTCATTCACTTTTAATATTAATCACTTGCATATTTTTCCTGATTTGTATTTATTGATTTAAATTTTTGTAGGAACTTATTCCTGCATTGACTGAGTTGATGCTACATGCTGAGCATAGAATGTGCGCGAGGCACATATACGTAAACTGGTCAAGGAACTTCACAAAGATACGTTGCAAAAATAGTTCTAGCAGATAGAAAAGAGTACCAACATGACTATTTCAAATTAGTCAAACAGAGATTGTTGCAGCTGACAAGAAAGGTTTTGATGCACTCTTCCATACAGAAGCTAAGCACTGGTGTTAGGCATTCTTCAACGAAGAGTTCAAATGCGATATCATTGATAACAACCTCAGTGAAGCTTTGAATTGCAAAAAGAAGCTAGATGCAAACCAATCATCAACATGCTTGATGATATTCGAGTTATGGTCATGATTAAACTGCATAGCCAAAGAGATGAGGCTATAAAGTGGACTAAAGACTGTGATCCTAAGATTGTGAAGAGATTGGATGCAAACGTTGCTACTAGTAGGTTATGCCATTCAGTTTGGAATAGAGATAATAGATATGAGATCATTTAAAATCATAATAAATATTTTGTCAACCTAGATAGAAGAAAGTGTTCATGCCGAACCTGGTAACTGAATGAAATTCTTTGTGCCCATGCCATTTGTGCTATTCAAATGAAGCAAGAAAACCTAGATGATTACCTAGATGATTGGTACAAAAAAAGCTCATACTTTGCTTCATACCAATTCATGATACAGCCTATCAAAAACAGCAAATGTTGTGAGCCAACAAATCACGAAAGCTCTCTACCTTTGCCACTAAAGAAGCAAATAAGAAAGTGGAAAAGGAGACAAAGAATGTAGCAGGATGAGGCATCAAGTCATAGGGTGAGTAGAACTTGGATAAAGATGAAATGTTCTTATTGTCACAAGGAATGGCACAATAAAAAAGGTTGTGAGCTGAAAAAGCAACATTAACAGCAAGATATGTTGACTAATTTAGTGCTAGGAACATGACCTACTAAAGAGCTTATTGTTGAGCCTACAAAGGGAAAACATAAGGCCCTGTTGTAATGCCTACTAAAGGGCAGACAGAAAGTCTTGCTGTAAAATAAGTACATATTTGCATTCGTAACTTTTTAGTTCATATTTGATAGAGTTTGATGGTTGACCATGTATACCGGCTTCTCTTGTGCTTTTCCTCTGTCATGCACTTGTAATTAATTTGAGAAGTTTTCTTCATTTGTTTTTACCATGAAAATGAGTAGATGCTTAATTATTTATTCTAGTTAGTTATAATCCTGATACAGTACATTGTTGTAAGGCCTACTAAAAGGTCAAAAAAAGACTTTGTTGTAGACTCAAGTGCAGGGACAGGGATTGGAACGGGCAATAGCAACAACAACAACTGAGTCCACTGTTGAGCAAATGAGAAAAAAAATATCCTGTAAGTTGTATATCACTGTGTTTGTCTTTTATGGGCTGAAATTTAAATTTGTTATATGTTTCTTAGATAAGAAGAGAAGCAATTGTATAAGTTGCTTGCTCCCCCATTTGTTACTACTGAAAATGATGCACTAAAGCAAACGAAAGAGGCTCTTAGAAAAAGATTAATGCAGTATGGTTATGAGATTTACACAAATGAACGTACTAAAATGATTATTTTGAATGTAAGATTTGTAAGCCTCATGCATTTAATTTGTTGTACTTCAATTCAATTGATTGATGATATGGCTATGTTCTTGTAGCTTGGAAGAATTTCGGAGGTACTTATCTCTCAAGGTGGGCCAACTTAAGAATAAATGGCGTAGCTCAATAAGAGTGCTCCAAAGAAGAAGACAGCGGGTACAGCTCCAAAATAGCCATCCAAAAAGAACCCAGCACTAGTTCCATCTTAACCAACTAATCACGAGAGTAATAGTGATCATATGGACCAACACATGACACATATTAGAACAAAAATAACCACTATCAAGAACAAGGAAAATGAGGTGACAGAAAGGCTAGCTAAAGAACCTGCACATCCAGTTCGAAAAAGTGCTCGGATTGTGAGTCAATTCAAAACGTTAAAAGGAAAGGAGATAGGGGTGTTGTGCATATTGATTGATAGGAGGGTGCATATTGCCATTGTTGTTTTCTTTTTTCTTTTTGAAGAGGATGCTGAACCTTTAATGATTGAGGAAGAAAGTCAAACATATATTTCTTTTGTATTGAATCAATCAATGTCAATGGTGTCGCGACCTACCCTCGGGGGGAGGGAACAAGTTTAGGGGTATTGCCTAAAGGACGGGCCTAAGGCCCATAATTAGGCGTGAGCTCTCCCAAGCCCATACCCCACGTGACGTTGGGATATTTTTCATGAATTTTGTACAAAAGGAGTCGCCACTAGCCTATTAGGGTCAGCTAGAAACCAAGTGAGGCATGGGAGCGTGCCTCACTTCCTACGTAACCAGAGAATCTAGATTCGGGGACTTGATTACACTAATTAACCAATTAGTGCCATTTCGGTACCTAATCTTGTTCATTTTAACAAAATGATTTTTGGCAGACAGTTTGAATTGATTTTATACTTACCCACTAATATGTGAGGTGATCATGCAGGTGTGCAATCATTAAAGTAATAACCATAACTACTAAGATCCTAATTGCCATAAAATTAAGCACGTGCCATAAAACATAATTAGATATGCAAATTAAACATGCAACATAATTAATATACGAGCACGTAAAAGTCTAATTACGCTAAAAAGGCAATACATGGCAAATCCTAATCAAATCTCATCATTTTTGGATTTTTGAAATTTTTAATTTTTTTTTAATTTTTAATAATTTTTATTATTATTTTTTATATTTTTAATATTTTTTTAAATTTTTTAAATTTTTTAATATTTTTGGATTTTCGAATTTTTTTAAATATTAAAATATTTTTTTATTTTTAAATTTTAAATTTTTAAAGAAAATAATTTTTTATTTTTAAAATTAATTTTTATTTAAAAAGGTGAACCGGGTCGGGTTCGATTCGACCCGACCCGGTCAACGCGGATCGTCCTCGGTCGGAGACCGACCCGAGTTTGGTCCGA
Source organism: Eucalyptus decipiens (assembly GCA_014182575.1). Taxonomy (NCBI): domain Eukaryota; kingdom Viridiplantae; phylum Streptophyta; class Magnoliopsida; order Myrtales; family Myrtaceae; genus Eucalyptus; species Eucalyptus decipiens. The sequence continues at coordinate 24,327,076 of CM024613.1, forward strand.
ATGGGGCCGGGTCGAACTGGCCCGCTCGGAAGCAAGGGCCCGACTTGGTCAGGCCTTGCCTTGGTTCGACCTGGGCCCAACCGGCGGGCCCAATCTGGTCTAATATTTTCTATTTAAAAAAAGAAGCCCACTACCTAAGTTAGCCCAAACCCAAAAGGCACATGGCCCACTACGACAGGCCCATGTGGATAGAAACCCTACCCGGTTCGCGACCCGTGCCCGACCCGGTTTTGGGCGGAAACCTAGGGTTTGCTAGCGGTGTTGACAACGGTGGCGGCGGCTTGACGGCGGCGGCGCGCGGCGGGAGCAGATGCGGAGACGCGGCGGCGCGGCGGCGAGAGGCGAGACGCGGCGGGCGGCTGGGATCGAGCTACAAGCGAGCACGGCGGGTTGTCGCGGGCGGAGGAGGGCGAGCGGTGGCGTCGGGTCGGGTCCGAGCGGCACGGGGCGGAGCGAGCGAGGGCGGCGGTGGTTCGGCGAGGGGCGATGACGACGTCGGGGTCGGCGAACAGGAGCTCGGCTGTTGCAGGGCGGTCGTGGCGTCGCGACCGGATAAGATCTACTGGCGTCGGGGCGCTCGCGCTGGGGGGAAGGTGTCGAGGCGGGCGAGGGCGGCGTCACAACCGGCGAGCGGCTGGCTGGGGACGGCATTCGAGAGGGCGGGCTTGGGCGGCGAGACGGCGCGCGCCGCCGCCCCCTCCTCCCCCAGATCCGGCTTGTTCGAGCGCGACGGCGTCGGCCGCGGGTTGCTGGTGTTGCGAAGGGCCGAGCAGGCGGCGGTTGGCGACTAAGGGACGCCGGGTCGGAGCGCAAGCGCGGCGGGCGGCGGCTCGGCTCCTCTCGGTCTCGAGCTCCCCTCCCTCTCTCTGCCGATCTCTCTCTCCCTGTTTCCTCTCTGTCTCCTTGGTTTTTTCCCTGTGTTTTTCTTTCCTCCCCCTCTCTCTGCCGCTGCTCCTCTCTCAGCTTTTCTTTTTTGTTTTTTTTCTCTTTTTTTATTTTGTTTTTGTTTTCTTTTTGTTTGTTTTGTTTGTTTTTTCTTTTTTCTTTTTTGTTTTTGTTTTTGTTTTAGTGACTAATTCCTAATCTTTTTTTGGGTAAAAAGTAGACTAATTCCTAGTCACGTACATAATAAAATTGTAAAATTTAGGTGTCAACAAATGGCAATAGCTGTTTTTGTTATTTTCTCTTGTGTTGGTTTCGACTAGCAATGCTGGCAAAACAGTTATGCTATATAATTTTTTACTGTTGGTACAATGTTCTTATGAGGTTGATATTATTTTTAGAAGTGATGTGTGCATATACTATTGTCGGTTGAAGTTGTGGATGCTAATGAATTTATGGGTTCTAGTTGTATGTACTGGTGCAAGAACAAAATGCACCAGCTCGCCTTGGTGTAGTTGTGAGTGCTACATTTTCTTGCATGAGCAATTTTGGGTGCTGATGCATCTTGTTATATCAACACTTGTATGGGCTGATACAAGAACAAGATACATTAGCAACTTAACTAATGCAATAAGATGCACCACGACTAATGCAAGTAAAGTGATGTTTGAAACTAACATGTTCTTTTAAAAAAAAAAAAAAAACTTGTGCAACATAAGTGATCACTTTGTAATCGCGACTGGCACTTAAATGATTTCTTTTATAAAAACTTGGCACTTAAGTGATTACTATTTACAACTTATGGCACTGAAATAGTCAATCGTGAACTTGCCACATCCCTTAATTTCACCATGTGCAATAATGGTTGTAGCAAATCAACAAACCATTATCAAATAAAAAATGCAACAAACTATTATATCTAAAGCAAAAACTAACCAAAATAAATATTGACAAATACACAACTAAGCTAAAAAACTTTTAAGTGCTCACAATTAATACATTCTAATTCCAACCTTCCATTTCTACCATAGATTACAACAAAACCTTCTGCTCCATACAAAAATTGCAGTAAATCAAAACACATTTACTCATAAATAATCCAATAAAATTGAATATTCCACGTCTTCGACTATGGTAGACATACAAATTTCTTCTCATTACTCACTTGGCATTTGAAGAGACTACACAAGAAAATAACAACAGAATTAATGCTCGATAAAATTTTCTGTCAATTTTCAACCTTGAAACCTCCCTCTTCAAATGGTTGACCAAAGATGTTAAACCTTTCATTTGAGCTTGCATTGAGTTGACATCTTCCAACTCGTCCATTAATGTAGGTGGAGGTTGATGTCGACCTTCAATTAACTCCAAGATTATCTCTGTCGCTCAATTAGAGAATTTTTTATTAATCCATTTGAAATATTTGCATTTCGAGCCTTCTCTATATCTACCGCACCCATGGAATCTTCTCTCAGGATTCAACCAAGTCCCAGTTGTTCTTCTCGGACTCGGTGACCCACAATAACATTAATACTCACCATCCAATTCGTTTTTTTTATTTATTTATTTATAGAAATGGGATCTGTTGCTGAAGCTTTTGCTATTCATTTGCAAAAGCGAGTTGATAATTTTGGGAGAAATACACTCAAATTGGGGATTTAGGGTTTTGAACTTCCGATTCTCTCTCAATTTGGGGATTTAGGATTCTTACTTAGGGGAAAAGATGCTAATTGGCATCGTTTTGTTGTTCGTATGCTAATTGTACTCTCCGGCAATCCACGTTGGGTTCAAAAATTAACAAAAACTAACACGTCGGATTTCTGGCCAACTAGATCGGCATTGGCACTGAAATGATCGTTTTTCAAAAAAATTGACACTTAAATGATCCAAAATAAACCTTTTTGCATCAAAATGAGCGCCGTATACAACTTTTGGCAATGATAGTGTACTTACCCCCATTTCATGGTTAAAGTTACAGAATCTTAAACTAAATAAGACCGACGCAAATTCATCGCTGCCTACCATACACACACTTGTAAGAGTTTTCCTAATATGATCTACATTAATTGATATTGTAATTTACCATTTTATGAAGTTGGTCTAAAGTGAGATAGAATGTTTCTTAATTAATCTAATATGAAATTGGCTAGTATGGGCAGTGTTGAGGTTGGCCCGTAATGAGAGGGCCTAGTTGAAAACTCTATAAATAGTACTCAAGTCTCTACTCTAATCCTAACACGCACAATTATCCTTAAAAAGAAACGTTTACCTACTAAAGGGTTAGGGGGTATTTCATTAAGCTAATGATACATAGGGCAATAGAAGAGAAATATTTGCATTTGGATCATCACTTTTGCACATGAAAAATGATGGATTTCAAAATAGGTGCGTTAATCTTTCTACTTGATTATATGTGTCTTATTCTAGTTATGGAGATCGTGGGATTATATTTCCATGGCTAATATCTAGTATCATAGCGTAGTTGCCAACAAGTCTAGACTCAAAAATTACATGGGAGAATTACGGGTTGTTTTGCCTTTGACCCAAGGCCTGATGTGTGAGGGGAAATTATCGAGGTTGTCCCATATCGGTTGTGAAATTGGATAGTGATCATGTCATAAGTGTAAAGGAAAACCTCACTTTTTGAGCTAGTTTTTGAGGTAAGACAGATGCAAAACCATCCAACTTTAGTATGAGAGCCTCCATAGATTACAACGCAAACATATAGTTTTTGCCATTTTTCGTGATTTTTTTAGCAGTAAAAATTGTTTTTAATTATATAAACGGAAAGATCTCATTAAGACCAGCAAAACTACGGGGGAGGATGAACCGTATCCCAACTTCCCAAACATGCACTCTCTATAACACCATCGGATTTTTGACACTTGTCGTTATTATTTGCCCTCCCCATATCCCATACTATATAGTTTAAATTGATAGGTATAGGGAGACTACATGATATAAAAAGCATATATAACCCATTGTCAAGAGGTGTGGGATAATATTTCCATTGAGACAAACCTTGACCAAGCACAAAAAAAGGAGACAAAAGAAATTATTACATTTCTATCATAATCAATCTAAAGGCAATTCAATTGACTATCTAAGCGAGAGATAATCTACAATTGTGACATGTAATAAATTTTTGAAAGCACAGTCGTCAACTATAATAAAATTGAACATATTTTATGGTTTCCATTGGTGTCAAAACTTATATATAGTCAACAAATAGACTCAAGATATTGCATTAATAAGAGCTCGTAAAATCATCATTTGCAAATGTTAGGCATATTCGGCTCTTTTTCTTTGCCATCCTCTTTAAGGTTGTTCTGAAATCAACACAAGCAATCCGAGAGTTCGAATACGAGGTCTTTAACAACACTTCTAGAACTCTAGATGCCTAGTTCAATAGATAGGTCGGGGTGAAGTACGTTGCAAAAGCTTTGCTAGCTACCACAGAGTTTGTCCTCAAGATAAATTAGAAAATTACCATAAAAGTCATAAACTTATTGTATGATTGTCAATCTAATCTTAAACCTTTCAATTTAGTTAATTAAGTTCTAAACCTTTTGAAAATTTGTTAATCTAGTCCTTTTGACCAATTTTAATAGAAAATCGATAACATGAAAGTCAGGCTCATAATAAAATCGATGCTGACATGGACAATTTTTTCACTTTTGAAAAGAAATTGAAATCTTAATTTTTTTTCTTTTTTTCTTTTCAACTCTGGTCTTGCGAGGGTCATTGGCCATTAGGCAAGAGGCGTGAAGCTTAAATTTGTTACGAACTAAGCACCTAGAGTGTGCAAGCCTGATATGTTCGGGCTAGACTTCAATCTTAGCAGCAGCGTGACTTGTGCACATTCCTATTACTGATAATGTAGTCATCTAAATCATTGATTGTTTGAGATACTATGGACTCCATATTATCAGCAGCCTATTCAGGCTTCCTGCACAGGTTCTATAGAGAATGTTCTTTCGGTGGGTCAAGAGACAATCAAGGGATTAAACTCCTGGAACGTCCTTGTATAAACTACAAAACAATCCGTAGCTATCGTGAATTCCTTCAGTAAATAGATAATAGAGATTTGCTCAACTATATTGAAACTTTCTGAGATGTGTTAGGTTTTAATGTTCATGTCGTTTTATAACTCGAAATGAGGATTAGCATTGCCAGAGGCTTCATTGGACGGGCGCGTCACCTCGTTAAATGTCGGACTGTTATATATCAAATCACAATTGGTTAAATTAGCTGTGTATAGTATTACGCAAATTAAGATGCTCGCCCTGACTCTCAATGAGAAAAAAAGAACAGAAATCTAATCCTTCGGAAAAATGGGGATCAAAAGTTGACCCGCTTGGTCAACTAGTGATAAATATGAACGTGCCTAGAAAAGTCCAGGGGAAATACAATTGAAACGACACCTGAAAGACAATAATAACAAAAGGAGGCACAAGACTTTTGAAGATGTGATAATATTCCAATTTGATTAGTGCCACATAAAAGCAATTCTGAAAACCACTCAAGACCTTGACATGAAAATGACACGCACTTTGAATCCAACCACATAGACCATCGACACGAATACAAATATCCTCCCGTTGCTGCCCTAGATATATGTAAAGCAAATAAGTTATGATACATGAGTCCAAAAGTAGTTCAATAATGTCAGATGCTTTCGACAAGGTGGGACTCCACAATAAAGTCATATGACAATGACATCATCCTAGGGTCATGAGTCATGACTATGGCGTAACAGTATTCGTCTGTCAAGACCATGGCATTGACTTCGCTTCCACCGACGGACGACATAGATACTCTTGCCTCGTATGACCAAAAAAAAAAAAACGATATGGAAAGGTACTCCCTTACCCTTCATTAAAAATGAACTACTAGAGTCCCTTTAATGTAGATTCCCTCATTCAACTAACTAGAAAGAATGAGAAATTTCTTCTGTCGAATTTTCTATTATGAAGGCATTTTCGAACAAAAACACCCTGATTCATAGCGCGAATAACAGCATGCGACATGCACGTGGTCATCATCCAGCAAACATCCATGTCATTGGTGAGATTGGGTGGGGGGTATAATTGAGATGAAATCACCAATTATAGAGCTTACTTTGAGTCGAATCAGGAAAAATTCTAAACTAGTATATCTGTGACAAGTTTTTCAAAAACTAATTTTTTGACCACTAAAAATCCTAAACTGGTGCACCTATGGTAAATTTATCCAAACCTAATTTCTTGGCAACCAAAAAAACTCAAATTAATACATTTATGACAAATTTACTCTTTATTAGTTTCTATTAAATTGGATTAATATTACAAAGAACCTAAGACTAATAAACCTGAAACAAACAGAGGATAAAACTCCAAACTAATATACTTTTCAATTGCTACGTGTCATCCAACTGAGTAATTTGACAGTAAAATTTAACGGAATCAAACTTAGGGAAATTTAATTGAGCAAGAGATAATCTACGATTCTCACATATAATAAATTTGTGAGAGCATAATTTTCAACTATATATATTCCATGGTTTTCACCAGTGTCAAAAATTTGCATATAATCAACAAATAGATTCAAGAGATTACATAGATAGGAGCTAGTTAAGTCATTCTTTGCAAAATTAGGCCTACTCGGCTCTTTCTCTTCATTGTCCTCTCTGTGGTTGCTTTGAAATCAACATAATCAATCCAAGAATTTAAATGCAAGGTCTCTAGAAACAACTCTAGAACTCCAGACACCCCGTTTAGTAGAGAGCTCAGGGTGAAGTATGCTGCAAAAGCAATGCTAGCTGCCACTAAGTTCATCCTCAAGAAAAAAAAAAAAAAGAAAATTTTCCAAAAATAAAAATAAAAATCCCAAGTCTATTATACAACAACCAATCTAGTTCTAAACTTTTCAATTTAGTTAATTTAATCATAAACATTTGTACAATTTATCAATTTAGTCATTTTGGCCAATTTTGGTAAGAAATCGATAATGTGTATGACAACCATTCTATATGATTAGATTGATTTTGGCGTGAAATTTTTTTATACATCTTCTTTATAAAATTTTCTGATTTATTATTTATTTGTTTTTACTTTTTTCCTTTTCAACTCTAGGTTGGCGATGGTCATCAATTGACCCTCGCTAACCTCTAAGCGAGGGATGCAAAGCCTAATTTTGTAACAATCTGGGCTCGCATATCAAGCCCATAGTGAGCAGGTCCAATATGTTTGATCTAAGTTTCAATTTAAACAAAAGTGCGACCTATGCACATCCTACTACAGATATGTAGATTGATATAATCTAAATCATTGATTGTGTGAGTGGCTACCATGAACTCTATTCGCACAAGATCTATAATTGATGTTCTTTCGATGTATGAAAAGACAATTGAGCAATTAACCTACCACAACTACCTTGTACAAATTACAAAACAATTCAACTCGAGGCAATATATGCCATTTCATTGGCGGAGTTTTACTTGTTATTCGGTTCAAAACTAATATACATCCGAACCAAACCGGACAATACTTTTGACACCCCTATTGAAAAGTCAAGGGAAAAAAAATTAAATTGACAACTAATAATAATAATAAGAGGCACAAGACCCTAAAGAGATGTGATAATATTTCAATTTGGCTGGCGCCAACAAAAAATCGATTCTGAAAACGAAACAAGACCCTCATATGAAAACGACACTGCATTTTGAACCAAACGACAAAGACATCGGCTTGAATACAATACAATAAACATGTGCAAAGCAAATAAATTATGACATGGGGGTCCCAAAGCTGTTCAATAATGACTCCTCAATCTGATGCTTCTGACAAGATGGATCGATTCACATGATAATGTCGTGGTGGCAAGTGACGTCATCCTAAGGTCCTGACAATGACGTAATAGTTTAGGCCAACGAAGACCATGGCATTGACTTCACTCCCGCCCTCGTAAGATAAAACAAAACACGACCCCAAAAATAAATAAATAAGATTACACAGAACGACAAGAAGGTACTTCATTAATAAAGTCCCCGTACTGCATATTTCCTCGTTCTACTAATAAAGAAGAGAGAAAATGAGAAATTTCTTCTGCAAAATTTTCTGTCATATAGACGGTGACGGGCAGTAGCGCGGACGGGTCTGGAAGCGTTTTCTTTCGGACAAAAAATGCCCATGTCCATGGCTCGAATAATGGCATGCGACACGGGCACAGTCTTCTTTGGGTGAACATCTGTGTCACTGGTGAGATTCAAGGGGCTTCAATTGAGACGAATTCGCCAAATTGTGGAGCTTAATTCGATGCAAACACCGATCTCGGAGGTGCTTTGAGCCCGCCCCTCCACCCCCGCTCGAGGAGGGTTTTCGAGACTTTCCTGCTTTTTAATTTTCGATTTGGTTAAAAAGCCATTTTATGACCAAAAAAAGAAACTGACCTTTGGCCACAAACGAATGTCCGCGATTCCAATTCTGGTATTCATTTAACACGTGGTCCTACTGTTTGAATCTGTGCTTGGATATTGTCGGTATTTTACTGAAAAGTTGATTTGTGACAAGCGATAATGTGAATGGACCTTAGCTGTTGCCAGTCTTCTTTCATCATTCACCATTGAGCTTCTGATACTCGGAAAACTCTATATAATGGATCAATAATTTAACAGATGTCCAGGTCCAAAGGTGTCCCAAAAAGAGAGGCCATTATTAGTTCCAACCAAATGGAGCAAAGGATGTTAGAAGCAGCTCAAAAGGGCAATATCCATGACCTGGACGACTTGATCGGCAGGAACAAGCAAATCCTTGAGGAGATGGCTCTCGAAGGAGCCGGCCACACGCCGCTGCACGTCGCTTGTGTGGGCGGCCATTTGGATTTCGTCCGAGAGCTCTTGAAGCATATGCCGAAGCTTGCGGAAAAAGGTGGATCCGCGTGGTTTCAGTCCACTGCACATCGCGGCAGCTCGTGGTGATGTTGAGATCACGGAGGAGCTCTTGAAAGTGGGTACACACCTGTGCTCCGTGGAGGGACGGGAGAGAAGAATCCCTTTGCATTATGCCGTCATCCATGGGGAGGTCAATGTCATAGAAATACTGCTATCCATTTCACCTGAGTCTGTTGAAAAGACAACCGCCCGAAAGGAGACCGTGCTTCACCTCGCCGTGAAGAACAACCGGTTTAAAGTGCTAGTTCGGTTGATGGAGCATCTGAAGCAGCACAAGAAGGAGCAGGTGATCAATTTGAAGGACCACAAAAACAACACTGCCTTGCATCTCGCTGCCGCCAGCAAAAATTTCGAGGCAAGACTCACGATTCCCTTATTTTATCGTACTTTTCTTTGTGCATTAGGGTGTTAATTTGGGAAAAGTATCAAAAAAGTCCTAAACCTATTGCATTGGTACCAATTTAATCCTAAATTTTCAATTGAACCAATTTAGTCCTAAACATTTTAATATTTGTACCAATTCAGTCGATTTGGACAATTTTTGCCGACTGGCGCAAATGTGGATGCCGACCAATGGTCGGAAACTAATGTGGCAATTTTTTAATTTTTTTTTGAATTTTTTCCTTTTTTTTTCCTCCCTTCTTCCTCCTTGGACTATTCCAACGTTGGTCAACGAGTCTTCAATGAGGCTTGCTGGCCACTGGGCAAGGGCTTCGCCCTTTGCCCGGCCTCTCCCAAGGCCACTGGCAAGGAGGCTTCACCTGGATTTGGGCGAGGATTGCTAAGCCCTCGCTAGCCATCAGCGAGGGTCACAGCCCTCGCCTATGGCCGACGAGGCTAATGCAGCCCTCACCAGCCTTGCCATGGGCAAAGGCGGCCATTGCCAGCAGAGGCCACCTTTGCCATCGGCAAGGCTAGCCTCGCTCAAATCTAGGCAAAGCCTCCTTATCGGCGGCCCTGGGAGAGGCTGGGCAAGGGCAGCGACCCTCGTTAGCGGCAGGCAAGGGCTTCGCGGCCCTCACCCAGTGGTCGGAATAGTCCAAGGATGAAGGAGGGAGAAAAGAAAAGGAAAAAGGAAAGAAAAAGGAAAAAATTCAAAAAAATATTTAAAAATTGCCACGTCAGCGTCCGGGCACCGTCGGCATCCACGTCAGCGCTAGCTAGTCAAAATTGGCTGGATAGATTGAATTGGTACCAATATTAAAATGTTTATGACTGAATTTGTCCAATTGAAAAGTTTAGGATTGAATTGATACAAATACAATAGATTTAAAACTTTTTTGGTACTTTTCCCGTGTTACTTTGGTATCCCTACCATATGCGAAAATCTTCCATGCAAAGGAATTTATTTGATCATCACGGGAATATAAGATGTTTTGTCTATGCAAAAAAAAAAAGAAAAGAATTATGTAGTATCTTAATGTCTAAAGATCAATGAGGATAAACAAAGATGGGAAAGAGTTGCAGATGGTTGACTTCCTGCTTCGTGGGCATGCTCTAGAGTATGAGGTCGTGGAGGTGAACGCCCCGAATGAGAGTGGCTTGACGCCACTAGATGTCTCAACTCCCTCTCAAAGGGGAGCACAAGACAAAGAGATCAGAGAAATTCTCATACAAGCGGGAGCCAAACACGGAGCTTCAAGACCAGTCTCGGGGGACGACGACAATATCGAGGCAGGTAACAGTCATCAATCAAATGGGGAACCAGTCTCAAATGCTCCTCAGCCATTATCACATTTGACAATTAAAAATTCGAACGAAGATGATGGAAAGAGGTGGGGCAAGATTGAGGTCATGCTGGTCGTTGCAGGGCTCATCGCCAACGCGACCTACCAATCTGTGCTTCAGCCTCCAAGCATTGTGGAACTTATTAAGACCAACAATACTTCCAGGGGATCCAACGACGGTACTGCCCCTGCCCCTGCACCCCAGACAAAGGAGAAAATAACTTATGGCGCGAACTTGGTGTACATCCTTTTCCTGGGAGGCAACACATTTGGATTCTTGGTGTCAATCCAGATAGTCATTTGGCTCACCAAAATGATCCAAGACAAAAAGAACCAACAAGACAAAAATATCCAAATGGTCCAAGAAGAAGAGAACCAAGAACGGTACGTCTTCTGGCTGATTATGCTATCTATGATCGCAATGGTTCTAACTTACTTTTGCTTCACGTTATCCCTGGTGATCACATCAAAGGGTGGTGGGGACAAAAAGGCCCTGAACGCGTTGCCTCTTATGATAGCAGTTTTTCTTCTACTGATACAGAAGAGGCTGGTGATGATTTTAAAATTTTTCTGGGAGCTCTTTCGATTCTTGGGCCGTTTGCGCAATAGTAACTGGGACCAAAGTCTTGGTGGTCAATGATGGTGGTATTTCTTTTTCCTTGAGGTTGAGCTAAGACATGCGAGCCTTTAGTAGTATAGAATTGGAGTTTGTTTGATGAGGTCAGGTATTAGATTGATGTCCCTGATTCTCTGTAGTTCAGTGTGTGCTTGACAATTATCTATGAATTTTATGCTATTTTATACACATGCCTCCTCTACCTATTAGTTTAGGCTTTTGAGTTGAACTTTTTCACACATTGGGACCTAGATTGATTGTCAAGCTCACGCTTCTCTTCATCGGTGTTTATAATCTTCTTTACATGGCCTCTCTCCACCACAGCTTCACGGGGCCTCACCCATTGCCACCGAGACCTTCGACGCCGCACCACGACCTCCAGCAACCCCTCCGCAATGGTTGGCAGTTGTAAAAAAAATCTCCTGTAAGCTCGTGACCCTTATTTCTTGTTCCAACTTTTCAAGCTTCAAGAAGGCATTTTTAACGGCCACCATCTTCACTCAGTCATTCTCAAAACTCTATAAACCCAACTGCAACCTCAAATTTCAGGTCATGATCGGGGGTCACGAGACTTCACACTGAGGTTGTGCGAATCCGATTTGAACTCTAGCACCTCTATTAATGGGGTTTGCAAGAAACAAACAAGAAGATAGAAAGAACGAAAGAAAACTGAGATGGAAAAATTATGGTTTTTATTAAGTATCTAATTGAGCTGATATTCCACGTCGTCAACTTCATGGACAACTTTGAGACAGACACCAATCAAGAGGTACTTTGAGAAAAATGCTCCACTTCAAGAGTTTTTTGAAATTTTTCTCACTTCTTAATTTCTGATGGATTAAAAAGCCATTTAATGACCAGATGAACGACCCATTGGCCAAAAACCCATGCGCACGAATTCAATGCAGGTCTTTTTTTTTTTTTTTTTTTTTTTTTAATACATACTCCTTTTGTTCGATCTTACCACAAAAAAAATGCAAAAGCTAATGAATCTTACTATTGAAGTCAAAGATGAGAAATCAGATTACTAAAGAATTCAATGAAAAATAATAAAGAGCATGAGAGTTTTGCGTGATTCAATTTGAATGACAATATCTGTTTCATGGAAGAGTTAGTTGCATAAAACTTACTAATTACATATCATAGAGTTACAATCACTCTCACACTTGAGTATTTTGCAACCATAAAGTATACCTAAATCAATAATATTTTGTATATATATCAACCTCACAAACTTCAAATATATATGTTCAAACAATGAGTGGGCCCCTAAAGATGGGGTTGGCCGAACCTTGAAGAGAAGTTCTTGAAGATTTTTGCTGGCTACAATTGGAAGTTCATTTCCTAATTTTTTTTACGCACCTAAAGATAGTGGCAACAATCCAGATTTTCCTGATTAATTCTGAGTCAAGTTTTATTTCAGCCACTCAAACTCGAAACGCATATTCACACAAATCTTCATCTTAACTCAATGTTTGTAGTCGAGTCACAATACTCATCATTAATGCCAACTCTCTCAACATCACGATGGCACTCATTCTTTGTAATTTGCCAATTTTGCTCGAAAAAGCTCAAACTTTGCTAAAGGAATGAGTTCAATCATCATCATTTTTTTACCGTCCATAGAATAGTTTATTTATGAAGCTGGAAGGCATGAGCACGCTTTACACATATTCTTCGTAGGTCTTACGAATAATTGAAAATATACCACATGATCTAAATCTTTGTGTAATTCACGATCAATCATAATAAAGTGCAATGTGAATTTATTCATCGATTAAAATATAATTTATCCATAGAATAGTTCGTACATTAAATGACTTCTATCTAGAATTTAATGATTATCTTTACCCGATAAAGTTACCCCATCGGATCAAAATGCCACTTGCCTTTAAGCAAATTTTCCCTACACATCTAAAAAAGCCTTAAACACATTTCATCACTCTCCTCCGATAGCCAGTGCACCAGCCCTCTTGCTATCACGACTGACGTTGCGCTGCCTAATTCCGCCACATCGCCGCACTACACCGTCGAACTATCTCTCTCCTCCCTCAGTCCCGCGGTGAACCCAGCCTAGGGCTCGCTCGTGCAACGCCATGAGCTCAACCTCTGCTGTCACAGTCGCAGCATGAAACGGCAGCCTAAACGTCAAACTTCCTTATATCTACTCGAGGCTGGCGACCCCCGATCTGCCGTAGCGGGTCCTTTACTACCGGAGAGAGAGAGAGAGAGAGAGAGAGAGAGAATTTGATCGATGACGGCGGCTTGAGGGTCACCATTCACGCACTTTTCATTGTTTATGCTCTGAAGTTTATCAAAAATGATATATAAAATAGATAAAGAAACATCTAAATCATATTGACAAATCGTCATGATTTTGTCATTTATTTTGGTGAATTCAAAATATAAAAGAAAATGAATTAGAATTAGAAATTTTGCACAACCATGTAAAAAGTAAAATTGCCTAAAGAAGATATGATCCAAATTGAACAAATTAATTCTGACAAAATTAAATTATTCCCACAAAGTCATCACACTGTACTTGATCCTCAGAGCAAGATGAGGCTGAATATTAGATTAGAACTAAACAAACTAATTAATTAATCGAGAGTAAACTGCACCTCCTACTTGATGAAGTTCACTCGGACATAGCCCACACGTAATACTTGCCCATCTGGACCAGCGTCCTGAGCAAGAATGGCACGAAGCTGGTGAAGAGCTGTCCTGCAACTGTTCCGGCGAGTTGGGAGTGACAGCCATCGACACAGTGGCCACCTTGACCTCGAGGAAGAACGGGAAGCCCAGGTGAGAGAGATGATGAGGTAGATGGAGGACAAGAAAGGTCCTTATTGGAAGGCGTAAATGGCCTGCCGGGGGAGGTGGTCACTGGAGCTGTCCTACCAGATGCCACCCCGAGTGTTTTGCGGGGAAGTGACCCCAGTCTGGAAGGCGACGGCTGCGATGAGGGTGGCAACCACGAGGAGGACGTTGTGGACCTCTGTTGGGGAGTACGGCCGTGGTGGTTGAGCAACACCTTGATCAATTTCGTCGGGCTCTCTGGAGGATTTGCCACTGGAGAGAGAGGAGGTGAACTCTGATGATATTTCCCGGGAGAACTTTTTTGAAGGGAATAATGAACTTTTCTGGCCATTCAGTCAAATATAAAGTGATGGCCGTGACCATGAAAAGAGTATGCAGAATGTTTGGTCGTGGTACGCACATGCAAAGCTTCATCGTCATTGGAGGGACTGTAGTGGCCCGGTATATTTTCAAAAAGCTCAACCCTTTTTAACACGTTCTAGTTTCAGTTGGCCTTTTGCTTTTCATTTATTTTTGTCGATTCGATGAGGACCTTTTGGAGGTGAAAGAGTCCAATCATTTATAGTTTCCCTACGGTAGATGGTTGAGAGATGAGTCAGTTGCTGAACCTAAGCCTACCCCAATCAAGTATTTTCTTCTCTCTTTCTAGCATCCGATCCTTGAAAAAACAAGTGGGCGCGTTCGTGTCATGGTTGAAGTTACAGAATCTTAAACTAAATAAGACGGACGCGAATTCGTCGCTGCCTCAGATTTAGCTCGCTGGCTATCGGCCTCTTCCTCTTTCTCTCCCTACCTCCGTCCCTGCCTCCACCGTGCCACCACCACGATTGGCTCCCACCCACCTGAGACGCCGTGGCTTCCACCAAGCTCACGGCTTCGACTCTTGTCCATCAGGTCGATCAACACCTCATGACCCTCTCTGTACCTCCCATCTCTTTGCCCTGCCACCGGATCTCAACGTGGAGTTGGTGCTGCTGTCGAGAACTCGCCCGGATCTCGACAGTTTTATAGGCTAGCGTTGGGTTGGAGGAGAAGTTAGAGAAGAATAATATGAAGACAGGGAGAGAGCCCAAAGGAGAGAAACAAAGGTTGACGTGTCAACCGTTGAAGTGTGCCGCGGATGATGTCGTCTGTGGTAGGCAAGATAGGATCTGCTTTCGGATAATACAGCTTCCTAAACATGGTTATAAGATCCTACAGATACGAGGAATTCTACAGCATATATCTTCATAAATGTATTTAGTACATGAAAGTTGTAACAAAAGTTTGAACTTTCCACCCACGAGCATATAGTTTGGATTCTACTTACAAATTATCTTAGTGGCTCGATCCACCAATAATGCTATGGAGTATAACTATGCAACTAAAATCATCACAATTTCAAATAGGGTTACGTTATGCTAAAGGCACTGTCATTTTTTGACAATAACAGAGTATTCTTGAGTATTCATATTTCATGGAAACCGAACCACTTTCTTCACCAATTTTCACAAAAAAAAAAAAAAAAATCACTTGCTATATCAAGGGTATATAAGATAATTTTTCTTACAATTAACTTTTCTTTCAAAAGTTATGCCTTATTTGGTAATTATTCCCAAAGTAGAGTTTGGTGAAAACCCTTCATTCCTTTTTCTTTCTATTTCCATTTTTTGAATTTTAGGTCGTGAGCTGATTGTTCGCACGTACAAGTTGCAACATGAACATGCCCAGCGTTTGGATTGTTGTTGGGGGCACTCATGAAAAGCTGATGAAAAGGAAAACTGGCAGCCCAGATCCAATACGTTCTTTGAAGAACATTAGATATGATCATTCATTAAATGATTTGTTACTCAACTCGTATATGCAACTTTGATGAAATTAAGGCTATGTTCGTTTTGTGAAAAATAATTTCAGGAAAACATTTTCTGGATTTTCCGGCGTTCATTTCACAGTAAATGAATTCCTTAGGGAAAATTTTTTCCATGAAAAAAAAAGTATTCTAAATTAGAGGAAAATGTTTTCCACTTTTGAAAAATGGAAAACATTTTCCTTCCTTAATCTCTCTTATCTCGCATCTCTATAAATCCTCATTATCTCCTCCTTTTCTTCTTCTTCTTTTCTTTTTGTATTCTAATTATTTTTTAATTTTCTTTTTCTTTTTTAATTCAATTATTTTTAATTTCCTTTTTCTTTTCTATTTCCTCCTTTTTTTCTGTTTTTTTCTTTGTTTCCCATCTTCTTCTTTATTGGCTAGTCGTTGACCGTTGCCAAGCAAACCTCGAGCTTGTCGATTTCAAGCTTGCACTCTGCACTCTTGCTTATTCTTTTCTTTATTTACTTTACTCTGCAGTTGTACATTGCTCAAGTAAAGGGCTCTAACGTAGGGGGGAGAACATGCCACTCAACTGAAAGATTCTCATTAGCTTCTTTTCTCCTTTACTTCTTTTTAAAATCCATACAAACATTTTTTTAGAGTAGATGAGCGTTTGGTAACAATAAAGAAACAAAGATATGAAGCAAGTTTGCCCGGATTTAAATGCAAGTTCATATTTGATGGATTTATGGGTCAGTAAGTAATGCATGCCTAAGTGGTGAAACATTAGAAAATATTTTCCTTATCGAACACCAGAAAATATTTTCCGAAACATTTTCAGGTTTTAGTCGAACACTAGAAAATATTGTCATTTTCCTGGAAAATGACTTCTAGGAAAATATTTTTAGGAAATTGCCCATTTTCCGCGAAACGAACGGACCCTAAGAGTAAATTTGAAATTAAATAGCGTCCCAACCATTTTATCTGAGATTTTACAAAGTATATAAATATTGAGATTTAGATGCACATATAATTTATTTATGCACGAGTGCTACCTATTACATGCATCCTTATAGACATACGTGGTTCGGTGATTAAGAATATCACTGGTGAAAACGGCGCCTTAAAGAACGCATGAGTGCTGTCTATTACATGCATCCTCATAGATATACGTGGTTCGGTGATTAAGGATATCACTAGCGAAAATGACACTTTAAAGAACGCACAAGTGCTGTCTATTACTTGCATCAGTATAGACATATGTGGTTCGGTGATTGGGAATATCACTGGCGAAACGGCGCCTTAAAGAACGCACGAGTGCTGTCTATTACTTACATCACCTTGGTGAAAACGACGCCCGAAAGGGTACGTGTGCTTTGGTGATTGGAAATGACCTAGGAATGGTCCGACTGACATGTAATCAACTATGTCAATTAATCATTGTTTTGATCTAACGTTGTGAATTAATTGATTGAATTGATATGACCGGGAAACAGTCCGATTGACATGTAATCGATTAGGTCGGTTTGATCGATGTTTCGATTTGTTGTGATTATTTGGGTACCTATCGAACCATGTTGATTTGCACATGGAATCTAAGGCCAATGTAAGTCCTTCGACTCGTGTTGTGTATAGGCGACCCTAAAGTGTATTGGTTTCCTAATCGAGTCTTAGGGAGTAGAACTTGCTGAGACATAATCTCACCCCATTGTGGGACTACATTTTTAGGTTCACAGATGGCGACTCCTCCTAGATGTCTCGGTCGTCCCACAAGAATAATAAAGCAAGTCATAGTTTTCCCCGACCCCAAGAGTGACTGGACGTATGAGATGGTTGTGATAACCGTTTGGGTTTTGGAAGTTCCATACCAAGAGAGGCCCAATAGATTCAGGGCCTAGTTCCATACCACCCTTTATGGTCTTAGAATAGGCCCTCTCTCAAACTTTGGTATACCGGCAAAAGTGATCGATGCTGCCTATGCTCTAGATGGGAATGTGGCTGGTCTCCCTGATGGTATGGTAGAGGATCCACCGTATCATCCGGGTCCCGTGGACCCAAAGAGCTCAATAGACAAGTCGGAGTAGTTGGGTATAGAACTACTAATTTTGAGAATCAAGCATTTTGTTAGACTTTGTAAATATCGGGTAGTATTGTATCTAAAGTGATTTGATATGTATAAAAGGTATGGTTTAATTTTCCAAAATTTGTAATCTTGCTTTCCTATCTCATTGAATTGTTGTCTGGAGATTTTATATATGCTTTTGCATGTGCATTTAAAAAGAGAATGGGTCAGCGATGTGCCTGAGACATTGCTAATAGATCGACCATGGAGGGATGAGCACGTACTTTGAGGATCGGGGCATGACAACCCCAAAAAAAAAAAAAAAAAAAAAGCAACAGTTCAGGCACGGCGGGAGCCGATTTGACTGGGGGTGAAGAAAGAGAGTATGGAGGACGAGGGTTGTGTGAGAGGGATCAATTCAAAAGAAAAAAGAGCTTGGTTATCCACACAGTTGTATAATTGTTCAAAATATCCATCATTCAGAAAGCTAATTCCTCCAAATAAGAATGGAGAAAAAACATATCCAATTAGTCAAAGGTAAGTTCACTGCAATTCCTAAATAATTAAGAAGACATAAACCTCTTTAAAATGGAATTAAAATTTGATTTCTATTAGATTACATAGGTATGTCCAATAATTACATACTTGGAATCACGATGTACAAACTATTTAATGTAAGTACTAAACATGGAGCGCCATATTTTTTATTATTATGATTATTAAGCAAAACAACATGCATAGCCAATCAAAAGAAACTACCAATATTATTTAAGTCTCGCTGTAGAGAAAAATGGTAATTTCATTAAAGTATTGGTAAATTCCTAACAAATTACCTGGGAAAAAAAATCACCGGTTATTTTTTTAACCAACACTTATTGAAAAAACTCACCGGTCATTCTTGTAACCAATAGTATTTTTACCAGCATGAAAACAAAATATCTTTTACACAAATTTATAAATTTTGCGCCTACATAATTATTATGTAGGAGATTGCTTGCATGATCAATTGAACGTACAGAAGATAGAGAAGCAATACAATATTTAAGCTACTTAAAATAGTACTCAGTTGGTGCAACTCATTCTGTCTATGTCGTTGTATGGAGGATTGCCCTACACCTAGATAGTCGTTAAATAAAGACATAATAAATTTCACCCATTGATTGCAAAGTTTTTACATCCCTTTATATTATGACATTTTGCACAGAAATTACCAAAAAAAGAATTGCAAATTTAGAACAACTTGCGACCAGAGATCCATCCATCAAAACAAGAAACTAGCCAAATTTCATTAATTGAGTGTTTCAGCATTCTGAAAATGTTAAAAGCTCAAGGCAAATTGCCTTAGGTTTTCAGTTTCACCAAAGCTAGTATTTTGACTTAAAGCCCCCTCGAGAAAACTTGCCATACACTGCAAATTTTCCCCAATAAGCTTTGGAGGCCAGATAAAGGTGAAGCAAACGTAGTTTAGTTTGTTTAGCCATCAGGCTGAGGATCCTTTATTAGCATTTTCCCTAATTCCCATCATCAGATGCTAAGACGTATGCGTTTTATTGCTTCATCACATCTAAAAAACCCAAAGTCCTCTACTGAATTTTCTTAACTTTATCAGCCATGCAACCGCTCTCTAATATTTGTTAGTTTTTTCTAAGAGTTAAGTGCACCAAAAGTCCTCAATATTTTGAAAAATGGAATGAAATGTTAAAACTTATTAAATTGGTACAATCAAGTCCTTATGTTGACTCCATCCATTTGACTAATGGAAAATGCTGATGTGACTTTTTTTATTTATGCTCTACATGGCATTAAAGACAACTAAAGCATGGAGTATAAGACTAAAACGACATCATTTTAGTCCAAAATCCTATTTTCTTACCCCAAATCTTAGTTAAATTCAATTAAACAATGAAAAAGGATACTAGTTTTTTTTAATAAAATATAAACTAAAAAAATTTAAAAGAAAAATAAGCACATATGGGGTGGAGTCAATGCCCCACCATCATCAAAAAGCACCGGCAGTGGTCACTAAGGTCTCGATGATGGCTACTATTCCTCCTTGGATCTACACGAAGGTCATCCTTGCGTAGATTTAGGCAAGAGTTGCAACTCTCACTTGTGGTTGGAGAGTCGCTGAGGCAATGGCAACCCTTGTGGCCCTTTTCGACAATGGTGTGGCAACACTTATAAGGTTGCACTTGGTCATCTGGAATTCTAATCAAAATAAGATAGGATATAAAATCCAAGAATTTAGTTAGTCATATCAACTGTTTTGTAAATTACAGTAATAAAATTGGATATAATCATATCATATCATGTATATTGTTTAATATAAAGGACATATCGGTATAAATGAACCTTAAAGTTGTACAGACGGATATGGTAAAAATCTTTCACAATACTCTTGCCCATTTTATTTTTATTTGCTTTTGTTTAAAATTTTCCTTTCTTTTCAAATTATTTTATTTTTTATTTCCTTTTCACCTTCCATCAATCCAATAAAATTTTGTTAAATAATAAACTATACTAATATATCTAAAATACTAAAATACCTAAAATATGTAATAAATATTAAAAAAATTATTATATATTGAAGTTATATTATAAAAAATTAAATTTGAATATATAAATACAAATAAGATTAAATAAAAAAACTAAATTTTTTGCTATTTTGAATTTCTTATATTAGAATTTAACTATTATTTATATTGAAAAATAATTTTAATTTTATTAATTTAAGTTTTTTTTTTGGGGAAAAAATAATTTTACTATTATTCTGTTCTATCTATCTTTATCCCACTTACCCATTTGGATACTATGGATGCATTTGGTTGCACTTTTGGGGAAGGCCTTTGGCAAAATGCAAAGAACTTTAAATTAAAGGGATTTTTCAAAATGCAAACCGTGTTTGTTAAATTGTAGTTTGAAAGTCCATTGTGAAGTACCCTTGAGTAAAATAGTGTTTGGAAAGATTACATTTACAAAGGACTTTAGTGATTAATTAAAAAAAATTATAAAAATAAAATAAAAGAGTTCACCGGCGAGGTAGGCAGCCGGCGGCGGCCTCAGGCAGCCCTCGGAGACGATCGGCGATGGCCGCCTAGGGTCGAGCCCCCGGCGGCCCTTCACAGAGGTTGCCTGATCCAGGTCTGGGTCCGCCTAAGGTCGCAAGACCCCATAGCGACCCAAATCTGGGTCGCCGGAGGTTGCGCAACCTCGTGGCGACCGGTGTGACCCAGGTATGGTCACCGGAGGTCGCAAGACCTCGCGGCGACCAGATTTGGGTCATGCCTGAGATCACACGACCTCGTGGCAACCAGATTTGGGTCATGCTGGTCGCCACGAGGTTGTGTGACCTCTAGTGACCCAGATTTGGGTCGCGCCTGAGGTCGCGCGACCCAGAGCTGAGTCACGGCGACACGACTTTCGAGCGGTTGTCGGGACTCGCGAGCGGTCGCCACGACTCGCCAAGGTCGCGCGACTGGCTAATGACGATCACCACGACCTCGCCAACCTCAGCCGTGACCTCGCCGGCCTCACAAACTCATCTCTGATCAACCACGCCGCTGGAGAAGAAGATGAACAGTAAACATGAACAGTGGACATGAGGCTTTCGAGAATGCTGAAAGTCCAAGGCAACCTAGGACCTGCTTTGGGTTTTCAGCCTTACAAATGCCAGCTTTGCCATTAAGGGACTTACAAAACAGTTCCCAAACACTTTCATTTTGGCCCAAAGGCCTTTAGCCCCCCAAAGATACTTGGAAAGCAATTCCCAAACGCAGCCTACATCCCTTTTATATATAACTTTATCATGTTCCGAATGGACATCAAACATAGGATAAGATAAATCTTATCATATCCTGAATTTTATTCTAACTGTCAAACATAGTTTAGACATTTTATTATTTATTTTTCATTTTTTTAGTTTGTGCTTTCTAAAAAAATTATTCTTTTCTATTTTCCAATCTAATTTAACCAAGATTTGGGTAAAAAAAGTAAGTTTGGACTAAAACATGGATGTTTTAGTCTTATGCTTCATTCTTTTTAATATCAATGTCACATAGGAAGAAAGCAAATAATAAAAAGAAAAGTCATGTCAGCATTTTATATTAGCCAACTAGACATAATTAGCAAAATAACTTGATTGCACTTTTTAAAAGTTTTAAAACTCAATTGTACTTTCATAATATGCTTTGTAGGATTCTAGTGCTTTTATGTGGCTATATATTTTCTTATTTTGAAACATCATTAAGAAATTAGAAATTAAATTTAAGAATCAATAATAATAATTTCCAAAAAAAAAAGTAATTTTAAATAAGAAATAAAAAGATTTTGAAAATATATAGCCACATAAAAGCATGGGCATCTGACTGGGTAGACATCTAGTTCCAGAACATATTAGATTCATTGCTTCAAGGGATTGAAGAATTGCCCAATTCGAGAGTAACCTTTTGACAGGACAAACTCCTCGAAGAAATTAAGTGTTAGTAAAGTAATATAGACATTCCCTTCATCAGGTAGTTTCCATTCTATAAAAGCACGATTCATGCACACCCAGCATTATGAATTCTTGAGTAGAATGGTACATATCCACATAAAAACACTCATATCAATAATTTAACAGACGTCCAAGTCCAGAGGTGCCCAAGAAAAGAGAGAGAGAGAGGCCATCATTATAGTTCCGATCAAATGGAGCGAAGGTTGATAGAAGCAGCTCGAAAGGGCAATATTCATGAGCTGGACGACTTGATCAGCAGCAATGAGCTCATCCTCGAGGAGATGGATCTTGAAGAAGCCGATCACACGCTGCTGCACATCGCCTGTGTGGCCGGCCATTGGATTTCGCCCGAGAGCTCCTCAAGCGCATGTCGAAGCTCGCAGAAAAGGTGAATGCGGGCGGTTTCAGCCCGCTGCACATCGCGGCAGCTCGAGTTAATGTTGAGATCGCAAGGGAGCTCTTGACAGTGGGTCCACACCTGTGCTTTGTGAAGGGACGGGAGAGAAGAATCTCTTTGCATTATGCCGCCATAAAGGAGACTGCGCTTCACCTCATCGTGAAGAACAACTGGTTCGAGGCGGTGGTTGTATTGGTGGGGCATCTGAAGCAGCATAAGGAGGAGTAGGTGATCAATTGGAAGGACCACAAAGGCAACACCGCCTTGCATCTCGCTGCCGCCGGCAAAATTTCAAGGCAAGTCTCACCGTTCCTTTATTTTATGGCACTTTTCTTTGTCCATTATGTCAGTGAGGGTTTTAATTAGGTGTCTCTACCATATGCAAAGATCTTCTAGGCAAAAGGAATTTATTGGATCGGGTCTGTTTTGATCATCACTGGAATAAAGGATGTATTGTCTATGTCTAAGTCTTTCCATATTATCTTAATGTCTAGAAAATGGAAAAGAGTTGCAGGTGATTAACTTCCTGCTTTGTGGGCATGCTGTGGAGTCTGACGTCGTAGAGGTGAACACCTTGAACGACAGTGGGTCAATGCCCCTAGATGTCTTGACTCTCTCGCAAAGGGGGGCAAGAGATAAAGATATTAGAGAAATTCTTGCACGAGCTGGAGCCCTACGTGGAAGAGGAAGATTAAACTCGCGCTTCAAGATCAGTCTCGATGGACGATGATGATATCAAGGGAGGTAAGGGTCATCAATCAGATGGGGAACCAGGCCCAAATGCTCAGTCATCATCACGTTTGGAAGGTGATATACGCAACGCCCTACTGTTCGTCGCCGTGCTTATCGCCAATGCTACCTACCAATCCGTGCTTCAACCTCCAAGCATCGTAGAAAAGGACAAGGTCGAAATTACTGTTAATGGGGGGCAACTCATCGGGGGATCCAAGAACATTACTTCCAAGGAGGATATAACTTATAGCGCGGGCCTGGTGTACATCCTTTTCCTGGGTGGCAACTCATTCGGATTCTTGGTGTCAGTCCAGATGATCATTTACCTCACTAAAAAGTTCCCCCTCAAATGGCCGCTTAGGCTATCCATGGTTCTAACTTACTTTTGCTTTACGTTATCCCTGCTGATCACATCAACAAATGGTACAGCAATCGCAACTGTGCTGCACGTGCTACCTCTTGTGATAGCAGTTTTTCTTCTACTGATACAGAATTGGCTGGCGATAGTCTTGGATTTTTTCTTGCGTCGGCTTTTTGAAATGAAGATCTTTGGCGATCTGTACAAATTTTGAGGTGGTGGACCGGAGTCATGGTTGTAAATGATGACGACATCTCAAGCCTTTAGTAGTAAACTATTGGAGTTTGTTTGACGAGGTCAACTATAAAATTTATGTCATTGATTCTCTGTAGTCGAGTCTGTGATGTCTGCAAGTGATCTGCTGTATCGTATCCATAATAAATTGTGTTGTCAGTTTATATGGCATTTGTAACTTCTTGGATAGCGGTTGAGATTTTGAGATGTGGTTTTGCGAGTTCTGTTCCAAGTACTCATTTGGTCTTTGCTTCTTCAGATGGATTGGCCATGAAGTAAAATATCTTTGTGAAGCTGAGAATGAATTCCTCTATTAGGTGGAAGAATCAATGGGGGTCCGAGCAAGGAAATAGAAAAACATGAACATAATGGAGGTGGCAAAGAAGAAAGAAGAAGAAGAAACAGAACATAAGAAAATAGTAAGAACAAAGATTTTTTCTATAAAAAATATCTAATTGAATTGAAATTGCACATCATCAATGACACATTCAGGGAGAAGTGCTTATAGAATTGGCACATTGAATTTTAATGGCAATGTTGGACGGAGAGTTAACAAGGGCTAGATTTCAATTAAAAAAAAAAAGTGAAAATTGATGATTTTTTGTAAGATTAAAAAAGTTCCAAACAGAATTGGATCCGTCTAAAAGTTGATACTTTTTAAGTGAAGTGAGGTTTTAAAATAGGTAGATTAATAACCTTATAAGAAAAAGAAAACCACTCAATAATTTCATGAAATTTTTGAATCTCGAAGGAAATAAACTCTTTGTCTCTATAATATAAAATAAAACGAGTCACGTCATGATTACATATGAAATTATCTTATGTGTTTTTCCTTCTTTGCAAAAAGACGTGCTTGAACTCCATCAACCAAAGAGAAAGGTGCTTTCATAAGTACCGTTCATACCACGACTTTAGGAGTACAAAAATAATTTTCACTAAATATGAACTACTAAAGTACCTATAATGAATGCCCCCTCGTCCCACTGAAACGAAAGGACAAAAATATATATGGTGTCCCATCACCTATTTGATGTGATGAGAGGAAAGATTTTATAAAGGACAATTATTTCTATCTATCTAATACTTAAAAGTTCGGAGTTTAGAATTATCGTAAAAAGCCAAATGTCGTTTCCTTCTTGTGCTCCGTGTACATGTCACTTTTTGTGTTTTCCCATTTTCTAACCCTTAGGCATCCTTCTCCATCCGATTTGCATACGCGAGAAGTTCCGAAGTTATCTTACATGATCTACCACCAAGGTGATTGACCTAGTGATGAAGAGGTCAGTTGTCTTTACCTAAATCATGAGTTCGACTCAAATCGTTAATAAATCTTTGAACAACTCGTGGTACTTAATTATAACATACCTCGTGGGGGAAGACTTTTTAATTATTAGTATCTTAGTGAAGTTGAAGTCACGAACATGGTAAAATAATTATCACTTGATACAAACATTAGATAAGAAGTGTGAGACTAGTGATGTCACAATTTGAAGAAGACATATCATGAATACATAGAGGCAATTCATGACATCCTAGTATCATAAGCCGACAAATCGAAGCAGTGGAACAGCCCATGTGGTGCATGGCGAGTCGAGATCACTGGACCTTATTTTCTTTCAATAGTTGTTTCTAAGAATAGTATGGAGAATTACATCATCGTACCAGATCATATCATGTTTAGCTTAGCTTGGACATTCAATCCCTCAAGCGAGACATACAAAACATTTCAGTATGACAGCTAATTTTGGCTTGCCATTACCCTCGTCAGAAGAGCGGCATTAACTCTTTTCTAGTTTGTGCCCAGGAGGCCAAATCCCCTTAAGAGCTTCTCAGAGTAATAATCGTTCTATTTTAGAACTCCTAACACATATATCCTAACGCTAGTCCAACGAACCAGTTGCATCATGACTTCTACATTACTCACTCTTTAAAGCTCCATTCATGAGGACACTAGAGTATGGGATGATCCGGTTTGGGACACTAGGGTCACCACTATGAGGCACTGGTTAATATTTTTAAAGACTGGGACATTCACTTTATTTCCACCAAAAGAGTTAATTAAAGAAAAGAAGACATTGCCTTTATAATACATGAGGTTAGCCAATGAATAAACACAAGTGTATGCCAAAAAATTTGGTTCAATTTCTTTAAAAAACTAAAACTTTAGATGGGATCTCCGTTTTGGCCCAAATTCTTTGTCTTCCAAAAAACACATCAACTCTTTGTCCGACCATTACTTGCCTCCCTTAAGTTTTCATCCAATATTGCCGTTAGAAGTCTCTGTGTCAATTGCTGATGTACATATCTCTCTCCCTCCATGTGTCATTGGCAATGTGAACTTTCAGCTCAATTCGATATTGTTTTAATAAAATAAAATACTTATTTTTTCTATTTCCTTGTGAAGTTTCCTTCTTTTTTTTTCCTTCTACGTTCCTTGTAATCTCCATTAATGGAGGTGGAGCTGAAGTCGCCCGAGCTTAAATCTGTACGGACAATGTTCATCTTAACTCTCTGCTTTGCCTTCAAGCTCACCGGCTGACTCCAAAATTTCGCTTGACACAGGACGACGGGTCACAATCACAACAGATCTAAAAGTGCCCTTTGTGAACAGAAATCTCAATAGCCACAATGTTAAGTCACATTTCTGTTCTGCATATCGACAACCTAAGTGATTTCACCTTCACTAAACACATCTATTCCATGTCTCTCCAACAGGTCCATTCGGTCCCTATAAACGTAATGTGGATGCATAAGTGCAGGCTCTTAATGATGAAAGGAAAAGATTAAATGTTCGGCTGGCTAGCACTGAACTTCAGACTCTGAGCAGGAACGGTAGCATGGATGACGTTGTGTATCACGTCGACCTCTCATCCCTCGTTCCACTTGACTCAGAAATGTATCTAGGAGATTTTGTATATCTCTTGATTCTCCATATCTCTCAAGATTGTGAATATATCTCATTTGATTACTCATACTCTTTATTGATTCTAATTGATTGTAAATCAATATTATTACATCTTGTTAATTTAGTCATCTTCTAAAGCCTAAAAATAGACTAATATAGTCTTCATTATGGAATATACAAAAATAAAACAATTCATTTTTGTTTGCATTTTCTTAATATGGTATAGAGCCAAGGCATTGCCTTAATTTATTTCGCATATCTTCACGTGCCATTTTTAATCTGACTTGCACATGAGAGAGGATATTAAAGTACTTATCAATGAGTTTTACACTCTTTTATTTACATATGAACTCCCGCCACGTGTTGATATAGGCTTTTGGGTAAGAAACTTGCTTACGAGGTATCAAAGCAGATGAATCATTGTAAGAAAAGATTGATCATCTACGAAAACCCAGATTGATCATTAAGCTCGCACTCCTCGTCAATGTTCATCATCTTCTTCACACGGTCTCTCTTGGCCACGGCTTCATTGGACCTCACCAATCGCCACCAAGACTTCCAATGCCGCGCCACGACCTCCAACAACCCCTCCACGATGGTTGAAAGTCGTCAAAATAAATTTCCTATGAGCTAGGCCGAGACCCTTATTTCTTGTTCCAACTTTTCAAGCTTCAAGAAGGCAATTATATCGGCCACCACCTTCATTCAGCTATCCTCGAAGCTTTATAGACCTAACCCACTCCCGAGCTATGACAAAACGAGCCCAAGCTTTCCATGGAACCACCGCCGCTGAGAAGGTTCAGATCGTTTCTGCCACTCCGTGCCCTACGGTCCACCTCTATCAATGGAGGTTGCCACCCGAGATTGAGGCACGCGACCTCAAATTTGGGATCATGCAACTTGAATCGGAGGTCATGCGACTCCACTCCGAGGTTGCGCAACTCTGACTTGAGCTTGAGGAGCTCTTATTAACGGAGTTCGCAATGAATGAAGAAGGAGAAAGAAACAATTAAGGAAAAATTTATTGTCGACCAAGGGCAATGCTAAATGTTTACTAAATGACCTAGCAATCTGTGGCGTATGTCGTGTCATCAAGTATCTGTACAATAAGCAAGAATGATACGAAGGAAAAGGGAAAGAAATTTATAATAATACGGTTTATAAAAAGAATCAAGGACGATTCCTCAGCTATTAGCAAATAATGATAGCTAGGGACCATACGTAGTATCCATACTCAGCAACCTATTGTCGACCCGTCTGAACAATTTCGAGTACAGGAAAATTTAGATTTTAGGGGAAAAGTTATGTGAATAGGGATAAGACGAATGTAGTATGTCATAAGTTGCTCCGAAATGATTTCATATGGTTACTTGAACAACAATACATGCAGGTATAAGTGGAACTCATTCAACTCATTTCTCAAGCCATTGATATTGCATTGACGTGTGAATAATTAGAATCAATGCTAGAAAGGCTTTTTCTCCCTTTTCTATAAATAATTATAATCCATTGCGGTATTGGGATTAGTTAACATGCACATTAGGTACTTTGACACTCAATATATGTTTGTAATTTACTTTGTCATAAAAATCCATTGCTGTATTAGGATTAGTAGATGTTTTGTTGCGGTCTGGGCCGGGGTTTCAGATTTAGAGTGAGCATGCCCGATATGTTCGGGCCAGGCAAACTTGACAAAATCCTGGCCCGTGCACACCCCCACTACAAATCATGTAGGCTAATATCTCATTTAAACTATTAATCGTGTGGATGCCACTGTACATCCCATATGATCAACGGCCCAAATGGCTTGATCTTCATTCGATGGGTCAAATGACAATTAAGTGATTGAACTACCAGGACGTCTTTGTACAAACCACAAAAAAAGTTAGCAATCTTTGTCATTTCATGTGTAAAGTTCATTGTCCATAGCCACCTCATAATCCTTTACTCCATAGATAATATTGATTTGCTCAACTGTAATGGTATTGAATCTTTTTGAAATGTTTTGATTTTCATTGTAGTTCGTCCAAAACGATTACCGGTTTTGGCGTATTCCCCAACTTTGCCATTGAATAGCCAAAAGTGAGGATTACATTGATGAAGGGTAAAATGGACTGGTGGCATAAGCATAATGTCCCTCATCTTTTGATAATTATTTCTCCAGCAATTGGTTCCAACGAGAATTGATTTTAAGAATCCTTAAATTGTATATGCGTGGCATTACACAATGC
The DNA here is from genome assembly GCA_014182575.1 of Eucalyptus decipiens. Lineage (NCBI taxonomy): Eukaryota > Viridiplantae > Streptophyta > Magnoliopsida > Myrtales > Myrtaceae > Eucalyptus > Eucalyptus decipiens. The sequence continues at coordinate 24,356,254 of CM024613.1, forward strand.
AAGAAATTTGCCCAAAATTTTCATTAAGGAAAAAAAGATAAAAATATAATCCAAAAATAAATGTTGATAAGAAGTTGACCCGTTTGGTCAACTCATAATAAAGTTTGACCAAGATGGGATAGACTTCATTTGTTTTATGAAAGATATTTCGAGCAAAACATTTTCCTTATTTCAGTGTTTGGATTACTTAGAAAAATAAGTTAATGGAAATTTGTTTCTTGATCAATGAAAAATCTATACTTAAATTCAGAAAATTGATTACTTTTTTAAAAAATTGAAAATAACTTTTCAAAATATGACTATATATCAACGCTTGAATTTAAAACTTTATGCTTGGGTACAGGAACACTAAAACTCAATCCCAAGGCTCTAGCTTCCAAAATCGGGTGCCCAAGCTTGTGTTTGCGACTCCTGTGCCCATGCTTGGGTCTCTGCGCCTAGGATAAAGTCCATAGCGGCCATGCTTGAGTCTCCAATGCCAAGCCTAGGACTATTGAGACCTTGACACCAATATAGACATCAAATCAAATGCAAACACAAACATGCCATATGGCTCCATACATGTCTAAGAATTAAGATTTGGGGTCCCAAAGCAGTTCATCAATTTATATAAAGTGGCTCCTTAATTTGGTGCTTCGAACTAAAATGGAATTTGATAAGTCATGTCCCGGTTTGAAGAAGTCACGATAGGGTTCATACAGTGGCATGTGACAACATGCTAGGCTCATGACTGTGACGTAAGAATCACGGGCTTCAAAGACCAAGACATCCATCGATGGAAGAGAGATTATTGCCGGACCAGTCGATGGCTCCCCGCGCTCGTGAATTAATCGTTTTGCCCACAAAAGATGGTGCTTTGTTTTGAACTTCGTCAACAATATGGAAAGGTATTTTCATAGGTGCCGTTCATTCAAGAACTTTTAGGATAAATTTCACTGAAATAATGAACTACTGAAGTCCCTATAATCTATGCCTTTTTTATATTAAAAATGAAATCATTCTACTAATAAATGAAATAAGAAATTCCCTTTATTGAATTTTCTAATATGTAGTTGCGGCTGACGAAGTGGAGCGGGAGGAGGCTTGAAGACACTTTATTTCGAGCAAGAATGTGGGCACGAATGAAGGCACGCGACATGCATGTGGTCGTCATTCGGCGAGGATTTGTGCTGTCGGTGAGATGAGGGGTCGATCGAGACGAAGTCACCGACTTCAAGGACTACTTTGACATTCTCTGAGAGTATCGTGAGAAAAATGCCCCACTTCAAAGGGTTTTTCTAAAAATTTCCCGCATTTTGATTTGTAATATTTTAAAAAACCATTTTATTGACAAATAACATGCCTCAAAAAATAAACAATGACATAAATGGTTCATAAACTTTAATTTAGTGTGCAATATAGTCTTTGAACTTTTAAATTTTTAATTTGTTCAATTTTGGTATATATTCTATTTAGTACCTGAATTATATAAAAATATTTAATATCATCTTTCCATTAATTTAATTTTAATGATAACATTGAATTTTTTCACATAATCTAAGAACTCAATTGGACATGTATCAAAATTTTAGAGATCATATTAAATAAATTAAAAGTTTAAAGATCATATTATATATTGGATCGAAGTTCAAAGATTATTTGGATTAGTTTCCCTTTAAAAAAAATAATATCATTCTTCGTAGTTAGTATTTGCATGATGGGATGTAAGAACATGTAGGGAGTCTCGGCAAATGCAGCGACAATGGGATAAGGTATGGGAATTTATATCGAGTAGTTGGGGGATTACAAGTGGTCATGTGCATGGAATTTTGGCGTTGCTAGTTGGTCTCTAGTGTATGTAACATCCACGCCTATTTACACAGCCTCAGCCCACGACTTTTTTTTTGTCTGCTTGTGTCAGAGATACTTGCTTCAATTGGCATGCTGAACAATTTATTTGCCACTGTTCTTAACTACCACTGGACTTCACCTGGGAGCTTCTAGATAACCGTAAATTAGAGAGAAATCTAGGGAAACTCTATAAAATGGATCAATAAGTCGACAGATTTCCAAGTCCAAAGGGCATCCCAAGAAGGGAGAGAGAGACCATTATTAGTTCCGATCAAATGGAGTGAAGGTTGCCAGAAGCAGCTGAAAGGGGCCATATCGATGAGCTGAAAAACTTGATCAGCAGCAATGAGCAAATCCTCAAGGGGATGGCTCTCGAAGGAGCTGGTCACACGCTGCTGCACGTCGCTTGTGTGGCCGGCCATTTGGATGTTGCTTGAGAGCTCCTAAAGCATATGCCACAGCTCTCGGAAAAAGTGAATGCGGGTGGTTTCAACCCACTGCACATCGTGGCAGCTCAAGGCAAAGTTGAGATCTCAAGGGAGCTCGAAAGTAGGTCCACACCTGTGCTCCGTGAAGGGATGATAGAGAAGAATCCCTTCGCATTATGTCCCCATAAATGGGGAGCTTGATGTCATGAAGTTGTTGCTCTGTGCTTCGCCAGAATCCATCGAAGAGACAACCACATGAGAGGAGTCTGCACTTCACCTTGCTGTAAAGAATAACCGGTTTGACTCAGCGGTTGCGTTGGTGGAGCATCTGAAGCAGGAGCGGGTGATCAATTGGAAGGATCAATAAGGCAACCTCGCCTTGCATCTCCCCGCCACTGGCAAAAGTTTTGAGGGAAGTCTCTCGATTCCCTTATTTTATCGCACTTTTCTTTGTGCACCACTTTAGTGAGGGTGTTGATTTGGTGTCTCTACCATATGTGAAGATCTTCTAGGCAAAGGAATTTATTGAATCGGGTCCGTTTTGAGCATCACTGGCATAAAGGATGTCTCGTCCATGTCTGAAGTCTTTCTGTATTATCTTAATGTTTGGAAAATGGAAAAAGAATTGCAGGCGGTTAACTTCCTGCTCTGTGGGTATGCTATGGAGTCCAAGGTCGTGGAGGTGAACGACAGTGGGTCGACACCCCTAGATGTCTCGACTCTATCTCGAAGGGGAACAGGAGATAGAGAGATCAAAGAAATTCTCGCACAAGCTGGAGGCAAACGGGGAAGAGGAAGATCAAACTCGCCCACATCAAGACCAGTCTTGGTGGACGACAACGATATCAAGGGAGGTAACAGTCAACGATCTAATGGGAAACCAATTACAGATACTCCTCAACTTTCCCTATCGAAAAATTTGAATGAAGAAAAAGAGTCGTCAGCTGACATACACATCCTGCTAGTTCCCCGCGCTCATCACAAGCATGACCTACCAATCTCTGCTGCAGCCTCTAAAAATAATAGAAGTTGACCACACTAAACCTAACGACAATATTTCCAGGGAATCCATGATTGAAACTTATGGTGCAGACTTGGTGTACACTTTCTTCCTGGGCGGCAACACGTTAGGATTTGTGGTGTCGGTCCAGATGATCATTACCTTACCAGAGATATTCGCAATAACAACAACCTGCCGCTGAAGCTGCCGCTTAGGCTATCCCTAATCGCAATGGTTCTAACTTACTTTTGCTTCACGTTATCCCTGCTGTTCACGACAATGGGTAACAAAAGTCCATCCAGAAAGCTCTGCGCCTGACGCCTCTCATGATATCATTGGTTCTTCTACTGACGCAGGTGGTTGGCGGCAGCTATAGATTTTTTCTTGGATCGGCTTTTTCGATTCCACCTCCTAGGTAATACGTACCGTCTAAAGTTATAAGGGCTTAAGTCGTGGTTGGAAATGATGATGGTATTTCTCTTTCCTTGAGGTTGAGCTAAGACGTGCAAGCCTTTGGCAGTGTTTGAGTTTGTTCGTCGAGGTCAGATGTTAGATTAATGTCCTTAGATTCTACGGAGTTGATTGTGTGATGTCTGCAATTGTTTTGTTGTATCATATTTCCCCAAAAAATGTGTTGTGAGTTTATATCGCATTTGTAACTTCACTGACTGTGGTCGAGATTTTGCAACGTGGTTTCGTGAGTTCAATTCCCAGTAGTCATTTGGTCTTTGCTTCTTCAAATGAATTGGCCGCGAAGAGAACATCTTTGTGCGGTTGAGAATGTATTTCTCTGATAGAGCAGGTGGAAGAATTAATGGAGGTTGAGCAAGGGAATAGAAAAAAGAACATAATGCAGGTGGCAAGAAAGGAAGAAGAAAAAGAACATGAGGAAGTAGAAAGAACAAAGGTTTTTCTCTCAAAAATATCTAATTTAGCTGAAATTCCACGTCATCATTGGCAAGTGGAGAGAGAGAAACATGTGCATATGGAATTTTTTTTTCTTTGGTCGGAACATATGGAATTGACACATCGCCCTTTAACGGCAACATTGGATAGAGAATTTAGGGGCAAGACTTCCGTAAAAAGTGAAAATGTGTGATTTTTTATAAGATTAGATTCAACTGAAAGTTAGTGCTTAGGGCATTAAAATAGTATAGTAGTAAACTTATGAACAAAACCACTCAATAACTCCACGAGCTTTTCGAATCTTGAAGGAGATAGATACTTTATCCCAATAACATAAAATAAAATGAGTCTCATGTAGAGGTGGCAAAATGGGTCTTTGACCCAAATATGACCCATTTAAATCATAAATAGTTCATGTATGGGGTACTTAATTTTTAAATAAATTAGTTAAATGGGTATAAAAATTGAATATTTAAGATAAATGAGTCTTAAATGGGTTGGACTTAGAACCCATTTTCAACTAAAGCCTCACAATCTCTCTCTTCCCTCTTTAACTTTATAAAAATATTTTTCTTTTTATAAAAATTGAAATTATAATTATTTTTTACATTTCAATTTTCTTTTTTCTTTTTTCTTTCTTCTTCCTCCTTCCTTAACCAGTGGCCAAGCAACGATGACGATGGCCAACGACTAACTAGGCAAGGCTTGAGCATGCCAGATCTAGCAAGACTCGAGCTCTGCTGGATCTAGCGAGACTTGAGCTCGCTAGTGTTGGGTGAGTTCAACCTAGCTGGATCTGACGAAACTCGAGCCTCGTTGATCTAGTGAGACAAAGGCCTCGCCGATGTTTGGCGAGGCTTGAGCCTCATTGATCTGGCAAGCCTTGAGCTCACGGGCGTCAAGCGAGCTCGTTGAGCTAGAGGCTCGCCTGTGGCCAATCATCGTTCGTCGTCATGGCCAACGATTGACTGAAGAAGAGGAAAAAGAAAAAGAAAAGGCAAAAAGAAAAATTATACTCTTAAAAATAAAAATAAGTAAGAATTTGATTTTTAAAAAATAAAAATTCGATTTTTAAAAAATAAAATTTCAAAAAATTATAAAAATCGTCCATTAAATTTGTATTGCATAAAAGTATTTTATAAATACCATTTAAAAATAATAATAAATAAGCTTTTTTAAATATAGTTAAATGGATCAAGCATGGGTCGAGTATGAATTGGATCGGATATGGGTCAAAATCTTGCACTATGATAAATGCGTCATAAACGGGATAGATAGGTTGATTTGAGTCGGACTATTTATGGCCCGACTCAAATCCAAGCCGACCCATCCATTTTACAAGTTAAGTCTCACGTCACGATTGTATGTGAACTTCTCTCATGAAACTTTTTAGTTTTAAAACAAAAAGGTAGGGCTTAGTTATGGGCTCCATCAACGATAAAGAAATGTAATTTTATAGGAGCTGTTCATCCCAGAACTTTAGGAGTACAAAATTAATTTTCACTAAACATAAACTACTAAAGTCCTTATAGTATGTATCTCCTCGTCCTACTAATTAAAAAAAAATGAGAAATTTCTTCTATTGAATAATCTGTTGCTAGAATGTGATAAGATTAGGGTTGGCAATTTTATATGATCACTGAAACAAAAGGACGAAAAGGTGTATGGTGTCCCGTTGCCTATTTCATGTGATGAGAAGAAAAATATTATAAAGTACAATATTTTTTACCTAGCTAATACTTAAAAATTGAGAGTTTGAAATTATCGTATAAAGCCACACGTCATTTTCTTCTTGGGTTTTATATATTTTTCACTTCCTTTGTCTTCCTATTTTCAACTCTTTGTTATATCTTCTTCATCAGATTTCCATGCACAATGAATTTTGAAGTTATCTAACGCGATCTACTATTGAGCTGTTTGGCCTAGTGATTTTTGAGGTCAGTTCTCTTTCCCTAAATCATGAGTTCGACTCAAATCGTGAATAAATCTTTGAACCACTTGCTGTGTTTAATTGTAACATATTTTATGTAAAGAGATTTTCTAACTGTTAAAATCTTGATAGGTTTTAGGTCATGATTAGGATAGAATAATTACCTCTTGACACGAACGTTAGATAAAAAGTATGAGATTGTAATGGCGAGAAGAAGTCACTGAGACAATTGATTAGCACGTTGAATTTATTTCCATCAAAAAGAGTTAATTAAAGAAAGAGTTAATATCATATAAAAAATTAGTACATGTGTAACAAATTTACTACAAATTAATTTTTTAACCACCAAAAACTCAAAATAGTATGCTCATGACAAATTTATCATCGATTAGTTTCAATTAAATTTTACTATAAAATTACTGGGTTTGATAACAAATGACGGTTAACGGGTATACCACTTTAGGATTTTACCCTCTCTATCATATGTGTATCAATTTTGAGTCTTTCATAATATTAATCTAATTTCACAAAAATTAACGGAAGTTCAATTTATGATAAATGTTTCGTTTTAGGATTTTTAGAGGTCAAAAAATTAATTTTTGATAAATTTGTCACAAGTGTAATAATTTCGGGTTTTTTATAATAAAAAACTAATTTAAAATAAATTTATCACAGATATATCAGTTTTGAGTTTTTCTTGATATTAACTCTTAATGAAAAAAGACATTGTCTTTTCAATATATGAGTTTAGCTAGTGAGAAAACATAAGTGTATGATACAAAAATTGATCTAATTCCTCCAAAATGCACAAACTCTTTGTCACGTAAAAACATCATCAACTCTCGCTCTGTACTCAAATCTTACTATGGCGACCCCCCTTTTCGGCACCCTTTTACACGTGGGCGGGCGGAGGTTAATGCCAACCGGCTCCCTTGCCTATATGCACGGCGTCCGCGAGCCAAAGAAAGGAATTGAAAAAAAAAAAAAAAATGAAAACCGCAGAGGGAGAGATCGGTGAGAGTAATCTGTGAGATTTGAGAGAGAGAGGTCTGTGAGCGAGAGAGAGGTCTGAGAGAGGGTGAGGTAGGAGAGAGTCAGAGAGAGAGGCCGCCGGTGACCACCGCACCTGGACCGCCCCGACGAGCTGCTGTGGTACCGACTAAGCCAAACGTGAGCCACCTCAGCCCTGTTTTTCCCCTGTTTTGGGCATGTCGGGCTGGAGCTCGCGGCTGCCCGGTTGCGCGAACTCCGCCCCCAGTCTCTCTTCTTTCTGGCTGCCGCGTGTGTATTTGTTTGTTTGGCGAGAGTCTCGGCTTGGGTTTGAGCCCCAGTGGAGCCAAAAACCTCTCGTTTTCGTAGTGTGCTTTAACTGCTCGATGATATGCCCGAACGAGATCCAGTTGTTGTGACTTTTGTTTCGGCCGGCATCGACTTGTCGGGGCATCGCTTCGCCCAGTCGAGGCATCCCAACGACGCCGGCGTGGTGGCCGCCAGGCTGTCGACTTGTGGAGGTGGGAGGGCCGCCGTGGTCGTCCGCGGGGTCACTGGTCTCGGGGGTGTAGGGCAACCGACGATTTCCCCATCGTGGCCATCGTCATGGCGTCGCCGGCCAGGCAAGGGCCAGGCGCTCGGCTCGGGTCGGCTAAGGCGTTGCCGGTGTACGCCCTCAGCCGGGCCGAGGCGACTGACGCCAGTCGTCTCCGTCTCGGCGAGGAGCAGGGACGCGAGAGGGAGCTGGGTCGGATCCGGGTTGGGATCAGATCCGGTCGGGTCTTGAGGGGTTGGTCTTTTGACTGGGATGAATTAGGCTTGTAAGGGCTTATTTTGTTCTAGACTGGGCCCGTACGTTCGGCCCAGTTCCGCTGAGGGCCTGACAACTCGGGTCGTCTGCCCGAGCCGGCCGAGACTCGGGTCGGATGTGGGAGTCCGACCCATGTCCGTTTATTTTATATGATATTATTATTATTTTCATATTAAAAATATTTTTTAAGAAGATATATAAAAAAGAAAAAGCCAGAAATGATTTATATTTTCCAAAAAAATCAGAAAAAGCCTAAAATATGGTTTTTATTCTCCACAAATTCATGGAAAATCCTTGAAAATCCAAAAAATACCTCAGGTTTAAACAAAATTAGGTAAAATGCATTAGTGATTAATCACTGTAATTAAGTCTCCGTTATTAGTTTATCTAATTGTATAGGAGTAAAATATTTCTCCTGATATCTTATTTGGGTTTCTAATTGACCCACCCCAATTGATTAATGACGACTCTTATTTAAAATTGACTTGCATCTTAAAAACTGGAACCATAAATTGTGAATTGATCAGCTTGGGAGAGTCCGAACTAAGCCTAATAGACTTAGTGAGCCATTGGCCTCTGCCCATTTGCGCTTAAAAGGGTGCCAAAAAGGCAGGTCGTGACACTTAAATTTTTCATCCAATATTGCCACTAAAAAGTTCGCATGTTAATTTCACGTGTGCAAGTCTCTGATCCTCCATGACTCATTGGCGATGTGAAATTTCAGCTCAATTCGATATTTCCTTCATAGAAAAATAGCCTTATTTTCTTTTCCCTCTTCTACGTTCCTTGCAACCTCCATTAATGGAGATGGAGCTACTCAAGCTCAAATCTACATTGACAATTTTCATCTTTTAACTCTTTGCTTCACCTTCTATCTCAACTCCCATTCAATCTCATCGCTCAATTCCTTAGTTTCGCATGACATAGGATGGTAAGCGAACATAGCTCAAAAGCCACAACATTAAAGAGCGTCAAGAGAGTTGACCAATTGATGGTTTTTTTTTTTTTTTTACACCTGTTGACTGAATATCGGAAAATGTTTAACACGTGTGGGAGTACTCAACACGATATGAAAGCTCCCGAAAAGTATTGATACTTTATAGTTTGGAACTCTAGACGCCTGGTTCGATACTGAGTCCAAAGTTCAGAAGCTTTGCTAGGTGCCATTAAGTTCATACTCAACAAAAAAAAAAGAAGGTAAAAATGGTCCAAAAAAATCATAAATCTATTATATAGTGGCTAATTTAGTTCTAAATTTTTTAATTTTACTAACTTAGTCCTGAATATTTTCGCAATTTGCCAATCTAGTATTTTTGGCCAATTTTGCTAATAAATTGATTATGTGAACATCGAATGTTTTATGTTGCTAAACTAGTGCTAACATAAATAAATTTTCCAAATTTTCTATAAAATTTTTCTGAATTTTTTTTTTTCCTTTCAACTCTAGGTTGGCGAGGGTCATTGATTGACCCTTGCCAATCTCTAGGCGAGAGGGCTAGTGTATTGGGCCTAGAGTGAGCAGGCTCGATATATTCGGGCCAAAACAAAAGCATGACTTGTGCATATTCTTACTACAGATAATGTAGATTGATATAATCTAAATCAATGATTGTGTGAGTGGTTACCATGGACTGCATATGATTGGTGGCCTAAATGAGCTTGCTACCTACTGATAATGTTTATTTGGTGAGTCAAATCTGAATCGAACAGAACTGTTGACACTTTTATGAAAAAGTCTAAGGGAAAAGCAATTAAAACGATAGTTGAAAAAATAATAATATAAAGAGGCACAAGACCCTATAGGGATGCGATAATATTCCAATTTGGCTGGCGCCAACAAAAAAGGACAGAACTATTGACACTTATATGGAAAAGTATAGGGGAAAAGCAATTAAAACGACAACTGAAAAGAATAATAATAATAATATAAAGAGGCACAAGACCCTAAAGGGATCTGATGATATTCCAATTTGGCTGGCGCGGACAGAAAAGCAATTCTGAAAATGACAGAAGACCCTTATATCAAAACGACATGCATTCTAAATCAAAAGTCATAGACAACGACGCAAATGCAAATACGCCCCACTGCCGCCCCCCATATACATAAAACAAAAAAATTATGACTTGGGGGTCCAAAAGCAGTTCAATAATTTGTATCCAGTGACTCCACAGTCTAATGCTTCCGACCAGGGGAATCGATTCACGTGGTAATGTGGTGGAGGCAAGTGACGCCATCCTAGGGCCATGACTATGACATAATAGTTTTAGCCTACGAAGACCATGGCATTGACTTCACTCCCGCGGCCGGGCGACATTAGAGACTCTGCCCTCATAAGATTAAACAAAACACCTGACGCCAGAAAAAGAAATATAAGATAAAATTGCCGTTTCATTCCACAACTCCAGGACAATAAAATTGCCCTTCATTAAAAAATGAAGTACTAAAGTCCCCATAATGTATATTTCCTCGGTCTACTAATGAAGAAATGAGAAATTTCTTCTACTGAATTTTCTGTTATGTAGCTGGCGACGGACAGTGGTGCGGACAGGAGCAAGGGGAGCGGGAGGCCCAGAGGCAATTTCTTTCGGACAAAAAACGCCCGTTCATGGGGTGGACAATGGCACGTGATGCAAAAGCAGTCCGGCGAACATCAGTGTCACTGGTGAGATTGGGGGTTCAATTGAGATAAATTCACCAAATTATGGAGCTTATTTCGAAGCAAACACCAATCACGGAGGTGGTTTGAGAAGTATTCGAGCTTACTTTGGCCATTTTATGACCAAAAAAAAAAACTAACTTTCTGCTACAAACCTGTGCCGCACGTTTTCAATGCTGGCGTTCATTTAATTCGTGGTCCTACTGGTTGGATCTGTGCTTTGATATTGTCATTATTTTACTGAAAAGCTAAGTTATCACGAGTGGTAATGTGAATGGAACTTTGCTATTGCTAGTCTTAATTTGACCGGAAATTACCTGTCGCCAGTGAGGGTCGGTCGGCCACCATCACTGGCCAAACTCCAAGCTCCCCCAAGAAAAGAATCAAAGAAAAGTAAAAAGAAAAAGAAGAAGAAAAAGAAAAAAAGCAATAAAAAATTCAAACATTATTAAAATATCATTAAAAAAATGTCATGTCAACATCGGCCGTCTACATCAGTAAATTCCAATTAAAAATGGTTAGATGGACTCGATTAGTAAAAAGTGAAAAAGTTTTAGATCTGAATTGATGAAATTGAAAAGTTTATAACTAAATTAATAAAAGTGTAATAGATTTAAGACTTTTTTAACAATTTTCCCTAGTAATTTCATATGAGCTAGCCTCATTATGCTTGAATGCAAGAAGCCACGAAATACTCCTAGTTGGCACATAGATTAGCAAATGTCCTCGGAATGTGCTCGATTATGAATCTCGCCCATGATGTGAGAAAATGGATAAATGGATCAAGAGGGAGAAGTGAATAGCCGGTTATCCACGAGAAGGAAAGAGACCAATCAATCAGGAGATATTCTCCAGCAAATTTTGGCCGACCCATGATTGAAAATCGCATGAGCAAAATCGTATGTTGCTCTGAATGAAGAAGGTAAGTGATCCCGAAGAAAATCAGGCCCACGAAATATGAAATGGATTATTATTTTGACATGATTTGAGGAGGCAATATCAAGAAAGAGATCGTGGCCAGACAAGAGGAGAAATCAATGGAATATTTTTACTCGAAGATATGGCCGGTGGGAGGCAAAATCAGCAAAAGATCGAGCGGATTTTGGAAAGAGAAGAAGACGAAAATGATAGTGAATGATGTGGACACATTCACGGTAGCATTGGTAAAAGCAGGAAATGAAAGTGTCGCGATTGAGAGACAAATTGGTGAAAACGGACAAAATAAAGGAAAGAAATCATAAAGTTTGTGGAAAGTTCGGGCTGCTGGAATGAAATTGTGAAGATAATGAGAGAAAAATCGACGGAACTTATCAAGTAATATGGAATAAAATTGACACTCGGCCGAATATTGGACGTTCATGTGCAAGGCAATACAACCAAGAAAAGCCGATAGGAAAAACCGAGGGGAGAGGAAATTAAGGGAAACAATCAAGAAGCTCATACTTGTGGAATGAGCTGGCCGTGGAATTGTATATAATGGTGAAGGAATATGGACGCATCCATGGCAGCATTACAAGGATGGATGGGATTTGACGCACAAATCAGGACTAAAATTCAGCAATCCCCACCATCAAAGGGGCAAGATTCGTGACTTTCCAATAAGTGATGGAAATTTTTGCTATAAGAAGAGACTTCACGAGCCATTGAGAGGCAGAAGAAAAAAGAGAGGAGAAATGTGTCTTTGTCATCATCATTGTGGTGACTCCAATAGGTAGGTTTAATTGCATGTTTAATTGAGTACTAAGTTGCGATTGGTGGAGCTTGAAAGAGCCTATGCAAAACACAAGCGTTTTCCTCGATAGGAAAACCTTCATTCCCGTTTTAGCCTTTCCCTCGGCAGTTCATCTCCTGGAAGATTGTGACACTCCTTTGCAAAAATTAGGCCTACTTGGCTCTTTCTTTTTGTCGTCCTCTGTGGTTGCTCTGAAATCAATACAAGTAACCCAAGAATTTGAATGCGAGGTCTTTAACAACACCTCTAGAACATTGGATGCTCGGTTCTATAGAGAGGTGCGGGTGAAATATGATGCAAAAGCTTTGATAGTTGCTATTGTGTTCGTCCTCAAGACTAATGAGAAAATTACCAAAAAAGTCATATAACCCATTACATGATTATCAATCAAATTCTAAACCTTTCAATTTAACTAGTGTAGTCCTTAACCTTTTGATATTATTAATATAATCCTTCCAGCTAATTTTAATCTAAAACTGATTATGCGGACATTGAACATTCTACGTGGCAATGCCAGATGTGAATAATTTTTCTAATTTTTCCAATTCTTTTACTATTTTTTCTTTTCATTTGTCCTTTCAACTCTAGGTCAACAACGGTCATTGGCTAACCCTCACCAGCCACTAAGTAAGGGGTGCAAAACTAAATCTGTTACAGTTTGAACCTATGTATCAAGCATAAAATGAGCAAGCTTGATAAGTTCAGGCTAGGCTTCAGTATCAGCAAAAGCATTAACTATGCACGTTCCTACTACAGATAATGTAGACTATCTAAATCATTAATTGTGTGAGTGCTGCCATGGACTCCATATGATCAGTGGCCTAGATGGGCTTGCCGTACAGGCTCTATAGATAATGTTCTTTCGGTGGGTCAAAAGACAATCAAGGCATTAAACTACTGGCACATCCTTGTACAAACTGCAAAACAATTTAAATCGAGGGCGAGCTATGCCATTTCGTTGGTGGAGTTCTCATCGTCCGTGGCCACCGCGAATTCCTTCGGTAAATGGATAAGAGAGATTTGCTCAACTGTGAACTCTATTGAACCTTTTTGAAATGTGTTACGTTTTCATGGTAGTTTGTGTCATCTAATTACTAAAAATGAGGATTAGCATTGACAGAGGCGACATCGGATGGGTATGCTGCCTGTTTAAATGTCCCACATCTTTAGGAAGATATTTATATGAAATCACAATTTGTTAAAATGGATGCGGATAGCATTTCACAAAATAACATATTCGCTCATAATCTCAATGAGGAAAGAAAAAGGACAGAAATTTGATCCGTAAGATAAACAGGGATCAAAAGTTGACTCTTTTGGTCAACCCATGATAAATATGAATGGGCTTAGAAGAAGAGTAGGATGTCAAAACCGAACCATAAAATGAACCAAATCGAATCATCGTGCATTTTTGGCTCAATTCAAATAATGAGAAAATAACTATTTTTATTTTGATTCCGTTCGACAGAACCAAACTAAAAATCAGCCCTATGTTTTTTTATTAAAATATACCTTGAATTTGAACCTATTAAAAAAAACTGTTCAAAATAGATAATAATTTATGGATGTACGAAATCGAGCAAAGCAGGACACGACCAGTTTGTTTTTCAAGATTTGGAGTTGGCCTGTTACTTCCACGTTTGAGTCCAAGAGAGTTTTTTGGACTTTGACTGTGGAAATTGATGTTCAAAGAAGTATGGGCTTACTGATCGGGCACAAACACGGAAATTCCTTGCCTGAGTCGGCCGAGGAACAAAATAGGAAACTCTAAGTTGGACTTGTTAACCGAAGTGTCCAAGTTTCCTATTCCGAGTTGAAGTTGGCCACAGTACCCGCCTTGCATATTATATTGTATATATTTGTTCATTTTGCCGTAAGACCACGCTATTGTTGATCGAAAGCGGTGTGGTCTTCGTGGTGGAGTCCATGTCCAGAGCAAGAGAGAAGACTTGAAGCGTTGTTTGTGTACGAGTGCTTGGTGGACGAAGACATGCAAAGGAAACTCGTAAATTACATTTATCAAGTTAGTATTTGTAGCCGTGAAATCTTGTGATAAGATTTGTGAATTTCTTCGTGAGATTGAGAGATTAGTTAGCGAGGAATTTGGGGCTAAACAATGTGTGCATTATTAGATGTAATTGGGATTTGGAATATACTAAGAGTATTTGAGTGACTTAAGTATATAATCTCTGTTATATCGCTTGATTTGTAGTAAAATTTATTGCCGCTTTCTCCATAAATGTAAATCTCTACGATCAAATCACGTAAATTTGATGTCCGATTTATTTTCTTATTTTGTCTATGTTATTGTTCAATCGCTCACTTTCCGTAACATTTTTAACTTTACAATTTATTCAATCTCTCTCCTTTGTCACTAAACTTCTTCTTAATATTACAACAAAGAAAACCAAATTGGTATGGGTCACTATTCGGTTAAAAACTAATGCAAACCCAAACTGTTCAGTTTGTTTTTGATTTTTTTTTACACCCCTATGAAAAAGTCTAGGGGAAAAATAATTAAAACAACTAAAAAATAATAATAATAATAAGAGACACAAGACTAACGCCGTGACATCCAATTTGGCTAGTGCCAATGTAAGAGGAATGCCCTTATATATAAACTACATGCATTCTCAATCAAACGAAATCGACATCGACACGAATATAGATACACCTATGGCTGCCCTAAATATATGTAAAGCAAATAAATTATGATAAAGAGGGTCCCAAAGGAGTTCAATAATTTGTATACAGGGACTCGTCAATTTGATGCTTCCGACAAGATGGAACTTCGTAAATCAATTCATATGATAATGACGTGGAGGCAAGTGACGTTGTCCTAGGGTCATGACTATGACGTTGTCCTAGGGTCATGCTACCGACAATAATGGAACTTGGTCTGCAAAGACCCTGGCATTGACTTCACTACCGCCGAGGGGAGACGTTCACGCTCTCTGCCCTCATAAGATGAAACGAAACGACATAGGAATGTACTTCCATGAGGAAATATTAGGTGGGTTTAACCCTCCACGTAGGCATATGGGTAAAACAATCAGCGATCGACACGTGGTGCCACGTTGGCGAGGGCGTGTTCGCACGAGCCGCGTGTGGGGCCCACCACTCTGACGCTCCCTGCTCTGCTCTCCTCTGCGACGCCTGAGCCCCCTGTCGAATCGTCCTCTCTCTCCTCTCTCTCTGTCCCCCGTTCTCCGTTCCGTTCCGTTGCGGGGGAGAACAAAAGCCTTTACGAAAGCTGCTTCTCTCCCCCTCCTCTGCTCTCTCTGTCCATTATCGCCGACGAGGTCTCTCTCTCCATTCTCGACTCCGACGCCCCGCCGACGGCCTCGCCTCCGCCTCCGCCTCCGCCCCCAACGCCCTCTCGCGACTCCGACGCCCCCGACCGAAGCCGGTTGGCTCACGCCGACGCGCCGCCTCCGCCCCCGACGCCCTCTCGCGACTCGCGCCCCCGACCCAGAAGCCGGTTGGCTCCGACGCCTCCGACGCCGCCTCCGCCTCCGCCCCGACGCCCTTCGCGACTCCGACGCTCCTCAAGGCGGTTGCCTTCGGCGCAATCTTGGGTCGGGGCTCTTACGGAATGCAGTCTTTTCACTTTCGAGGATAGATTAGTGTTTCTGTGACCTGTTCTCTTGCAACTCCGACGCCCTCTCGCGACTCCGACGCCCCAGACCGAAGCCGGGTTTGCCTCGCGCCGACGCGCCGCCTCCGCCTCCGCCTCCGCCCCCGACGCCCTTCGCAACTCCGACGCTCCTCAAGGCGGTTGCCTTGGACGCAATCTTGGGTCGGGGCTCTTACAAAATGCAATCTTTTGGGTATTTTGGGTCGGGGCTCTTACGGAATGCAATCTTTTCACTTTCGAGGATAGATTAGTGTTTCGTGACTGTTCTCTTGCAACTCCGACGCCCTCTCGCGACTCCGACGCCCCCCGAAGCCGGTTGCCTCCGACGCCGGCGAGGCCGCCTCCGCCTCCGCCTCCGCCCCCGCGCCCTCTCGCGACTCCGACGCCCCCGACCGAAGCCGGTTGCCTCAGACGCCTCCGACGCCGCCTCCGCCTCCGCGACTCCCGACGCCCTCTCGCGACTCCAACGCCCCTGACTCAAGCCGGTTGCCTCCGATGCCTCCGACGCCGCCTCTGCCTCCGCCCCGACGCCCTCTCGCCACTCCGTCGCCCCCGACTCCAACGCCGACGCCCACCTCCGCCTCTGCCTCCATCGACGCCCTTTCCACCTCCGCCAAAGCCTCGATCGATCGTTCGGCTGGGGACTCTGCTCATATCTCACAGCGTCATTGTCAGGTACCGCAGTAGCTTTTTGATCTTTGATTATCTCTGCACGTTGTTATTCGAGCGAATGCTTCCGGCGACTCGAGCGCAAGCGACCTTGTGGACTTCTTTGCGGTGTCATCTGCTACGTTCTTTGGGGTTCGCTCTGCTTTGCTGCCAATTCTTACCAAGAACACCTACATTCCAGGTGAGCGCAGAGCCAGATGTTGGGAAATGCATAATGTAATTGTAGAGCCAGATGTCCTTGCGTAGAAGGGTTGAGGATTCTATTATTCCAAGCTTGCTGTTGAGTGATTCGACCCATGCAAGCATAACTGCTAATGGTGACATGATATTGTCGATGTGTTCTGTGACATGTCATATCAGATTCATATCCACTTTTTGATAGATTGTTGACAATGGTGATAGGCATGATACAGATTGGAGTTCAATCCTTGATGTGAATAATCCTCCAACATGATGTCTTCTGTAAATCAATCCTGGCATTTTCATGGGTTCTTGTTTGGTTCCAGAAAAATTTTAGCAATAGTTTTGAGCAAAAGGAACGTGAGCTAGACATTCTTTTGCCATGGTGCGAGAGTGGAATTGCATCTAACAATGATCATTGTCTTGATCCTTCCTAATCACAAGGGCACACCAACAGCTTGTATGCATTTCTAGGAATGGCTTTGTACATCATGAATCCATAAGCTTGATGGACTTCCGTTTTCTTGTTCTAGTTATGGGAACAACTTGCGTTTTGTGCCATAAAACTTCGACTCCCACTTTTTTTGCCATGAGCATCTGTTGTCTAGTTAAGGGTTAACACCCTGATGCCAATGTTATTAGAATCTCACTTTCTCTTATTTGACTTTCCATCGTTCTAGGAAAGTTTCAATGTATAGGTTAATCTAGCCGTTTGTTGGGAGAAACATGACCACTGGGTGACTCGTAAAGTTCGGCTAGTCAAGTGTCCAAAATGTTGGCAGCTTCTTCAAGAGCCGGCGGATGTTTACGTGTACCAATGTGGTGGATGCAGCGCTGTCCTTTGAGGAAAAATGTCAACTTAGTGTATGAATAATTGGGTTTACAAATTGATGCGTGCCTTTGCTAATTTTATTATGTGGTCACTTATTTCAAGTATCATCTTCACCCTTTAAATAATTAGGTATTCTGATTTGTATTCTTCATCGTTGATGCTTTTAGATGGCGTCTTTCACAGCGACCCTAATTGACTTCTACATCAAAGCTGATGCTCTTTTGGTTTGTTTTGTATTTTATTAGAAGGAAACTCTTGAAGATTTATTTCTATTTTGAAGACATCACCTCAATTAATTTGCACGTGTAAAGTTATCGAATGGCTGAATCAGAGGTAATTCTTTACTCATACAATGTGAAATATATTGTCACACAATGTGAAATATATTTTGTTTTATTTTGATGTTATTTTTTTATTGAATATTTATTGTTCATTTCGTTGTAGCATGAAACTTCCCATCTTGCACATGTAATACGTGATATGGAAAATGATTTTGAGTTTGCTATCGGGATGGTTTTTCTAATGAAGATGAAGCGTATTATAAGTATGTGGCTTATGCAATTGGAAAAGGATTTGGAGTAAGGAAGGGTCATACGGTTAAAAATAGGAAAGGAGAAATAACTCGACGAACATTTTTGTGCAATTGTGAGGGCCATTCTGTCACCTCATATGATCAAGAAAAGAAATTTGAAAAGGCTGAAATTAGATGTGGGTGTCTTGCTCATATCAAATTTAAGGTTGATAATGGTGTCTATGAGGTTATAGAGTATGTTTCTGAGCATAATCATGCATTTGTACCGGAAAATCAAAAGCATTTGATTAGATGTGGAAGGATGATATCCGATACTTGCAAAGGTGTTTTAAGTGACATGATGAAAGCAGGCATTGGTGGGACTTCGGCATATAAATTTTTAGCAAATGAAGCAGGTGGAAGTAAAAATTTGGGCTTCATTCTACGTGATTGTCAAAATTTTTTACAGACAGAAAGCAATAAGATTATGGAAGGGGGAGATTGTCAACAACTTTTGAATCATTTCCATCACATGCAAATGCAAAACCCAATGTTTTTCTACGCTGTACAAGTAGATCAACAAGGTAGATTGACAAATTTATTTTGGAGAGATAGTTTGTCCAAATTCGATTACGATTGTTTTGGTGATGTGCTAGTGTTTGATTCCACGTATCGAACTAATAGATATAGTTTGATTTGTGCACCTTTTGTTGGGGTTAATCACCATTGGAAAAATACTGTGTTTGGTTGTGCATTTTTGTTGGATGAGACGGCGGAATCATTCATTTGGTTATTTAATGTGTTTTTGGAGTCTATGGGAGATAAGGCTCCTAAAACCATATTCACCGATCAAGATCAAGCTATGGCAAAAGCCATTAGAGCGGTTTTTCCGAATACACAGCATCGTTTATGCACTTGGCACATCATACAAAATGCCATTATGTGGCATCCCGGAAATTCAAAGCCAAGCCTTAAGGTGTGTCAAATGTCTTTAATTAGGTGATAGAATTTTATGGCCTATGCTTTAGCCAATTAGTCTTTTAATTTGATGAATTGTGCTTGTGATTGTGGAAATTTAAATTTAATTTATGAATGCTTGGCCATGTGATTTGAATTTCAATAATTAAAAATATTTCAAGACTTTGGCCAAGATGGGAATTGGAATTTCAAAATATTATAGAAGGAATTTCAAAAAAAAAAAAAAAGGAGAAAAGGGCTAATTTTTGGAATGGGCCTTGAGCCCATTAGCCTCAAGCTTGGTGGGCCAAGCTAGTCGGCCCATTGGGCCCAAGAGGTGGCTGTCGACCAGCCAAGGGGGGGATGGCCGGATGGGCCTAAGCCCAAGCCCATTAAGCCCAAATTCAAATTTAAAAATAGAAATTACAAGTGGCAAATGGCAAGAGCATGCATTGGCCATTGGATAGGTGAATAATCATTGCAAATGATGGCCTAAAGGGGGTATAAAAGGATGAGGAGAGAGAGTGGCCGGACCTTTGCTCCATTTTCGTCCAAGGTGAGAGAGAGAGAGAGAGAAAATTGCGAGTGAGAGGGAGAGAAGCCGAGAGGGAAGAAGGCGGAGCCGGAGGAGGGTGCTGTCCGTTCGCCGTCCTACGCCGCCGTACGCCGCCGTGTGTTGCTATTCGTCCATCATAGAGGCAAGTGGGAGTTCATAACTTCTCTTGCATGTCTGTTTTGGTAGTTGCATGTCCGGTTTTGAGTGTTATGTGTGAGAAAAACCGAGCCAAGGAGGGTTTGTTTGCATGCCATGTAGCTGTTTCCGTTCGGTTCATGGTAGACAGTATCTTATTCGAGCTTGCATGTGGGTTTGGAGTGTGATTTTGGCTTCGGTGTCTTCATGAAAGTTGAAGCTAACATCTTGAGGTATGACATACTAAAATTTCATGGAAAACGAAGGTGATATGAGGGGTCAAATGCCTTGTTATACGGAGGTTCTAGATCTGCGAATTTCCTACTGACCTCTTGATGATTTCTTGGTTGCATGTTGGTTTATGTTGGAAATATCACTTTGTTGTCTTCATGGAAGTTGTAGGTAACATCCTAAACTACAACATACTCAAATTTGAGGAGAAACAAATGAGTGTAGCCTAGTAAATCGTCTAGATCTTTGAGACGGATGGTTCTGTTGAAGTGAACCGAGACACCCGAGACTTCAAAGACTTAAAAGAGGATCATACTTTGGTTATTTAACTTAGATCTCTTCATGAAACTTGTAGAGGAGACATTGATGCATAACATACTCGAATTTCAGAAGAAACGAAAGAGATTTAATGGGTCGAATCTAAGTTTTTCGGTGATGTGTGTTCTGGACGAAACGGTGGGGGTTCCAGAAGCTTCATGGAGTTGTATAAATTAATCTATAAAGAATTTGGCTTAGTGTTCTTCATGAAAAAGGTACGAAAATGTGTTGGCTATCACCCTGTAAAATTTGAGAATTTTCGGAGGTCATATGAATATTTTAATTGAATTAATCCGAAAACTGTGCAATCTGGCCAATATCCGAATATTAAGTGTATTTGGTGGAAATTTGGGAAACTATGTGAAATGCAAATTTGGCCATGAAATTGTGTGAAATTGTGATTCTAATTAGTTGTTTAATGATTGTTTGATTTTCATGATTTTTGGAAAATCATGAATATTAAAGATAATATTTATTTATGGAAATAAATAAATATAATAATAATATAATAATAATATAATAAAATAATAATAAAATAATAATAAAATAAAATAAAATAATAATAAAATAAAAGTGGATTGTTTTATCGGCCATGAGTTCTATTGAACTATGATACACTGTTACATGACATTGATGCATGTATGATCGTGAATTATGATGCATTGTTATATGCCATTGATGTATGCATGATCGTGAACTATGATACACTGTTACATGACATTGATGCATGAATGATCATGAATTGTGATGCATGTGTGTGAACCATATGCCATGAAATAATGAGATGAAAAGAATGATAAAATGTGGAAGTGGTATGTGAGTAAGAGGATGTGGCGGAGGTTGATGTCTGGTGGCCGAGTGGCGTAATTCCAGAGATTCCCCGGGAGTTTCGGGATGCCCGGAATGTGGGGGCCGGAAGTCCCCGTCGGAGGTTTCGCCCGAAGGGAGTGTGACTCGCGATGCCGGGATTAGGGTGCGAGATCCCGGTTAGAAGGGTAAAGACCGGAAGTCCCCGTCGGAGGTTTCTCGCCCGAAGGGAGGTTCCTCGTGATGCTAGTTGAGGTGCGAGATGCCCGGAATGTGGGGGAGGAAGCCCGGGGCCATGAGATGGCTGGAATGCTGGGAACCCCGTCGGAGGTTTCGCCCGAAGGGTGATGATCAAATTGATCATGGAATGGGAGGTTTTCGGAATTGATAATGAACTGTCGGAGGTTTTAGCCCGAAGGGATGGTGGTGATTTGAGAAAAGATAATGTGGGGATCAATTGATAAATAAAAATGGAAATTGATCTATGATGTAATATGCATGGTGATGCATGGCCAATGATAATATGATGTGATATGCATGGTGATGCATGATTAATGATGATGTGATATGCATGGTGATGCATGGTTAATGATGATGTGATGTGATATGCATGATGATGCATGATAATATGATGTGATATGCATGGTGATGCATGGTTAATGATGATATAATGATATGCATGGTGATGCATGGTTTATGATAATATGATGTGATATGCATGATGATGCATGAATGATGATACATATGCCATGATGATGCATGAATATGCTTGACATCAAAAAGGGTAAGAAATGCCTGCATTGTATGATGGTATGCATGGTGCACCGAGTTGTTATTGGATTTCCCTATCTGCTGAGTGGTTGTACTCACCCCTTTGGGGATAACATTTCAGATTAGCACTATGCCGCCGCCGCTGTTTCGCGTGGCGTGTTTTACGGTATTCCGTCCGACGTCGAGGTGGAGATGACCGAGATAGACGTCCTTCGGTACCCGGATTGACTTTCATCCGAGTACGATGCTTAGTTATGTATGACATCGGCCCCCGGCTGGGGCCCGGTCATACAAGAGTTTTTGTCCGTGCACATACGACGGGATGGAGTGATGCGGGGATGCTGCCGCCGCCACCACCCGACGCACCGGGATGGGTGTGAGATCGCGCGCGAGGAGTAGGAGCTAGACCGCTTTTTGGTGTAGATAGTTGACGCCGTGATGGGAGGGTTTTTGTGCTCATACGATGTTAGAGGTCGGAGTTCCTTTTTGAGATTTTAGGAAGGACATGGCGAGTCCTTACCTTTTCTCGTTTCTTTTGTACCGACCGAGGAAAACCCCATCTCGCTATATGTATGCATGTAAGCCAAGCGTCAACACCGTTTATAAAATCGTGGTGTTTAGTTGGTGTGTATTTGTATCATGGGATTGGTAGGGAGATAGATGGTGATATTTATTTGCTTCCGCTATGAGTTGCGCATGGGACCGTTTTTTTTTAAAAAAAAAAAAAAAAAAAATGCCTGTAATCCGGCAAGGCTTAATTTAGGAAAAAGAGATAGAGATGGTAAAAGATGTAACATCGGCACGCTAACGACCTCGCGAAGGGTTCGGGTGTTACACGATCGCCCCCCTTTTTGGTATCGTAGCGAATGGTTATAAGTGGAGTGATAAGGAGCCTCATTTGGAATTGAGGAACATGATGACAATACACACCATAGGATGTAAATGAAATAATTGAATAACGGGTGATGAGTATTCACTCGTAGATCCCCGAGTTTGCCTTGAATTGCCGCAACATGTATATGTTACTTATGTGATAGTAGTAATCGCTTTGAGTGGAGGCGTAAGTCTCGGATTATTCCCGAGGCAATGCTTGGAAATTGCGGGAGAGTTATGGTGCGAGCCGGAAGTGCTCATCCATCGAGGGCTGAAGCCTCTCTGCAAGGGCTGAACCCCGAATGGAAGATATCCTGCATTAGCCAATATTGGAAATCTGATGGAGAGGCAGGCGCAAAGCAACAGCCCGGAGCAGAACGCCGTACTCAGGGACTAGTGGAGCAGTTTTTGAAGCTGAAGCCACTTAAGTTCAATGGAATGGGAAGTCCCGAGGAGGCAGAGCAATGGATTGATGGAATGGAACGAATTTTCCGGCTGTTAGACTGCACTAATGCTGAGAAAATAGTTTTAGCAGAGTATCAATTGGAGGGAAATGCGAAGTTTTGGTGGAGAGCTTCGAAGGACATCATCTTTCCACCAGTACGATGTTAATTGGGAGGAGTTTGTTAGGGCCTTTAATAGGAAGCATTTCTCGACCGTGCTAAGGATAGGAAGATTACCGAGTTTGTTCAGCTAGAACAAAAGGGATTGACTGTAGATCGGTATGAGGCTAGATTTTCTGAATTGTCTAGATATGCTCCTAGATTGATTGAGGATCGGGAGGAGAAGGCTAAGAGATTTCGAAAGGGCCGAGGACTGATATTAGGAAGCAACGGTGCCTTTGAACATAAGAGATTATAATGAGATTTATGAAAGGGCGCAGCTTAGTGGAGCAGAGTTGTTGAGGGAAAGGTCGGAATTTAAGAAACCGATGAATTTTGGTGATGTGAAAAAGGGAAAGAGACCTTATCCTGGTCAAGGTCAGACCTGGAATGTGAAGAAGAAGGGTAATTTTGGCAATTTTGGAGGAGCAAGGAGTGGTTTGAACATAGGGAAAGCACCCTATCAGCCTGGACAACAAAAATGTTTTGGCTGTGGACAAGTGGGACATCTTAGGAGGAATTGCCCGTGAGAGAGGTCGCAAGTGAGTGTTGGCTCAGTGCGACAGGGATATCAGAGTGCTGTTAGGTCAAACCCGCAGGAAATCCTCGAGACCACCCGCACAAGGAAGGGTGTATGCAATCACCCGAGGAAGCGGAAGCTTCCAAGAATGTTATCTCAGTACGATTCTTATTAATGGTGAAAAGGCATATGCATTGTTTGACACGGGTGCAACGCATTCGTTTGTGTCCGAAAGATATAGATGTTTGAAAAAGATAGAAGTTATGCCTCTTGAGACGCCTCTTTGTGTTTCCACGCCTCTAAAGGATATGGTATTGTCTACGCCGGTGTGTGAAAATTGTAAGATATCCATGGGAGGAAAGAATATGGAAATAGACTTGGTTGTAATGGCTATGTATGATTTTGATGTTATTATAGGAATGGATTGGCTTCGTAAGTATCGGGCTAGAATGGATTGTTATAGAAAGGTGATTCAATTTGTTTTACCCGATCGCCTAGCTGTGAATTTTTAGGAGGTCGACCCATTTTCCCGTAGCGCTTATTTCGGCAATAGAAGCTTGTAAGTTACTTGACCAAGGATGTCGTGGGTACCTAGCCATAGTTAGAGATTGCGCTAGAGAGGAGTCAAATCTTGAGGAAGTTCATGTGGTTAATGAATTTCAAGATGTATTTCCTGAGGAATTGCCTGGATTGCCGCCAGAGCGGGAAATTGAATTTGAAATTGAATTAATGCCTCGGAACAGGACCAATATCAAAAGCTCCATATAGAATGGCTTTAGTTGAATTGAAGGAGTTGAAAGTGCAATTGCAAGAATTGCTTGATAAAGGATTTATTAGACCAAGTGCTTCACCTTGGGGTGCGCCGGTCTTGTTTGTAAAGAAGAAGGATGGATCAATGCGCTTGTGTATTGACTATAGGCGCTTGAATCAAGTGACCATTAAGAATAAGTATCCTTTGCCTAGGATTGATGACTTGTTTGATCAACTTCGGGAAGTTCAGTCTTTTCTAAGATTGATTTGAGATCGGGATACCATCGCTAAGGATTAAAAAGGAGGATATTCCTAAGACTGCATTTAGAACTCGTTATGGACATTATGAGTTTCTTGTTATGCCATTTGGATTGACTAACGCCCCGGCTGCATTTATGGATTTGATGAATAGAATATTTCAGCCTTATTTAGACCAGTTTGTGATTGTCTTTATTGATGATATTCTGGTGTATTCGAAAGGGCCTAAAGAGCATGAGCAGCATTTGAGAATTGTTTTGCGACCTGCGAGAGCATAAGTTGTATGCTAAGTTTAGTAAGTGTGAATTTTGGTTGGACCGGATAGTATTTTTAGGACATGTGGTGTCGGGAAAAGGAATTGCAAAGTAGATCTAGCAAAAGTTGAAATGGTAGTGAATTGGCCGAGACCAACGACACCTACGGAAATACGAAGTTTCTTAGACCGGCCGGTTATTATAGAAGGTTCATTGAAGGATTCTCGCAACCGGCAGACCTTTAACTAAATTGACTCGAAAGAATGTGAAATTTGAGTGGAATGGGGAATGTGAAAGGAGTTTTCGGGAGCTCAAAAGGAAATTGACTTCAGCTCCACTTCGACTATACCTACCGGACTCCGATGGTTTCACGGTGTATAGTGATGCATCTCTCAAAGGACTAGGATGTGTGTTGATGCAGCATGGCAAGGTTGTAGCCTATGCATCCAGACAATTGAAACCCCATGAGTTGAATTATCCGACGCATGATTTAGAGCTAGCAGCTATAGTGTTTGCTTTGAAGATATGGAGACACTACTTGTATGGGGAAAAGTTTGAGATCTATACGGACCATAAGAGTTTGAAATATCTGTTCTCACAAAAGGAATTGAACATGAGACAAAGGAGGTGGATGGAATTATTGAAGGATTATGACTGTGAGATAAAATATCATCCAGAAAAGCGAATAGAGTAGCGATGCTCTTAGTCGAAAGTCAGCTATGGAGATTGCTAGTTTGAGAATGGCGGAATGGGAATTGTTAGAATCTGTAGCAAATTCTGAATTTAAATTGGAATTGAATTGTCTTACTGGCATGCTTAGTGCATTAAGAATTGAGCCGAGATTATCCAGAGAATTAAAGTTTTGCAAGAATATGACCCGAGATTTTGAAAGTGAAAGATGCTGTATCTTTAGGGAAAAGATCAGAATTTCAGATCTCTCGATGATGGGATAGTGAGATGTCAAGGACGACTTTGTGTTCCCGACGATGAGGAGTTGAGGAAGGATATTCTGTCGGAAGCACATAAGAGTAACTATAGTATCCACCCGTAGTACAAAGATGTACAGAAATTTACGTCGCAATTTTGGTGGAGAGGCATGAAAGCAGATACGGCTAGACACGTATCTCAATGTTTGACGTGCCAGCAAGTAAAAGTGGAACATCGAAAACCCGCAGGACTTTTGAGACCATTGGACATTCCTGAATGGAAATGGGAACATGTAACGATGGATTTTGTGCAAGGATTGCCAAGGACATTAAGGAATCATGATTCAATTTGGGTTATAGTGGATCGTTTGACTAAGTCGGCGCATTTCTTAGCGATTCGCAAGGACTACTCAATGGATAAGTATGCGGACATGTATGTAAGTCAAGTGGTACGCTTACATGGTATTCCAAAGGATCGTTACTTCAGATCGAGACCCGAGGTTTACATCGAATTTTTGGAGGAGTCTCCAAATTGCGTTAGGATCTAAGCTTCGCTTTAGTACAGCTTTTCATCCTCGGACGATGGCCAATCGTAGAGAGTGATTCAGTAATCGGAGGATATGTTGAGAGCCCGTGTGATTGATTTCAAAGGAAATTGGGACGAGAGATTGCATTTGGTAGAGTTTGCCTATAATAATAGCTTTCGGAAGAGTATAGGCATGGCACCTTATGAAGCATTGTATGGAAGGAGATGTAGAACTCCCGTTTTTGTTGGAATGAAGTAGGTGAGAGGAAATTGACAGGACTCCGAACTGATACAAGTTACCACCGAGGCTGTTGATGTTATTAGGGAAAGGCTTAGAGCAGCTCGAGTAGATGAAAGGCTACGCGATAAGCGTAGAAGACCTTTGGAGTTTAATGTAGGAGACCATGTATTCCTTAAGGTATCTCCAATGAAAGGAATATCTCGATTCGGGATAAAGGGAAAGTTAAGTCCCGTGTTTGTTGGACCTTTTGAAATTCTTGAGAAAATAGGAGATAGGGCTTATCGTTTAGCATTACCTCCTAGATTAGAAAATCTGCACGATGTGTTTCATGTATCGATGTTGAGGAAGTACCAGCCGGATCCTGGTCACATACTCGATCATGAAGCCATCAAAATGGATGAGAAAGTTAGGTACATTGAAGAGCCTGTGCAGATATTGGATCGGAAGGAGCAAATTCTTAGGACTAAGAAGATCCCATTAGTCAAAGTGTTATGGCGACATCATGATGTGGAGGAAGCCACATGGGAAAGTGAGGATCGATGAGGGAAAAGTACCCTTATTTATTTCAAGAAGGCGCGAGTAGTGCTTGAATTTCGAGGACGAAATTCTCTAAGGAGGGGAGAATTGTGGCATCCCGGAAATTCAAAGCCAAGCCTTAAGGTGTGTCAAATGTCTTTAATTAGGTGATAGAATTTTATGGCCTATGCTTTAGCCAATTAGTCTTTTAATTTGATGAATTGTGCTTGTGATTGTGGAAATTTAAATTTAATTTATGAATGCTTGGCCATGTAATTTGAATTTCAATAATTAAAAATATTCCAAGACTTTGGCCAAGATGGGAATTGGAATTTCAAAAATATTATAGAAGGAATTTCAAAAAAAAAAAAAGGAGAAAAGGGCTAATTTTTGGAATGGGCCTTGAGCCCATTAGCCTCAAGCTTGGTGGGCCAAGCTAGTCGGCCCATTGGGCCCAAGAGGTGGCTGTCGACCAGCCAAGGGGGGGATGGCCGGATGGGCCTAAGCCCAAGCCCATTAAGCCCAAATTCAAATTTAAAAATAGAAATTACAAGTGGCAAATGGCAAGAACATGCATTGGCCATTGGATAGGTGAATAATCATTGCAAATGATGGCCTAAAGGGGGTATAAAAGGATGAGGAGAGAGAGTGGCCGGACCTTTGCTCCATTTTCGTCCAAGGTGAGAGAGAGAGAGAGAGAGAAATTGCGAGTGAGAGGGAGAGAAGCCGAGAGGGAAGAAGGCGGAGCCGGGAGGAGGGTGCTGTCCGTTCGCCGTCCTACGCCGCCGTACGCCGCCGTGTGTTGCTATTCGTCCATCATAGAGGCAAGTGGGAGTTCATAACTTCTCTTGCATGTCTGTTTTGGTAGTTGCATGTCCGGTTTTGAGTGTTATGTGTGAGAAAACCGAGCCAAGGAGGGTTTGTTTGCATGCCATGTAGCTGTTTCCGTTCGGTTCATGGTAGACAGTATCTTATTCGAGCTTGCATGTGGGTTTGGAGTGTGATTTTGGCTTCGGTGTCTTCATGAAAGTTGAAGCTAACATCTTGAGGTATGACATACTAAAATTTCATGGAAAACGAAGGTGATATGAGGGGTCAAATGCCTTGTTATACGGAGGTTCTAGATCTGCGAATTTCCTACTGACCTCTTGATGATTTCTTGGTTGCATGTTGGTTTATGTTGGAAATATCACTTTGTTGTCTTCATGGAAGTTGTAGGTAACATCCTAAACTACAACATACTCAAATTTGAGGAGAAACAAATGAGTGTAGCCTAGTAAATCGTCTAGATCTTTGAGACGGATGGTTCTGTTGAAGTGAACCGAGACACCCGAGACTTCAAAGACTTAAAAGAGGATCATACTTTGGTTATTTAACTTAGATCTCTTCATGAAACTTGTAGAGGAGACATTGATGCATAACATACTCGAATTTCAGAAGAAACGAAAGAGATTTAATGGGTCGAATCTAAGTTTTTCGGTGATGTGTGTTCTGGACGAAACGGTGGGGGTTCCAGAAGCTTCATGGAGTTGTATAAATTAATCTATAAAGAATTTGGCTTAGTGTTCTTCATGAAAAAGGTACGAAAATGTGTTGGCTATCACCCTGTAAAATTTGAGAATTTTCGGA
The DNA here is from genome assembly GCA_014182575.1 of Eucalyptus decipiens. Classification (NCBI taxonomy): domain Eukaryota; kingdom Viridiplantae; phylum Streptophyta; class Magnoliopsida; order Myrtales; family Myrtaceae; genus Eucalyptus; species Eucalyptus decipiens. The sequence goes on from CM024613.1 coordinate 24,385,237, forward strand.
GGTCATATGAATATTTTAATTGAATTAATCCGAAAACTGTGCAATCTGGCCAATATCCGAATATTAAGTGTATTTGGTGGAAATTTGGGAAACTATGTGAAATGCAAATTTGGCCATGAAATTGTGTGAAATTGTGATTCTAATTAGTTGTTTAATGATTGTTTGATTTTCATGATTTTTGGAAAATCATGAATATTAAAGATAATATTTATTTATGGAAATAAATAAATATAATAATAATATAATAATAATATAATAAAATAATAAAAAATAATAATAAAATAATAATAAAATAATAATAAAATAAAAGTGGATTGTTTTATCGGCCATGAGTTCTATTGAACTATGATACACTGTTACATGACATTGATGCATGTATGATCGTGAATTATGATGCATTGTTATATGCCATTGATGTATGCATGATCGTGAACTATGATACACTGTTACATGACATTGATGCATGAATGATCATGAATTGTGATGCATGTGTGTGAACCATATGCCATGAAATAATGAGATGAAAAGAATGATAAAATGTGGAAGTGGTATGTGAGTAAGAGGATGTGGCGGAGGTTGATGTCTCGGTGGCCGAGTGGCGTAATTCCGAGATTCCCTGGGAGTTTCAGGGATGCCCGGAATGTGGGGGCCGGAAGTCCCATCGGAGGTTTCGCCCGAAGGGAGTGTGACTCGCGATGCCGGGATTAGGTGCGAGATCCCCGGTTAGAAGGGTAAAGACCGGAAGTCCCCGTCGGAGGTTTCGCCCGAAGGAGGTTCCTCGTGATGCTAGTTGAGGTGCGAGATGCCCGGAATGTGGGGGCCGGAAGCCCAAAGCCCATGAGATGGCTGGAATGCTGGGAACCCCGGGAGGTCCCCGAAGGGTGATGATCAAATTGATCATGGAATCCGGAGGTTTCGCCCGAAGGATTGATAATGATGATGGTGGAATTGATGGTGGTGATTTGAGAAAAGATAATGTGGGGATCAATTGATAAATAAAAATGATTAATGATGATGTAATATGCATGGTGATGCATGGCCAATGATGATATGATGTGATATGCATGGTGATGCATGATTAATGATGATGTGATATGCATGGTGATGCATGGTTAATGATGATGTGATGTGCATATGCATGGTGATGCATGATTAATGATGATGTGATATGCATGGTGATGCATGGCTAATGATGATATAATATGATATGCATGGTGATGCATGGTTTATGATAATATGATAATGATATATGAGATGCCATGAATGATGATACATATGCCATGATGATGCATGAATATGCTTGACATCAAAAAGGGTAAGAAATGCCTGCATTGTATGATGGTATGCATGGTGCACCGAGTTGTTATTGGATTTCCCTATCTGCCGAGTGGTTGTACTCACCCCTTTGGGGATAACATTTCAGATTAGCACTATGCCGCTGCCCGCCGTTTCGCGTGGCGTGTTTTACGGTATTCCGTCCGACGTCGAGGTGGAGATGACCGAGATAGATCGTCCTTCGGTACCCGGATTGACTTTCATCCGAGTACGATGCTTAGTTATGTATGACATCGGCTGGCTGGGGCCCGGTCATACAAGAGTTTTTGTCCGTGCACATACGACGGGATGGAGTGATGCGGGGATGCTGCCGCCGCCACCACCCGACGCACCGGGATGGGTGTGAGATCGCGCGCGAGGAGTAGGAGCTAGACCGCTTTTGGTGTAGATAGTTGACGCCGTGATGGGAGGGTTTTTGTGCTCATACGATGTTAGAGGTCGGAGTTCCTTTTTGAGATTTTAGGAAGGACATGGCGAGTCCTTACCTTTTCTCGTTTCTTTTGTACCGACCGAGGAAAACCCCATCTCGCTATATGTATGCATGTAAGCCAAGCGTCAACACCGTTTATAAAATCGTGGTGTTTAGTTGGTGTGTATTTGTATCATGGGATTGGTAGGGAGATAGATGGTGATATTTATTTGCTTCCGCTATGAGTTGCGCATGGGACCGTTTTTTTTAAAAAAAAAAAAAAATGCCCGTAATCCGGCAAGGCTTAATTTAGGAATAAGAGATAGAGATGGTAAAAGATGTAACATCGGCACCGCTAACGACCCGCGAAGGGTTCGGGTGTTACGCCGCCCTTTTTGGTATCGTAGCGAATGGTTATAAGTGGAGTGATAAGGAGCCTCATTTGGAATTGAGGAACATGATGACAATACACACCATAGGATGTAAATGAAATAATTGAATAACGGGTGATGAGTATTCACTCGTAGATCCCCGAGTTTGCCTTGAATTGCCGCAACATGTATATGTTACTTATGTGATAGTAGTAACCGCTTTGAGTGGAGGCGTAAGTCTCGATTATTCCCGAGGCAATGCTTGGAAATTGCAGAGAGTTATGGTGCGAGCTGGAAGTGCTCATCCATCGAGGGCTGAAGCCTCTCGCCGCAAGGGCTGAACCCCGAATGGAAGATATCCCGCAGCATTAGCCAATATTGGAAATCTGATGGAGAGGCAGCGCGCAAAGAACAGCCCGAGCGAACGCCGTACTCAGGGACTAGTGGAGCAGTTTTTGAAGCTGAAGCCACTTAAGTTCAATGGAATGGGAAGTCCCGAGGAGGCAGAGCAATGGATTGATGGAATGGAACGAATTTTCCGGCTGTTAGACTGCACTAATGCTGAGAAAATAGTTTTAGCAGAGTATCAATTGGAGGGAAATGCGAAGTTTTGGTGGAGAGCTTCGAAGGACATCATCTTTCCACCAGGTACTGATGTTAATTGGGAGGAGTTTGTTAGGGCCTTTAATAGGAAGCATTTCTCTGACTGTGCTAAGGATAGGAAGATTACTGAGTTTGTTCAGCTAGAACAAAAGGGATTGACTGTAGATCGATGAGGCTAGATTTTCTGAATTGTCTAGATATGCTCCTAGATTGATTGAGGATCGGGAGGAGAAGGCTAAGAGATTTCGAAAGGGCCGAGGACTGATATTAGGAAGCAACGGTGCCTTTGAACATAAGAGATTATAATGAGATTTATGAAAGGGCGCAGTTAGTGGAGCAGAGTTGTTGAGGGAAAGGTCGGAATTTAAGAAACCGATGAATTTTGGTGATGTGAAAAAGGGAAAGAGACCTTATCCTGGTCAAGGTCAGACCTGGAATGTGAAGAAGAAGGGTAATTTTGGCAATTTTGGAGGAGCAAGGAGTGGTTTGAACATAGGAAAGCACCCTATCAGCCCGGACAACAAAAATGTTTTGGTCAGTGGACAAGTGGGACATCTTAGGAGGAATTGCCCGTGAGAGAGGTCGCAAGTGAGTGTTGGCTCAGTGCGACAGGGATATCAGAGTGCTGTTAGGTCAAACCCGCAGGGAAATCCTCAGAGACCACCTGCACAAGGAAGGGTGTATGCAATCACCCGAGGAAGCGGAAGCTTCCAAGAATGTTATCTCAGTACGATTCTTATTAATGGTGAAAAGGCATATGCATTGTTTGACACGGGTGCAACGCATTCGTTTGTGTCCGAAAGATATAGATGTTTGAAAAAGATAGAAGTTATGCCTCTTGAGACGCCTCTTTGTGTTTCCACGCCTCTAAAGGATATGGTATTGTCTACGCCGGTGTGTGAAAATTGTAAGATATCCATGGGAGGAAAGAATATGGAAATAGACTTGGTTGTAATGGCTATGTATGATTTTGATGTTATTATAGGAATGGATTGGCTTCGTAAGTATCGGGCTAGAATGGATTGTTATAGAAAGGTGATTCAATTTGTTTTACCCGATCGCCCTAGCTGTGAATTTTTAGGAGGTCGACCCATTTTCCTGTAGCGCTTATTTCGGCAATAGAAGCTTGTAAGTTACTTGACCAAGGATGTCAGGGGTACCTAGCCATAGTTAGAGATTGCGCTAGAGAGGAGTCAAATCTTGAGGAAGTTCATGTGGTTAATGAATTTCAAGATGTATTTCCTGAGGAATTGCCTGGATTGCCGCCAGAGCGGGAAATTGAATTTGAAATTGAATTAATGCCTGGAACAGGACCGATATCAAAAGCTCCATATAGAATGGCTTTAGTTGAATTGAAGGAGTTGAAAGTGCAATTGCAGGAATTGCTTGATAAAGGATTTATTAGACCAAGTGCTTCACCTTGGGGTGCGCCGGTCTTGTTTGTAAAGAAGAAGGATGGATCAATGCGCTTGTGTATTGACTATAGGCGATTGAATCAAGTGACCATTAAGAATAAGTATCCTTTGCCTAGGATTGATGACTTGTTTGATCAACTTCAGGGAAGTTCAGTCTTTTCTAAGATTGATTTGAGATCGGGATACCATCGCTAAGGATTAAAAAGGAGGATATTCCTAAGACTGCATTTAGAACTCGTTATGGACATTATGAGTTTCTTGTTATGCCATTTGGATTGACTAACGCCCCGGCTGCATTTATGGATTTGATGAATAGAATATTTCAGCCTTATTTAGACCAGTTTGTGATTGTCTTTATTGATGATATTCTCGTGTATTCGAAAGGGCCTAAAGAGCATGAGCAGCATTTGAGAATTGTTTTGCGGACCTCATGCGAGAGCATAAGTTGTATGCTAAGTTTAGTAAGTGTGAATTTTGGTTGGACCGGATAGTATTTTTAGGACATGTGGTGTCAGGAAAAGGAATTGCAGTAGATCTAGCAAAAGTTGAAATGGTAGTGAATTGGCCGAGACCAACGACACCTACGGAAATACGAAGTTTCTTAGGACTCGGCCGGTTATTATAGAAGGTTCATTGAAGGATTCTCGCAACGGCAGGACCTTTAACTAAATTGACTCGAAAGAATGTGAAATTTGAGTGGAATGGGGAATGTGAAAGGAGTTTTCGGGAGCTCAAAAGGAAATTGACTTCAGCTCCAATTCGACTATACCTACTCGGACTCGATGGTTTCACGGTGTATAGTGATGCATCTCTCAAAGGACTAGGATGTGTGTTGATGCAGCATGGCAAGGTTGTAGCCTATGCATCCAGACAATTGAAACCCCATGAGTTGAATTATCCGACGCATGATTTAGAGCTAGCAGCTATAGTGTTTGCTTTGAAGATATGGAGACACTACTTGTATGGGGAAAAGTTTGAGATCTATACGGACCATAAGAGTTTGAAATATCTGTTCTCACAAAAGGAATTGAACATGAGACAAAGGAGGTGGATGGAATTATTGAAGGATTATGACCGTGAGATAAAATATCATCCAGAAAAGCGAATAGAGTAGCAGATGCTCTTAGTCGAAAGTCACTATGGAGATTGCTAGTTTGAGAATGGCGGAATGGGAATTGTTAGAATCAGAGCAAATTCTGAATTTAAATTGGAATTGAATTGTCTTACCGGCATGCTTAGTGCATTAAGAATTGAGCCAGAGATTATCCAGAGAATTAAAGTTTTGCAAGAATATGACCCAGAGATTTTGAAAGTGAAAGATGCTGTATCTTTAGGGAAAAGATCAGAATTTCAGATCTCTGATGATGGGATAGTGAGATGTCAAGGACGACTTTGTGTTCCCGACGATGAGGAGTTGAGGAAGGATATTCTGTCGGAAGCACATAAGAGTAACTATAGTATCCACCCAGTAGTACAAAGATGTACAGAAATTTACGTCGCAATTTTGGTGGAGAGGCATGAAAGCGATACGGCTAGACACGTATCTCAATGTTTGACGTGCCAGCAAGTAAAAGTGGAACATCGAAAACCCGCAGGACTTTTGAGACCATTGGACATTCCTGAATGGAAATGGGAACATGTAACGATGGATTTTGTGCAAGGATTGCCAAGGACATTAAGGAATCATGATTCAATTTGGGTTATAGTGGATCGTTTGACTAAGTCGGCGCATTTCTTAGCGATTCGCAAGGACTACTCAATGGATAAGTATGCGGACATGTATGTAAGTCAAGTGGTACGCTTACATGGTATTCCAAAGGATCATTACTTCAGATCGAGACCCGAGGTTTACATCGAATTTTTGGAGGAGTCCCAAATTGCGTTAGGATCTAAGCTTCCGCTTAGTACAGCTTTTCATCCTCGGACGATGGCCAATCGAGAGAGTGATTCAGGTACTGGAGGATATGTTGAGAGCCCGTGTGATTGATTTCAAAGGAAATTGGGACGAGAGATTGCATTTGGTAGAGTTTGCCTATAATAATAGCTTTCGAAGAGTATAGGCATGGCACCTTATGAAGCATTGTATGGAAGGAGATGTAGAACTCCCGTTTGTTGGAATGAAGTAGGTGAGAGGAAATTGACAGACTCCGAACTGATACAAGTTACCACCGAGGCTGTTGATGTTATTAGGGAAAGGCTTAGAGCAGCTCGTAGTAGATGAAAGGCTACGCGATAAGCGTAGAAGACCTTTGGAGTTTAATGTAGGAGACCATGTATTCCTTAAGGTATCTCCAATGAAAGGAATATCTCGATTCGGGATAAAGGGAAAGTTAAGTCCCAGGTTTGTTGGACCTTTTGAAATTCTTGAGAAAATAGGAGATAGGGCTTATCGTTTAGCATTACCTCCTAGATTAGAAAATCTGCACGATGTGTTTCATGTATCGATGTTGAGGAAGTACCAGCCGGATCCCGGTCACATACTCGATCATGAAGCCATCAAAATGGATGAGAAAGTTAGGTACATTGAAGAGCCTCGTGCAGATAATGGATCGGAAGGAGCAAATTCTTAGGACTAAGAAGATCCCATTAGTCAAAGTGTTATGGCGACATCATGATGTGGAGGAAGCCACATGGGAAAGTGAGGATCGATGAGGGAAAAGTACCCTTATTTATTTCAAGAAGGCGCGAGTAGTGCTTGAATTTCGAGGACGAAATTCTCTAAGGAGGGAGAATTGTGGCATCCCGGAAATTCAAAGCCAAGCCTTAAGGTGTGTCAAATGTCTTTAATTAGGTGATAGAATTTTATGGCCTATGCTTTAGCCAATTAGTCTTTTAATTTGATGAATTGTGCTTGTGATTGTGGAAATTTAAATTTAATTTATGAATGCTTGGCCATGTAATTTGAATTTCAATAATTAAAAATATTCCAAGACTTTGGCCAAGATGGGAATTGGAATTTCAAAAATATTATAGAAGGAATTTCAAAAAAAAAAAAAAAAAGGAGAAAAGGGCTAATTTTTGGAATGGGCCTTGAGCCCATTAGCCTCAAGCTTGGTGGGCCAAGCTAGTCGGCCCATTGGGCCCAAGAGGTGGCTGTCGACCAGCCAAGGGGGGGATGGCCGGATGGGCCTAAGCCCAAGCCCATTAAGCCCAAATTCAAATTTAAAAATAGAAATTACAAGTGGCAAATGGCAAGAACATGCATTGGCCATTGGATAGGTGAATAATCATTGCAAATGATGGCCTAAAGGGGGTATAAAAGGATGAGGAGAGAGAGTGGCCGGACCTTTGCTCCATTTTCGTCCAAGGTGAGAGAGAGAGAGAGAGAGAAATTGCGAGTGAGAGGGAGAGAAGCCGAGAGGGAAGAAGGCGGAGCCGGGGAGGGTGCTGTCCGTTCGCCGTCCTACGCCGCCGTACGCCGCCGTGTGTTGCTATTCGTCCATCATAGAGGCAAGTGGGAGTTCATAACTTCTCTTGCATGTCTGTTTTGGTAGTTGCATGTCCGGTTTTGAGTGTTATGTGTGAGAAAAACCGAGCCAAGGAGGGTTTGTTTGCATGCCATGTAGCTGTTTCCGTTCGGTTCATGGTAGACAGTATCTTATTCGAGCTTGCATGTGGGTTTGGAGTGTGATTTTGGCTTCGGTGTCTTCATGAAAGTTGAAGCTAACATCTTGAGGTATGACATACTAAAATTTCATGGAAAACGAAGGTGATATGAGGGGTCAAATGCCTTGTTATACGGAGGTTCTAGATCTGCGAATTTCCTACTGACCTCTTGATGATTTCTTGGTTGCATGTTGGTTTATGTTGGAAATATCACTTTGTTGTCTTCATGGAAGTTGTAGGTAACATCCTAAACTACAACATACTCAAATTTGAGGAGAAACAAATGAGTGTAGCCTAGTAAATCGTCTAGATCTTTGAGACGGATGGTTCTGTTGAAGTGAACCGAGACACCCGAGACTTCAAAGACTTAAAAGAGGATCATACTTTGGTTATTTAACTTAGATCTCTTCATGAAACTTGTAGAGGAGACATTGATGCATAACATACTCGAATTTCAGAAGAAACGAAAGAGATTTAATGGGTCGAATCTAAGTTTTTCGGTGATGTGTGTTCTGGACGAAACGGTGGGGGTTCCAGAAGCTTCATGGAGTTGTATAAATTAATCTATAAAGAATTTGGCTTAGTGTTCTTCATGAAAAAGGTACGAAAATGTGTTGGCTATCACCCTGTAAAATTTGAGAATTTTCGGAGGTCATATGAATATTTTAATTGAATTAATCCGAAAACTGTGCAATCTGGCCAATATCCGAATATTAAGTGTATTTGGTGGAAATTTGGGAAACTATGTGAAATGCAAATTTGGCCATGAAATTGTGTGAAATTGTGATTCTAATTAGTTGTTTAATGATTGTTTGATTTTCATGATTTTTGGAAAATCATGAATATTAAAGATAATATTTATTTATGGAAATAAATAAATATAATAATAATATAATAATATAATAAAATAATAATAAAATAATAATAAAATAATAATAAAATAATAATAAAATAAAAGTGGATTGTTTTATCGGCCATGAGTTCTATTGAACTATGATACACTGTTACATGACATTGATGCATGTATGATCGTGAATTATGATGCATTGTTATATGCCATTGATGTATGCATGATCGTGAACTATGATACACTTTGTTACATGACATTGATGCATGAATGATCATGAATTGTGATGCATGTGTGTGAACCATATGCCATGAAATAATGAGATGAAAAGAATGATAAAATGTGGAAGTGGTATGTGAGTAAGAGGATGTGGCGGAGGTTGATGTCTGGTGGCCGAGTGGCGTAATTCCGAGATTCCCCGGGAGTTTCAGGGATGCCCGGAATGTGGGGGCCGGAAGTCCCCGTCGGAGGTTTCGCCCGAAGGGAGTGTGACTCGCGATGCCGGGATTAGGGTGCGAGATCCCCGGTTAGAAGGGTAAAGACCGGAAGTCCCCGTCGGAGGTTTCGCCGAAGGGAGGTTCCTCGTGATGCTAGTTGAGGTGCGAGATGCCCGGAATGTGGGGGCCGGAAGCCCAAAGGCCATGAGATGGCTGGGAATACCGGGATCCCCGTCGGAGGTTTCGCGCCGAAGGGTGAGGATGATGAATGGTGGAATTGATGAACCCCGTCGAGAAAAGATAATGTGGGATCAATTGATAAATAAAAATGATTAATGATGATGTAATATGCATGGTGATGCATGGCCAATGATGATATGATGTGATATGCATGGTGATGCATGATTAATGATGATGTGATATGCATGGTGATGCATGGCCAATGATGATGTGATGTGATATGCATGGTGATGCATGATTAATGATGATGTGATATGCATGGTGATGCATGGCTAATGATGATATAATATGATATGCATGGTGATGCATGGTTTATGATGATGTGATAATGATATATAAGATGCCATGATGATGATACATATGCCATGATGATGCCTGAATACGCTTGACATCAAAAAGGGTAAGAAATGCCTGCATTGTATGATGGTATGCATGGTGCACTGAGTTGTTATTGGATTTCCCTATCTGCTGAGTGGTTGTACTCACCCCTTTTGGGGATAACATTTCAGATTAGCACTATGCCGCTGCCTGCTGTTTCGCGTGGCGTGTTTTACGGTATTCCGTCTGACGTCGAGGTGGAGATGACTGAGATAGACTGTCCTTCGGTACCCGGATTGACTTTCATCCGAGTACGATGCTTAGTTATGTATGACATCGGCCTGGCTGGGGGCCCGGTCATACAAGAGTTTTTGTCCGTGCACATACGACGGGATGGAGTGATGCGGGGGATGCTGCCGCCGCCACCACCTGACGCACCGGGATGGGTGTGAGATCGCGCGCGAGGAGTAGGAGCTAGACCGCTTTTTGGTGTAGATAGTTGACGCCGTGATGGGAGGGTTTTTGTGCTCATACGATGTTAGAGGTCGGAGTTCCTTTTTGAGATTTTAGGAAGGACATGGCGAGTCCTTACCTTTTCTCGTTTCTTTTGTACCGACCGAGGAAAACCCCATCTCGCTATATGTATGCATGTAAGCCAAGCGTCAACACTGTTTATAAAATCGTGGTGTTTAGTTGGTGTGTATTTGTATCATGGGATTGGTAGGGAGATAGATGGTGATATTTATTTGCTTCCGCTATGAGTTGCGCATGGGACCGTTTTTTTTTAAAAAAAAAAAAAAAATGCCTGTAATCTGGCAAGGCTTAATTTAGGAATAAGAGATAGAGATGGTAAAAGATGTAACATCGGCACTGCTAACGACCTGCGAAGGGTTCGGGGTGTTACACATTAAAAACATTCCACAGTTTTACCAAAAGCCGCATTTCAGAGATAAGTATTTTTTTAGGCTTATGTATAGATGCAAATCGAGGACGAATTTGAATCTACTTGGATGGAAATGGAAGAGGAGTGGGATACTCGAACAACAATTGGCTTAAGAGATTATACGGCCTTAGACATAAATGGAGTTCAGCTTTTGGTCGTGATATTTTTTCATGTGGTATAAGGTCAAGTCAAAGAAGTGAGAGCACTAACAATGTCTTCCAAAGATATTTCGAAGAAGACGTCATCCCTTATAAAATTTGTCTACTATTATGAAGAGCAACCAAGCACATGAGAGAAATTGAAATTCAAGATGATTACAGTCTCGTGGGAAGCTCAAATTGCAGGTTTCGTCTAATGAGCTCTTGGAACATGCTGCTGCAGTCTATACTCGTACTATTTTTCAGAAGTTTTCTGAAGAATTAATGGAATGTCTCTCTGTAGATGTTTCAGGTACTACATTTGATGGATCGGTTTATTCATATACCATAAGGTGTCGACATGAATATCTTGTCGATTTAACCCCGTAGAGTTATCAATTTCTTGTGAATGCAAATTATTTGAGTCAAAAGGGTGGTTGTGTCGCCATGCATTGTACGTGTTGAATCAGAATAAATCGATAGTTAAGAGCATTCCATCTCCCTATATTTTGAAAAGATGGACCAAGGGTGCCAAAGAAGGGATTGTGAATGTTGAATCTTTGCCACCTGGTCCATCTACATTTAATCGATTTTGCACATTAATGCAAGAATCTTTTAAGCTGATGAGTTTGGGAGCCAAAGATGTAAACACTATGCAGATAGTGAGGGAGAATATGCAAATAGCAAATGCTCAACTTTCATCATATAATTCAAGTATGGGCGTGGCTGATGATGCTGGTGATGATGGTGATAATGAGACTTCTTTGTGCGATATCTCGATATTAGACCCCCATCGAAGGAAAGGAAAGGGAATAAGTTATGGAAGACTAAAAAGTTCAACTGAGAAGAAGAAGAAAAAATCTATCAAAGGAATGCCCCCAATGCAAATAGACAATCGAGGTAACATATTATTTTGGTTAATATGATAAGTTAAATTTTCTGTTTATGTTGCATGATGCTAATTAATATTTTGTTGCTTTTTAATGTAGAGTTGGTTGTTCAAGCAACACGTAGTGAAACTCATTTTCCAAATTATTTGAGTAATCAAAATCAGTTTCAAAGTATCATTTATCCCAAAGAACATTGGTGGTCCTACCATGAATTTTCATAATCGTGTATGTTACTCTTAGCTTTCCATTATTATTTACATTTTACTAATTTGGTAAAAAAATTTGTATAGATGCAGCAACCACCATACATCATGCCATCGGGGATTATGAACGGATTTTGCCAATTTCCTAATCAGGTATTGAATAACTATGTATAGAGTTTAATTAGTGATCAATCGATTTGTATATTTTTCAAGTTACTATATCTCTTTATAATGGTAGAAAACACTTTCTCAAAAGTTATAATCATTATGATAATTTAATTGCATTATGGTAAAGGGGTCATTTTTTTTTAATGTAGATGCAATCATCATATATCATGCCGCCAAGCAATTTCAATGGATTTTCTCCATTCACTACTCGGTATTTATTATGAATCATTTTATTTGTTAGTATTATTTCAACTTTTTGTTACAATTGTAATATTTACTATTAGTAGCTTATTTTTGGATAGATGTTGGAGTATAATAATAGATCTCATGGAACAATTCTGAGTCAGGTACAATTTACTTTTCATCGATATGGAATTATTTAAGACATTTATCTAAGCATATTATTTAGATAAATATTAATATATTTGTCATTTTCTTGTACAGGGGTCATCAAACTCTTTTCAACATCTTGGGATGAATGAATCCGCAGGCCCCCGTGAAAGCACGTATAATGCACGGTTGCAACATAAATAGCCTAGAAGAACCGTCATATAGTATAGTGCTTGTGCTGCAAAAAGGCAGCTAATAGGTCTGAGCTGAAACTTCCATTGTGATTTGTTGTTGCAAACACATATTTGTTATGGGTAGAATGTTAGAAAGATATGCTGATAATTGTTATTAGTCTCTTAGTTTTCTTAAGGTCTCGTATATAATTTAATATGCTGTTATGCCTTGCAGAAAATGGAGATACTTCCAAATAATGATCTGGATAAAGCATTACACGAATTTGTCAATAAGGATGATAAAACGGCATTTTATTCTTGCGTGCAACTAAATCTTGAAGAAACTCGTGTAAGTATCATACCATGCTTTTGTTGTTGCAATGGCATCACTCTTAAGCTGTCAGTTCCTCATGCTATAGTGTGAATGTTATGTTTCTGTTATCCTTCGGTGTTGATACTTTTTTGTTTATGTTCCTATCTCTTTCTCTCGTTCATTCTTTTTCTCTTTATTCCTTGTTCCCTCCCTCAATTTTTTGTTTTCTCTCTCATTTTCTTGAGCAGAAGGAAATGCCTCCGGTGATGTCTATGCATGTTCAATGATAATATAATCCTCTTCTTATTTGGTTAAGTAGGCTTTAGCAGCTTGATATCTTTCAATTAATTTTTTGATGTACTAACTACTAAACAAAGACAGATTTATGTGTGTAATGTTCCCGATTTTTCATTCACTTGGTGCAATTGGTTCTCCTTTTTCAAGGGAAATAGATTTCCTTTTTTAACAATGTCGAGTGGCTAGGCCTCTCAGAACTCCCTAATAAATTCAACTTAGTCATCATAGTCTTCCTTCATACTTCTATTGGGAAGTTATCGAGCTAAGTGGCAAGGTGGTGCCCAACATACATTCTTAAACTGTCTGCAGGTCAAAGTATGGATCTATATGACAAAGCATTTGAAATATGCTGCTCTGAAATCGAAAAGCTTAAATTTTCAAACTTTCTAGTCTTTAATAGGGAAGTAGCTGACTTCATTTACTGTTGTTCTATATTTCCCATCAATGCCAAGGAGAAAAAGAAGATGATTTGAGTAGAGTGATCCTTGTCCGCTTTCGCTTGGGTTTTTTTTTGGAAGGGAAAACTCTCAAATTGACTCGACTCTGCATTTTATTATTATTAGGGCCGTCTTATTAAATATCTGATTGTAATTTTGGGGGTCTAGTGGTGTTTGTTGATGTTGTTGGGTTAATACATGTAGATCCAATCAATAAAGGAGATTTGGCACTTAGGAAGGAGATGATTGGTGGAAGCGGAGGCGAGCCGATCGCACATCATCGAGTAAGTATAGGAATGACCATGAACGTGCTAACATTGCAGAGGAATCTCCCACCAACCTAGAGATTGCCTCCTCGCCCTTGGGAGAGGTAAAAATTACTTTGAGCTGCAACTCTATCTGTGGAAGAGCAGACTTTCATATGCCTAGTATAGATGCGGTTCTAAAGTCAATGGATGATAAATATCTCCAATCTAAAAAAATCATTGACCCCAGTTTTTCTGTCTCGAAACTGATGAGAGATATGTGCCAATGCTTTCTGGAGTTAGGAAGCGGCTCTACAGATGCATCAAGAGAACTATCAATCAATATGGACCCTACAGTTGATACCTTACAGAGATCTGTTATGCAGGACACTCTCAATGTTGGAAGCCGTAAAACAAACTCCTTTGTACCCAATAATGCTTCCAATGGATCTCCTGATGTTCAAGGATCAATCAAAGGGGCAGCTTGCACCACGAATTCCAAGATTTCCGGGGTCTTTACATGGTAGTAATAATCACTTGAAAATGAACAAAAACAAGACCACAATTGATTGTGCTTTGAAGTCAAAGGAAGCTGTCAAGAACATGAAGATGCTGATTCGCGTAGTTTGGTGGTTTTCTCGAAGAGTCACCAACTCCTGCGATCCGAGGTCTGTCCATGATGTTAATGACATAGCCAAAGGAGAAGAAAGAGTAAAAATACCATGGGTTAACAAGATTGATGAGCAGTGTCCACCATCCTTTCACTACATACCTCATAGCCTCGCTTTCTCTAGTGCTTCTATCAATTTCTCCTTTCGAGATCGGAAATGAGTTTTGGCTGTTCAATTTGTTATGGTGACCGCCGCCTTCTCCAAGACTCTGTGCTTGTGCATGTGCAAATGGGGGTGAGTTTATATACACTGTGAAAGGTCTTGTAAAGGAAGCTTTTTTGTTGAAGTGTATTTCTGTCGATCGCGACCCTTAAAAGAGCCACCACTTGTATATCCGGGAATGCCCTCTAGAAAAGTCAAAAGATAACAACATTTTATAACCGTGTAAGGGCCACCTGAAGAGAAAATTTATCAAAGAGTGCTGGAGAAAGTGTGGTTGTGGTAAACATTGTGGCAATCGAGTGGTGCAAATGAGGCATAAGTTATAATATGCAGGTAAAGAATTGTTTTCGTGTTATTTTAAAGTTTTTGCCTGTTGTAGCTCTACTGTCATATTTGGACCTTGTGGTGGTTATCATTCTTAAAAGTGTTCCAGTTACTACTGCAGTGAGTGACTTTGTTTGGGAACCCTTAAGCTTAAGCCTGTACTCTTTTGACTGATTTTGTCCTTTAGGTGTTTATGACGCCCGAAGGAAAAGGGTGGGGTCTGCAAGCACCGGATGAACTACCTAAAGGTGCATTTGTATGTGAGTACATAGGTGAAATATTAACCATCAAGGAAATGCATGAGCGAAATTTGAAGAAGGGTGATGCTTTGAAACGTACTTATCAGTGCTCCTTGATTCCGATTGGAGCTCCATGTGTGTGAAGGATAATGAAGCTCTTCGTTTGGATTCAACGACCTTTGGAAACATTGCTAGGTTTATCAACCATAGGTATTTGTTTGTTTTGAGAAGTAGCATTCTTATGTTTATTTGGTTTTTGAGCTCTTAGTTGTTATTGCATCTGCCTTTTAAGATGGAAATTCCTCAATATTGGATGGTTTAATTCGTAAACGTAGCTCCCGGCGTAAAAGTTCACTTTTTAAGCATAAGTCCTTTGGTCTAAAGCTTTGAGAATCCAACTTTCAGCTGGGCATTGCAAGCTTATCTCCTAAAACAGCATAAAAATTCAAGACACTGGAAAGGATTTCCCTATTCATTCATCGTAGAACTCATGTATTAAACCCGGTGAAACCGAGTTATTTGCTTTGTCATGGTACTTGCTATTGTTTCCCGAGTGACTCGTAGAAAGCAGACCTTGACTCTGTTTGGCTTTTTCTGATTTCTCATGTTCTCCTTCTTCAAGCTTGCGAGAAAAGGCATCAATGCCTACTTAATGGAAGGCTAATTGAACCGAACGATGTAACATATTTAAAGCACTAAACCAGCTAAATTTTCCTTGCGTAAGGAGCATTGAAATCTTTAAATCATGAAAATGTTTCTCAAATCACGGGCATCGGCAAGAGAAATTGATTAGTACTTATATGAATACACCCTAAGTTGAACCAAAGCATAATTTGGTTCCACTTGTTACAGAATTTCCAATTGCTTATTGACACCTAGAGATGACAATGACCCAAAAAAAAAACACTAAATATCTTCATCCAATGTCGAAGCTCTTCTTGGCCATAGCTTGGAGGAACTGAAATCTCAATGAAGATATGATGCTTTCTCGAAGTTTATGGCGGTTGGTCTGTCAAGCATTGGCTGAAAAGAAAACTATGACGGTTCCGTTGAGACCTCTCTTAGATATCTTCATGTGTGGTAGAAAAGGAAAGCTTTCAAGGTGGGAAGGGAAAAGGAAATTCTGCCTAGGTAATTTTTTTGGGTACAGAGGACTAGACCGAACCTATTCCAATCCTTTAGAGTTGGGCAGCCCATTCCTAAATTCAGCTGAAAGTCGGTCGTGGTCATTCCTCTATTGGTACCATAGGGTTTTGGACTCCTTGATTTAACTTGATTGCAATTAACGTTTTCCATTTCTAGATTGCCATCGTCTTCCTTAACAACTAGTTGAGACTGGTAAAATCGAAAACTGCAGCTGTGCTTGCTGTTGCAATATTACTACGGTCCTGTTACTTGAGGATCTCCACTTCCGAGGGCTCTTATAAAAAAAGGCATAGGTGTACTAAATTGGTCAGGTCTTCAGATTGACATGAAAAAATTCATAGGACCAATTTATTGTGTGGTTCTTAATTATAAGTGATGCTGTCCATTTGCTGTGTTGATTTAATCTTCTCATAATCAACCTAAAATATGTGCATAAAGTTCAGTTAGAAATTGTCTTTGTGAATGGTATCTAACGGATACCGTGATCACTTCATTCTTTCGTTTGTTTTGAGACCTAATGGAGATACTGGTACAACTCATGTGACTAAGGCTCACCCACCCTTGGACCATGTTTGGATGCTCTAGGAAAATTTTCTCACCCGATTGACTTGGATTATATTGGAGATCTCATGAATTACCTTAAAAAGCTTGCATGTTCTTGTGGAAAATCGGACAGTTCAGGAAAATGCGTACCGTCTTGGAAAGACTTGCTGTTGCATCATTGCTTTTAAAGTAATGAGGAACAATCTCGATGCTTTGAACGTTGATTTGCAAGATTTTTTTGTTCAGCTATACAACCTCATACTTGAATACAGCCCTGGAAGGTTAGCAATTCTATGTTGGGTGCTTAGTACCTTGCTGTCAAGTTTGTTTTTTGAGGTCATGTGCTCATGCACTTTCAGTAACCAGATTTTATTATAAACGATAGCTCTAAATGCAGATGACTTTGTTCGGAGATGAAATAGTGATCTATTTCTCATGGCCACAACACTTTTAACTCGTAATTAATATCCGATGTCCGGCTGCGTAGATCATATCCTTCCCGTCAAGCTGGTTTTCTAGACTCATCTGCTCATGCACTTTTGTTCACATGATTTTCTTTATAACTGCAGTCCTAGATGTTTGGCAATGACAGATAAAGTCATGCAAGCATTAGTGACTTTGTTATAATGAACAAACCAGATTGGGAATAGTGTCACCAGAGTGGGAATAGTGTCTTTCTCCCTTTGTATGGTTACTCATTGATATCTGATGTCTGAAGCAGAGATCAGGGTGAGGTGCTAGCTGAAGCTCTAAAGATGATGTTGTGCAATGATAGGCACTCACTTGACATGCATGAAGGGTGCAGCATTCATAAAGCGTTTAGCCACATTCTTGTTATGCTTTGAGTCTGCAAAGTCCATGGCTGGTACCCTCTTGGTATCCCATGCCAATTATTTCTTTCCTTGATACTAAGATTATTATTCTAATTGGTTACTTGTTTGCCCTTACTG
This sequence comes from Eucalyptus decipiens, assembly GCA_014182575.1. Taxonomy (NCBI): domain Eukaryota; kingdom Viridiplantae; phylum Streptophyta; class Magnoliopsida; order Myrtales; family Myrtaceae; genus Eucalyptus; species Eucalyptus decipiens. Next base: position 24,402,989 of record CM024613.1, read on the forward strand.
CAGCCTTGGTCACTTTAAAGCATCTCCTATTAAATGCCAGGTTTTGTTGGAAAATGATCACGGAGGTGGCTCAATATCGTTACATTGCGAAGCAATTTACTGCTTCCATGCAACCCTTAATTGATGCATGATATGTTGGATTTAAAATGGAGATGAAGGAAGTAAGGCTAAAAGGAGAAGTGTCTCCTTTCTCCGTGATGCAATTTTGGGTGCATAAGAGAGATGAACGCATGCTTTGTCAAGGTTCAAGAAATCTCATCAGCCAAAGATGCCACGGCTAAATCGTAAAGTTCCTTGGCCTAGTGCTCAGGGCTGGCGGTATTACATTATCGTCACCGAGCTACTGAATTTAAGGCCGCTCAAGGGATTCTCGTGAATAATTTATTCAGAAGAAAATTTACAGAATACCATTGAAAGAAAGATTATGAGCCCATGGTGGCAAAAAAAAAAAACAAAATGATAGGAGACTTTTCTATTTAGGGATTGGAGAAATCTCATGAAGTTAAATTATAGTGAATTCGATTGTGTGGCACATAAGACCTTGTAATACTTCAAATTACACAATGAAAGATCTCCCTTCGTATCTTTATCCGTAATTTTTCACTTTGGGTTGTCAAAATCTGGTTTACTTCCCATGTTCGAGGAACAAAAGCAATATTGTTGCCATTATAGGAGTCTCATTTTTCTCCTCCTTTTTGCATTTGGTGTTGCTTTAAGGTTGTAAGCTATGGTTGAGGTCTGCCTTATCTCCAAGCATCATGCGAAGCACACTTGTTGGGCAGTGTTTCCATTCTCGTAATGAAAAATTCATAAGGATATCCTTGAACTTTTCCAGCCACTTTTGCAGGCATGCATTTATCTCCCGTCCTTCAATTACTTCTTTTACTTTCAAGTGCTGATGTCTGTGATGGGTAAATTTTGACTTCTCCAGTCTCTTTGAAGCTTGGCAAGATGGCGAGCTTGAGAAGCAAAGAAGGAATTTTCTTTATTTTCTCCTCCATCAAGTGCCGCTTAGCAGAACTTCAAGTGTTCTTACTAGACAAAAAGCTCGCCAGTACATATTCTCTTGTGAGTTCGGGTAGTTTTATCCGGTGCACTTGTTTGGTTTGTCTAATGGGCTGATCTTTCTTGTTACTTATTCAATCTCGTGTTTTCGTATAGCTTTTCTTATCATACACGAGGTTACAAGATGAATCCACCTTCTCCCCTTTTGAATGTTCATATATGTGGTACGGCTATATCTACTCTATATCTGTGCCTTTTTTGTATTGATTTTTCTTATGAATTTTGCTCTATGCACATTAAGGGAAAATGATGAAGGCTGCATCTTGAGGGATAATTGCCCCTCAAGTTTAGGCATTCTTACTTGAGAGGGAGCTTTTATTTCACAAATGATCGTTTATTAGATTCAAATATTTCATCATGGAGGTGTATTGGCTTTACTCATCCCTCTTTTTCTTTCCCAATGAACTCTATCTATTGTGAATGGAACTTTAGTGTCCAATCTCAGAGTTTAGAATTCTTGACATGTACAAGGAAGAAGGATAATATTGCTCATTTCTGAAAATACTGAACTGGACAGGGGTCCCTCTCTTGTGTCTTCCTTGAAGGATTCTTCTCTTCATCCTTCTTTGCGGCAACCTGCCCTTGATCTCATTCAAACTATCTTGGTCTCTGATGCTGCTGCCTTAATATCATCAGCCTTAAGTTTTCACACATGCCCAAGTATTGGTAGAGGTGCCATCAAGTTGAATGATGATGAAGATGATGATCGGCCAGCATTTCTTCCATATGGTGTGGAGGAGGAGGATTTTGGTGCGTGGGGTGGTTTCATTCACAAAATATGGTTGTTTCTCGGGAATATAGAGGATGGATGTGCATCCCCATGTTATGCACTGATGTTTTGGTTGAAATTGATCCCAATGTTCTTCCATTGTCATTTACCAAGGCTGTCTTTTGGGCCAGATCTCGCTTGTTGTTTGTCGAACCTGATATTAGTGGGGAAAAATATCTTCCAATTCAATCTTGGATTTTGTCATTTGCTGCGGAAATGTCATCTGCATTTGGATGGAAGGTTCCTACTGGCTCTAATTCGTTGTCATTTATGTAGTATCATGTTTTTTTTTTTTTTGAACTGATGTAGTATCGTGTTTAAACATCGATGTTGTTGTATGTCCCAATGACATATAGAAAATAATGCATATTGCCTTTACTGTAGTTCAAAGTTGCAAAAGATTCTGTCCTGCTGTAGTGAGTACTTGAAATGCTCCAGAACTAGGTCAATGGTGCACCAAATAAAACAATCATATTGTAGTTTTTTTGTAAAAGATGACTGAAACCATCTGCTGGGTAGGTTAAACTCCTCCATGATTGGAAGACAATGTTTCCCACAAATATACCAGGTGTCATTCTAGAGAACATTCCCATCTCATCTTATTCAATATGATAGATTGTAGATCTTATGGAGTTTCTTATCTCTCCATCACTCGTATTTTCTACTAGGAAATAGCAGTTGTGCTCACATAACTCATAACGACAAGCAAGCGCTAAAGCAGAAAATTTGCCTCAATCAAATGTCAACACACAAGACACGCCTATTAGAACTCCTTGTGAAGTCTCCACGACGTTTTTTGTGAAAATTATTCTGTTTCCTGTCTCAACATCTAGACAGAGGGACAACTCTAACTTCATCAAGCACGGGGCCACACAGAGAGCCAAAGTTGTCGATCCTGGTGTGGTAGAATGAACTGAAGAAAGTGAGCCTTGTCCTTGCTTAAAGTGCTTTGAACTTCAAACTGGCGGTCTTGAACCTCCCCTTCCCTTGCGATTGGAAAGGGACTTTGAGGGTGTCTTTAGCAGCAAAAGCTTCCACCATCATCGAGCCATGGCAGCCATTTCTTGTGTCTCCAATGGCGAAGGTGAGATTGTAGCATTTACTCAGGAGGGTTCTTATGATTTGGGCAATCGCACTTTCTCTTCCTGCAACTAGCTCTACTGCTGCGAGTCCAAAGGGGACGTTGAAGTGCTTCTTGTCTATGAACTTCACTGCCTTGAGAGATTCAATGATCCAACCAGGAAGGGGAGATGTGAGATCCTCCCCGTCTTGGGGGAGGAGTACACCATTGGATGAATTGATCAGGCGGTGGGGACCCTCCTCAAATCCGGCGTTCTTCACCAAGTTATCTGCACATTCTCAAAGGTCGGGAGTGGTGGAACTTGGATTTGAACTTCCCAGAGCCAAATATATACAGCCACGTGATATAGATGATAAAACTTCTGGTTCACAAAAAGAAAGTTTGTCTAGTCTTGCCTAGAGAGGCAAAGCTTAAAATTAGGTTTTCAGCTTGAAAGCAAATCAACGCATACTGTACTCAATGATCCAGAAAAACCCACGAAAGAAAAGAATACCGTACTGACAATCACCCATTCTAAACAACAAAGGTTAACATGAGACTAGGTAATTAAATTTGTTGAGTAAAAGTTAATTTGTCCGCAGCTGTCAAACAACAAAGGGAAAGTTGACACAACAAAATACCTTCATTAGCATCTGGAAGGCTTCCTTCGTTTGGAGAAACTCTTGAATCCTGCAGATAGAAAAAAACTTAATGAATAAGGCACTTGTAGGAATTATCTTGCTCACATATAGCTAAAACAGAGTACCTTTCTTCCGGAAACAAAGTCGATTGTGGTGACTTATTCATATATCCAATGTTAACATCATTTAGTATGATGGTAATTGTATAGAATTATTCTTGACAACAATGGAACACTGGTAAATTTTCTAGAAAGGATCGGGCCCTATTTCCTTTCTACTGAATTTAAGGTACACGATTAAAACAGAGCATAGGAATTTAAAAGCTTGTCTTAGCTACCATAGAATCCTAGTTAAAACAACAATATCACACAATCAATGAATCAATGGAGTGAAATTGGTCTTAACAGCAATCACTATAAAAAAGCTACCGCTGAACAACTCAAGGTTCTGCATAGTGGCATGATCGAGATTAACAATTGAAGGCAACCCCTTGCTTGCAGCAGCCAATTCCATCAGCTCCAGCTGTTCATCCTCCATAAGCTCCATGGATTCCTTGGCAATTAGCAATGGCCTTCTCCACTGCAGCTTTCCGTCTCTCTGCTTCTTTTTCTCAACAAAGCTCTTCTTTTTGTCTCTTTTTCTCCGCCTTCCAAACAAAAAACCAGAGAAGTTGGTAAAGAAAAGAGAAAAGAAGAGATGCTACTTAACCAATCAAATAAAGCAAAAGAAACTAACCAGCAAAAATGCAATATCAAGCTCAAATACTTACCTTAATAGATTCTTTCTGTAAATACTTCTTCCGTCACTCTGATTCTCGCCTTTGCTCACGTAGCAATCTCTCCTCCTCTCTGCTGTTCACGCATCAACCTTTCTTCTTCCTTCCTTCTTTCACGATCAAATCTTTCCATCTCTTTCCTCATTCGTACCTCAGCCTGCAATAGAAAAATACAGGATATCAGTACATGCCAAAGTTTTCTCCACAAAGCTCACATATCCTTAAGTGATAAATGAAAACCTTTCTCCTCAAAATATTTTCTCTCTCTACTGCTTTGCAAATTCGGTTTTCATTAGCTTCAACTTCCCTAGCGATTTGGGCTTCTTCAATCTGCAACATAATGACATTTTTGGTCACCCTAAAGCTATATCAAAAAGTGATGACAATACTATGCTCTCAGAAGCATCAGAATTACCTTCCGTTTTCTCTTGACATGCAGGTCAGAAGTATCATGCAAAATTGTCCTGTCAGGCGGGGTAGAAGAATCGTCTTGACCGATAAATGGATGGCTTCCTTGGTGAGCATCCATTTGAATGTTAACAAAAGACTCTCGGCTGAAGTGAATGATCATCTCTCAGTGGGGATAAAACACAGTTTTGCTCTCTATCTTCTTGTGAGACACGGCATACTTGCAGTTGGTGACCTCGAACACCATCAACACTAGGCAGCTTCTCACTTCCATCAATAAATGACACACTGGTAGTTGGCCCATCCACCGGGACATCAAGATAGTGAGTTTGGGCAATCCGTCCAGGGGTATGGTATCTTGCAGGCTGGTCATGCAGCAACTGATACTCATGGTGGAGAAGTCTTGAAGCAACCTGGATAATCACACATAACGCAAATATTGGCAATCCACATATGACTTCGAAAATTGAATGTTAACAAGCGAAACTAGCATCAGAATTTTATTAGATTCTTCTAAGAGTAGTTAAAGTTCTTAAAATTAAAAAAGACAAGAAGAACAAACTTGTAAAAGTATCGAGAAAGGACATGTAGGGTGTAAGTATATAGGAAGTAACAAACCTTTATCTCGCATGATGGTGAGCGTTTTCTCTGCAGTGAACCAAAGCATAAAGTAGAAATGACTTCTTCACAACCTTTAACCTGAAATCACAAGTTCCTCCATTGAAATTCATCAAAGCAAAAAATAACAAATAGAGATTGTCATTCTAGAATCCATTCGGTATAGATGCATGACAACTCCATCTAGGTATAAGATGGACTACCAGAGAATGCATTCAAAGTGCATTTCATCGTCATTCTTAGCAAATATAAACACAAGTTACAAATAACAACCAAATCAGCATCCTTAATGAATGAAGTATGACCAAAACAAATCGGATTTTCTTCGATTACCCAAAAGATACCAGCAACAAGGTGAAGCCCGTTGCCTAAAACGCTTTGAAATTGTTCGCCTATATTCCAAAGGTGCTGTAAACTCCAGAAATAGTAGTACATCAAATGTGCTTGTTACATAAGTGATTGAAATGTCAGGCAACACATGATAGAGATTGATGTCGCACTTCATCCACATGCTGTATTACATGCCACGTCTGCTTTCTATTCGTTTCTTATGGATAGTAGATGGAGTGACCCAATAGAAATGTCATTACTGGAACCTCGATTACACTATGCTGGTATGCTTTACACATTGTGATAAGGTAACCGTAGGGATTGAAAGTTCACAATATACAGTGATACAACTATGAGTATCCCCAACCTTAAATGAACCTTGAGTAATTCATCCTCTGTCTTTTCTTAAACACAATATGTAGGGTAAGAGAAAAGTGAATCCAATAACAGATACTCACTAGCCAGAGTCAATGTTGAATTCCATCAGAAGGAAAGCAGGATCAAGACCTCTATCTTAGCAAAAAAAATAAAATGGAAGAGCCCTCCACTATGTGACATTCATAATCATAGGCTTCTTCAATTGTGGACCAAATCCAGTAGATAATGCCAATTGGCTAAGTATTTCTGGCCATGTCAATGGATTCAAATGCTTCTGCCACTTGCGTATATCAAAACCCCAAGCATATGCCTATGAAAAAATTTAAAAGTTCATTTATTCTTTAAACAAAGTTTAGATAGTTTACCCTTCAACAACTGCGGATGTCCACCTTCGATTGGCAGCATTATTTTGATTTATAACCAAACCAAAGAGTGTGTGTCCTTGCAACATCTTCGATGTCTCTAATTATTGACTTCAAAAGAGCAACATGTAGTTCGTCCAACAATCTTGAATCCTGCCATGAAGTAGAATGTGCAGATGGGCATAAAAATTAATGAAAGGAAATCTTATGAGAAACAAAGATATCCAATTAGAGGGAACCTTGCTTACATAGTCGTGAAAAGCTTGACTCGGTAGAGTGCAAACGGATAATGCAACACCCATCGTCCCAACCATTTTCGATGCAAGCTTCGCCCGCCGCAACATCCTTAAGTCGAGCCCACTGCAGCCGCAACTCCGCGACCTTATATTGACAAATGAAAGCAAAGAATCATATCGGTATTCTTCGCCACTACTATAAACGTAGGGCAAGAAGTGTGGAGTCTCTCAACAACAATGAACCATAGATATTGCCAGATGCATGAAAACTTCAGAAGAATAATCTGAAAGGGATGTCCTGACTTTCTTAATTAAAAATTCAAAACTTTCTACAAATTGATTTGCCAAAACAGGACCTTCCTATGTTAAAGATCTATTACAACAAGAAAATATGAGAGTTTTTAAAGTTGACGTAGTCACTCGAATAGATGAAAGTGATGGTGGCAAAAATTAAGGATACAAGCGTGGACCATGAGAAGTGGGGAAGGAAAAGATTCTTGTTTAGTGCCAAAAGGGACATTTAAAGCACAATATTTAAGAGAGAAAGAGACCACAAACCTTGTGAACTAGAAAAGTCCTCGCCAATCCTCTCCTCCCGACTATGCCTTGAGGGAGAGGTAAAGCACGATCATCTCCGACAATCACCATCCGCAATAAGGCATAACCTTTTGACACCGATCCAGCATATGTTAACATCACAATCACATCTAGAAGTAATTACAGGGGAAGTACCTCAACCATGTAACCTTGATTTAGCTTGACTCAAAGCCCCCAATCCAAAGTTCAAGTGATCACCCGTATAATTCTGCAAAAGGGAGATTGTAATCCTTCTTCTCTGTTTTGGGATGATGTCATCGCACAGGAAATAAGTACTTGTGGTCTATGCGGCTGCTAGAACTGCATAAACTCCCAGAATTTCCGTGGCAATGAAAGTGCCGTTTACAAAATTTTTAGTTTTTCCCTTGTATACACAAGTTTCCATGTATGCCAAAATACTCTATAAGGTGGTAGGATAAAGTAAAGGAAGTACCTTGACAATAAGTAGACACCCCATTGGACCAAGATTCTGACTCGGATGCCCCGAAATATATACAATAGAGCAAAATGAATCTCATAGACAAGGAGACAAAACATAAAGCAAGAGATCCATGACATTTTCCTTGTTTAGTCATATAATCATGAGAAAACATACAGCTAGAACAGCATCAACTGGTGGAGAAGCAAAAACATCACCACATATTGCAGTACTGCTAGCATCCCTTCACCCACGAATCCAGTAATGAACGCTCATGGCCACTACCGTCACCCGACAAAGAAATAGCATAGATCATTGAACTGGAGATTCTTATGCATAAATCATGGTCCGCTTTGAAGTCCATCACTTTCCTTCTAAATGATTGAACTGTAAATGAATTAATTGGGTAGATGAAGTAGAAGTTTGTGGGGAATGAGGAGTTGCGAACAGATCAACGGTTTCTAAATGAGAGGTAAAAAAGTGTTTCGAATATAGAAACATTGGCGAACCGAAAGATAACAACTATATCACGCCGATGCCATGGACATCACCGACAAAATAAGAATTCAAGAAATTCAATGCGCACAATTAGATTCTAAAACATTAACATAGAAATGCAGGAAGACAACATTAACCCGATATAACGACGACCTTGTCATATGTAGCAAAGAAATATCAGCCCGCAACACGACCTTCACTCCGCATTTGCACCAATAGGATTGGAACGGTCGTGTGAGTTACCGAATAAACTGTAAGACTCATGAAAGAAGCATAAAAAAAAAAAAAAAAATTACGAAAGGGCGTCGGCGGCGCCGGGGGCGGAGGTGGCGTCGGAGTCGTCGGTGTCGGAGGCAACCGGCTTGAGGGGCCTCGGAGTTGGGGGCGACGGAGGCAACCAGCTTGAGGAGCGTCGGAGTCGCGAGAGGGCGTCGGGGGCGGAGGCGAAGGCGGAGGCGCGTCGGAGGCGCTCGGAGGCAACCGGCTTGAGTCGGGGCGTCGGAGTCGCGAGAGGGCGTCGGGGCGGAGGCGGCGTCGGAGGCGTCGGAGGCAACCGGCTTGACTCGGGGGCGTCGGAGTCGCGAGAGGGCGTCGGGGACGTGGGGGCGGAGGCGGAGGCGGCGTCGTCGGCGCGGAGGCAACCGGCTTGAGTCGGGGGCATCGGAGTCGCGAGAGGGCGTTGGGGGCGGAGGCGGAGGCGAGGTCGTCGGCGGGGCGTCGGAGTCGAGAATGGAGAGAGAGAGCCGGCGAGAATGGAGAGAGAGAGAGAGAGCCGGCGAGAATGGAGAGAGAGAGCAGAGGAGGGGGAAGAGAAGCAGCTGTGCGACCTTTTTGTTCTCCTCCGCAACGGAACGGAACGGAGTAGGGAGAGAGAGAGAGAGAGAGGAGAGAGAGGACGATTCGACAGGGGGCTCAAAGGCCGCAGAGAGAGCAGAGCGGAGCGTGAGTGGTGGGCCCCACACGCGCCCGCTCGAATTTTGAACACCTGACGCCCTCGCCAACGTGGCGCCACGTGTCGATCGGCCGATTGTTTTACCCATATGCCTACGTGGAGGGTTAAACCCACCTAATATTTCCTCTACTTCCATAGGTGCCGTTTCATTTCAGAATTCTAGGACAATAAAATTGCCCTACCTTAAAAATGAAGTACTAAAATCCTTATACTATGTATTTCCTCGTTCTACTGATAAAAATAAAAGAAATTTCTTCTACCGAATCTTCTGTTATGAGGCTGAAGTCAGGAGTGGCACGGACGGCTGAGGAGGCAGAGCGGAAGGACCGAAGGCGTTTTCTTTCGGGAAAAAAATGTCCCTGTCCATGGCGCAAATAATGGCCTGGGACATGCACGCAGTCGTCGTCAGGCGAAGATTTATGCCACCGGCGAGATTAGGGTGTTTCAATTGAGACGATATCACCAATTAAAGAGCTTCCTATGAGGCGAACAATCATCTTGGAGGTGCCTTGAGAAAAATGCCCTGCTTGAGGTGAGTTTTCCAGAATTTTCCAGCTTTTTAATTTCTGATGTATTTAAAAAGCCATTCAATGACCAAAAAAATTGACCTTTGGCTACGAACCAATGTCGCACGATTCCAACGCTGGTTATCCTTTAACACGTGGTCCTACTTGGTTGGATCTGTACTTTGATATTGTTAATATTTTATTGAATAGTTGGGTTATCGAAAGTGGTTATGTGCATGGAACTTTACTGTTGCTAGTCTTACTTCATCATTCACTAATGAACTTCTCGATATTCGGAAAATCTATAAAATGGATCAATGATTAATAGATGTCCAAGTCCAGAGGTGTCCCGAGAAGAGAGAGAGGCCATTATTAGTTCCGATCAAATGGAGAGAGCAGCTCGAAAGGGCAATATCCATGAGCTGAATGACTTGATCAGCAGCAATGAGCAAATCCTTGAGGAGATGGCTCTTGAAGGAGCCGGCCACACGCCGCTGCACATCGCTTGTGTGGGCGGCCATTTGGATTTCATCCGAGAGCTCCTGAAGCATATGCCGAAGCTTGCGGAAAAAGTGGACCCATGTGGTTTCAGCCCGCTGCACATCGCGGCAGCTCGTGGTGATGTTGAGATCACGAAGGAGCTCTTGAAAGTGGGTACACACCTGTGCTTCGTGGAGGGACGGGAGAGAAGAATCCCTTTGCATTATGCTGTCATCCATGGAGAGGTCGATGTCATGGAGATATTGCTATCTACTTCACCTGAGTCTGTTGAAAAGAAAACCGCTCGGAAGGAAACCGTGCTTCACCTCGCCGTGAAGAACAACCGGTTTAAAGTGCTGGTTCGGTTGGTGGAGCATCTGAAGCGGCACAAGAAGGAGCAGATGATCAATTTAAAGGACCACAAAGATAACACTGCCTTGCATCTCGCTGTCGCCAACAAAAATTTCGAGGCAAGACTCGCGGTTCCCTTATTTTATCGCTCTTTTCTTTGTACATTACTTCAATGAGGATTTTAATTTGGGAAAAGTACCAAAAAAGTCTTAAACCTATTATATTGGTACTAATTTAGTCTTAAACTTTTTAATTAAACTAATTCAATCCTAAACATTTTAACATTAGTACCAATTCGGTCGATCTAGCCAATTTTGGTTGACCGGTGCTGATGTGGACACCAACCAGTGATCGGATGCTAATGTGGCAATTTTTTAATATATTTTTTTTTGAATTTTTTTGAATTTTTTCCTTTTTATTTTCTTTTCTCCCTCCTTCCTCCTTGAACGGTGAGGCTCTCTGGCCACTGGCAAGGGTTGCGAACTCGCCTGCCGTTGGCAAGGGTTGCCACCCTTTGCCTGGCCTCTCTTAGGGCCACCGGCGAGGGTTGCCAACCTTCGCCCAACCTCTCCCAGGGCTGCCGACAAGGAGGCTTCACTCGAATCTAGGCGAGGCCATGGCGGCTATCGCTAGGGTAGAGGCAAGGGCTTCCAGGCCGAAGGCTCGCCGGCCACTGGGCGAGGGCCACTAAGCCCTCGCCTAGTTGCCGAAATAGTCCAAGGAGGAATAAGGGAGAAAAGAAAAGGAAAAAAAAAAGAAAAAGGAAAAAAATAATAATAAAAAAATTCAAAAAAAATTGCCACGTCGAGTCCAGCCACCAATTAGCATCCATGTCAATGCTGGTGGGCCAAAATTGGCCTGATAAACTGATTTTGTTCCAATATTAAAAGGTTTAAGATTGAATTTGTATCAATATTAAAATGTTTAGGACTGAATTGATACCAATATTAAAATGTTTAGGACTGAATTGATCCAATTGAAAAGTTTAGGATCGAATTGATACCAATGCAATATATTTAAAACTTTTTTGGTACTTTTCCCTGGTTAATTTGGTATCCCTACCATATGCAAAAATCTTCCATGCAAAGGAATTTATTTGATCATCACGGGAATATAAGTTGGTTTGTCTATGCAAAAAAAAAAAAAAAAAAAAAGTCTATAGTATCTTAATGTCTAAAAATCAGTGAGGGTAAACAAAGATGGGAAAGAGTTGCAGGTGGTCGACTTCCTGCTTCGTGGGCATACTTTGGAGTACGAGGTCGTGGAGGTGAACGCCCTGAACGAGAGTGGCTCGACGCCACTAGATGTCTCAACTCACTCGCAAAGGGGAGCACGAGACAAAGAGATCAGAGAAATTCTCATACGAGCAGGAGCCAAACGCGGAGCTTCAAGACCAATCTTGAGGGATGACGACGATATTGAGGCAGGTAACGATCATCAATCAGATGGGGAACCATTCTCAAATGCTCCTCGGCAAGATGACGGAAAGAGGTGGGGCAAGATTGAGGTCCTGCTGGTCGTTGCAGGGCTCATCGCCAACGCGACCTACCAATCCGTGCTTCAGCCTCCAAGCGTTGTGGAACATGACAAGCCCAACAATATTTCTGGGCAATCCAAGGTCAATTTTGCCCCTGAACCTGCACACCCAATAGAGGACAAAATAATTTATGGCACAAACTTGGTGTATGTCCTTTTCTTGGGAGGCAACACATTTGGATTCTTGGTGTCGATCCAGATAATCATTTGCCTCACCAAAATGATCCAAGACAAAAAGAACGGACAATACAAAAATACCCAAATGGTCAAAGAAGAAGAGAACCGAGAACAGTACGTCTTCTGGCTGATTATGCTATCTATGATCGCAATGGTTCTAACTTACTTTTGCTTCACGTTATCCCTGCTGATCAAAAACACTAGTGATGGGGGAAAAAAGGTCCTGAACGTGTTGCCTCTTATGATAGCAGTTTTTCTTCTACTAATACAGAAGAAGCTGGTGATGATTTTAAAATTTTTCTCGAAAGAGCTCTTTCGATGCTTGGGCCGTATGCGCAATAGTAACTAGGACCAAAGTCTTGGTTGTCAATGATGGTGGTATTTCTCTTTCCTTGAGGTTGAGCTAAGACATGCGAGCCTTTAGCAGTATAGAATTGGAGTTTGTTTGATGAGGCCAGGTATTAGATTGATGTCCCTGATTCTCTATAGTTGAGTGTGTGATGTCTGCAAGTGATCCACTGTATTATATCTCCCTAATAAATTGTGTTGTGAGTTTATATGAGGTCTGTAGCTTCATGAATAATGGCCGAGATTTTGAGATGTGGCTTTATGAGTTCTGTTCTAAGTACTCATTTGGTCTTTGCTGCTTCAGATGGATTGGGCATGAAGTAAAAATTCTTTGTGAGGTTGAGAATGAATTTTTTGCTAGAGCAGGTGGAAGAATTAATGGAGATCAAGCAAGGAAATAGAAAAAAGAACATAATGGAGGTGGCAAAGAAGGAAGAAGAAGAAGAAGAAGAAAGAAATAGAACATAAGGAACTAGAAAGAACAAAGGTTTTTCTATTAAAAATATCTAATTGAGCTGAAATTGCAAATCATCAATGACGCATTGAGGGAGCGAAGTGCATATAGAATTGGCACATTAAACTTTAACAGCAACGTTGGATGGAGAGTTAACGTGGGGCCATATTTTCGGTAAAAACATGAATATTGATGATTTTTTATAAAATTACAAAAGTTGAAAACAGAATTGAGATCCAATTGAAAGTTGACGCTTTTTAAGTGAATTGAGGTTTTAAAATAGGCAGACTAATAAACTTATAAAAAAGAACACCCAATAAATCCATGAGCTTTTCAAACGTCAAAGGAAATAGACAATCTGTCTCTATAATATAATATAAAACAAGTCTCACGTCATGATTGCATATGAACTTATCTCTTTTTTTCCCCACACAAAAAGATGGTACTTAGTTATGAGCTCCATCAACCATAGAGAAAGGTGCTTTCATAAGTGCCGTCCATTCCACAATTTTAGGAGTACAAAATTAACTTTCATCCGATTTCCACATGCGAGGAGTTTCAAAGTTAACAAACCCAATCTAGCACTAGGGTGATTGGTTTAGAGATAAAAGAGGCCGGTTGTCTTCCCCTAAATTATGAGCTCAACTCTGATTGTGAACATATCTTTGAACGGCTTGTGGTGCTTAATTGCGACACATTTCATGTGGAGAGATTTTGTAATTGCTAGCATCTCGATGGGATTTGGATCATGGATAGAATAATTATCCTTCATATGAAAATTAGATAAGAAAAGTGTGAGATTCGTGACAGCCACAGAGGGCAATCATTTGAAAAAGTCACAGAGGCAATTGGCTTGCACATTGATTATATTTCCACCGAAAAGAGTAAACTGAAGAGAAAAGACATTGCCTCTATGATATATAAGGTTTGCCAATGAGAAACACGGGTATATGCTACCAATAAAAAATAAAGTCCAAGTCCTTTAAAATACACAAACTTTAAATGGAATCTTTATTTTGGCCCAAACTCTCTCTCATGAAAAAAATCATCAACTCTTACTCCGTACTTGAATCTTAGCTCCCTAAAGTATTCATCCAATATTGCCACTAAAGGTTTGCATGTCAATTTCACGCGTGCATGTCTCTTTTCCGCTCAATTCGATATTTCTTTTATAGACAAAAATATTTTTTTATATTTCCTTATTTTCTTTCTCTTTTGTGTTCCTTGCAACCTCCATTAATGGAGGCGGAGTTGCTAGAGCTCAAATTTGTATCAATGATTTTGATCTTAAACTCTCTAATTTGCCTTCTATCTTTGCTCCCATTCAATCTCACTAGTTGACACCCTAGTTTCACATGACATAGGATGATGAGCCATAACAATAAAAGGTCAAAAGCCACAACGTCAAATTATATTTCTATTTTGCTTATGGACAACCTAAGTGAGTTCAGCTTCACTTAACCACATCTATTCCATCTGTCCAATAGGTTCCCTCGGTTCCTATAATAATAAGGTGGATGCACAAATGCAAGCTCTTAATGATGAAAGAGAAGGAACTACAACATGGATGACCTTTTGTATTGTGATCCCTCGTTCTTGTTCTACTTACGATAACTCGAAAATTCCGTATATCTCTCTTGATTTTACAAATCTCCCTTAATTCTTAGGATTGTGCATATATCTCATTTGATTATTCATATCATTAATCGATTCTAATTGATCATAAATCAATATTGTAATATCTTGTTAACTTAGTCATCTTCTATAGCCTTATTGAACACAATTATTTCTTCTGCATATTCTTTATATGGCGTTAGAGTCAAATCATGCTTTAATTTGTTTCATATGTATGGCCCCACATGCCAGAGAGAGAGAGAGAGAGAGAGAGAGAGAGAGAGGGTATTGAAAGTATCTCACCACATTCATCTATGAGTTTTATGCTATTTTAGATACATGTCTCCTGTACTTATTAGTTTAGGCTTTTGAGTTGAACTTTTTCACACATTGGGACCTAAATTGATTGTCAAGCTCACGCTTCTCCTCATCGATGTTCATAGTCTTCTTTACATGGCCTCTCTCCACCACAGCTTCACAGGGCCTCACCCATTGCCACCGAGACCTTCGACGCTGCACCACGACCTCCAGCAACCCCTCCACAATGGTTGGCAGTTGTCAAAAAAATCTCCTGTGAGCTCGTTCGAGACCCTTATTTCTTGTTCCAACTTGTCAAGCTTCAAGAAGGCAATTTTAACGGCCACCATCTTCACTCAGCCATCCTCAAAACTCTATAGACCCAACTGCAACCTCAAATTTCGGGTCATGATCAGGGGTTGCGCGACTCCACACCGAGGTTGTGCGAATCCAATTTGAGCTCTAGCACCTCTATTAATGGAGTTTGCAGGAAACAAACAAGAAGACAGAAAGAACGAAAGAAAACGGAGATGGAAAAATTATGGTTTTTATTAAGTATCTAATTGAGCTGAAATTCCACGTCGTCAATTTCATGGGCAACTTTGAGACAGACACCAATCAAGAGGTACTTTGAGAAAAACGCTCCACATCAAGAGTTTTTTGAGACTTTTCTCACTTCTTAATTTCTGATGGATTAAAAAGCCATTTAATGACCAGATGAACGACCCATTGGCCAAAAACCCATGCGCACGAATTCAATGCAGGTCTTTTTTATCTTTTTTCTTTTTTGATTCATACTCCTTTTGTTCGATCTTACCACAAAAAAAATGCGAAAGCTAATGAATCTTACTATTGAAGTCAAACATGAGAAATCAGATTACTAAAGAATTCAATGAAAAATAATAAAGAACACGGGATTTTTGTGTGATTTGATTCAAGTGACATTATCTATTTCATGGAAGAGTTAGTTGCATAAAACTTACTAATAAATTACATATCGTAGAGTTACAATCACTCTCAAGCTTGAGTATTTTGCAACTATAAAGTTTACCTAAATCAATATATATCAACCTCACAAACTACTTCAAATATATATGTTCAAACAATGAGTGGGCCCCTAAAGATGGGGTTGACCAAACCTTGAAGGGAGGTTCTTAAAGATTTTTGCTGGCTACAATTGGAAGTTCATTTCCTAGTTTTTTTCACGCACCTAAAGATAGTGGCAACAATCCAGATTTTCCTGATTAATTCCGAGTCAAGTTTTATTTCAGCCGCTCAAACTCGAAATGCATATTCACACAAATCTTCATCTTAACTCAATGTTTGTAGTCGAGTCACAATACTCATCATTAATGCCAACTCTCTCAACATCAAGACGGCACTCATTCTTTGTAATTTGCCAATTTAGCTCGAAAAAGTTCAAGTGTTGCTAAAGGAATAAGCTCAATAATCATCATCATTTTTTTACCGTCCATAGAATAGTTTATTTATGAAGCTGGAAGGCATGAGCACGCTTCGCACATATACTTTGTTGTTCTTATGAATAATTGAAAATATACCACCCGATCTAAATCTTTGTGTGATTCACAAACAATCATAATAAAGTGTAATGCAAATTTATTCATTGATTAAAATATAATTTATCCATAGAATAGTTCGTACATTAAATGACTTTTAAGGATAGAATAGAATTTAATGATTATCTTTACCCGATAAAGTTACCCCATCGGATCAAAATACCACTTGCCTTTAAGCAAAATTTCCCTACACATCTAAAAAAGCCTAAAACACATTTCATCACTCTTCTCCGATAGCCAGTGCACCAGCCACCTTGCCATCACGACCGACGTTGTGCTGCCTAATTCTGCCACATCGCCGCACTAGACCGTCGAACTATCTCTCTCCTCCCTCAGTCCCGCGGTGAACCCAGCCTAGGGCTCGCTCGTGCAATGCCATGAGCTCAACCCCGTGGTGTCACAGCCGCAGCATGAAACGGCAGCCTAAACGTCAAACTTCCTTATATCTACTCGAGGCTGGCGACCCCGATCTGCCGTAGCGGGTCCTTTACTACCGGAGATAGAGAGAGAGAGAGAGAGAGAGAGAGAGAGAGAGAGAGAGAGAGAGGAATTTGATCGGTGACGGCGGCTCGAGGGTCGCCATGCACGGACTTTTCAATGTTTATGCTCAAGTTTGTTGACACCTGAATTTTGACGATTTAGTTTATTTATTTGTTGCATAGGAAATTAGGAGTTAAATTTTATAGCATATAGATTTTTATTTGCATTTATTTTGTTATTGGCATTTTATTTATTGGACCAAAGGCGAATGGGTTCAAATTAGTTGGACTAAGCCCACGAAGCGAGCTGGTTGGCCCAAGCCCATGTGTTTTAATTATCTCGTGAAAATAAAAATTTTGAAATTATTCCGGGATATGAATCTTTTGGATAAGGCACATGTGTGAAAAATATTGCGACTTATCTTTTGCGAGATTTGGATTTCGAGAAAATATTTATTGTAATCTCGAATTTTTATCAATAGTGATCGGTTGGTGAAAATATATGACGGATGTAGATTTGAAGGAAAATCGAAGGCTTATCTCTTGCCCCCTATAAAAACAACCGGGTACGAGGACTAGAGAGGGCTTCTTTAAAAAAAAAAATTCAGAAAAAAGGTCAAGAAAGAAGAGCAGAAAAAGCTTCTGCAGAGAGAGAGAGAGAGGGTGCAGGGAAAAGTGAAAAAGAGGGAAGGTGACGTGAGAGAGACAGTGAGAGAGCAGACGTCAATCAAAGAAAGGAAAAAAAAAAAAGAAAATAACAGAACGATTGTCGTCTTCTTCGGGTGGGTTGTCTCGTGCCGTGCCGGCCACGCCGTTCCCTTCCGACGTTGCTGCGGCTCTGTTCGCTCGTTGTCGCGCCTACCGCGTCTCCACCCATCGCCGCCAGCTTGAACCGCCCGGCCGTCGCCGCTCCGCCGGTTGTTCACGACCGACCCGCGCCGATCGCCGCACTGGTCCCGACGGAGCTACCGCCTCGCCGCACCGCAAACCAGCCCGTGCCAACCCGTGTGCCCCCGCCGTGAGTACCGCCCGTGCCCCAAAATCGCGACGCCACCGAGCTCGGCCAGTCCCGTCCGCCGCAACCGCCGCGCCGCCCGAGTCCCCGACACCCGAGTCCGATTTGCTACACTAGATCCGCAACCCAGCCCGCGCCAAGCGTTGCCGTGACGCCGCACCGCCACCGCGAAGCCGCCCCAAAGATCCCCGGCCGCTCGAAGTCGCCACGCACCCGACGACCGCTCCGGCTCTCCCCCGACGCGCCCGCCGTGCCGTGCGTGCCCCCGGCCGTGATCCGACGCCACCGGAGCCCCAAATCAGCCGTACCGAGCCGATCTGCCTCTCGTTGCAACCCCACCGAAACCCGCGACCTCCTACTCGCTCGCCACCGCGCCGAGTGCCACCCGGGATCCGCACCTTCGCAGCAACCGACGCCGCCGCGCCCCGTACCGCGAGCTCGTCGCGACCCACCGCTCCTGCAGCCCATCCGAGCGACGCCGCTGTACCACCCGTGACCAGCCGCCGCGGTTGTGTCCACCACCCCCTCGCCGGACCTTCGCCGGAGCCTCGACCGCGACGCCCTTACCGGAGCCGGTAACCAGCCGCGCGGGCGTGAAATTTGAAAGTAAAAAAGGAAAAAAAGGAAATCATTTAGGTAGTTCTTTTTTATTTGCTTTATTTATTTATTTATTTATTTAATGTTATTCTCACTTATTTACTTTTTCCTTTAGTAGGATTATTCCTAAATATATGATTGATGTTCCATATGAGTGCCCTCAAGCTAGGGATTGATAGTCCGATTTTCGCGCCCGAAATCTGACTCGCAACCCCTTATAAAAATCGACAATCCAATCTCAAGCCCGAGATTTGATTCACGATTTAATTTAAAATTGGCCAACCCGATCTCATGCGCGAGATATGGTTCGTCAATTTTTAGATATCAATCTTATCCTTGTTTGATTTGCTGTTGGTTGAATCAATATTATTTTCGTAAAAAGAAAAATCAAAAAATATTTGAGTTAGGATTAGATTTGCTATTTTAGGTTTAAAATTTGTAATCTGATTTCGAATTTTTAAATCAAAAATCAAAAAGAAAATCCGAATAAAGATTAGGTTTGTTTTGCATGTTAGGATTGCAATCTTGTTATGAATTTTTAAATAAAAAAAAATCAAAAGGAAGAGCACATTCATAGGATGTTAGTTTTAAATTTGAATTGCATGTTTTATCATGTGAAAATTTTAATTTCGAAATTAATAAAAAAAAACAAAAAATCATCATGCATATATCATGTTAAATTAAGGCGTTCTTTTGCATGTCATCGCAAATTAGATAAATTGCATGGTAGATTAAGATAATATTTTAGTTTAAATTAGGATTTAATATGACTTGATCCTTAGTTTAAATTAGATAGAATTTTAATCTAGTTAGATCATTTCTGCATTTTTAAATAGAAAAATCAAATGCACGTCATTTAGTTCTTATTAGGTTTATTTAATTAGAACTTTCGTAATTAGACTAAGTCATTTAATAAATGTCGCATGACATATAACTCGCATACTAAATTGTATATTGCGTGTCATTTTAGTATGTCATTGCATCGCATTACCCGTCATCATTTGATTAATTTAGATTGCATTTAATTATTGCATTTCTTCATGTCATATAGTTTAGGTCATTCCGCCATGTCATATTAAATTACATGCATTGCATAAGTCATGATTTTCATTTAATAAGAGAAAACAAAAGAAAGAAATTGCGTGTTAATTAGAAACCATATCTAGGATTGTTGATGTGGATTTTAATTTAACACCTATGCAGCTTTCGTTGCTTTGAAGTAAGTTCTACATCATTTAATTGCTTTCTTGAGTGTTAAATTGGTGGTATGCGCACATGTATGATCACCTCACATGTTAGGAAGTTAAATTAAAATCAATTCAACTGCCAAGCATTTTTCAAAAATAAAAGAAAGGTACCGAAAGGGCGTTAGAAAAATCTAACGTAACCAAGTCCCCGTACCCTTAGTCTCTCGGTTCGTAGGAGTAAAGTAAATCTCCTGTTACTTTACTAGGTTTCTAATCGACCCACCAAAAATAGATTAGTGGCGACTCCTAGCTAAAATTTAATTGCATGTTAACAATTCAAACCTAAGTCGCGAATTGGTATGGGCTTGGGAGAGCCCGAGTTAAGTCTAGGCTTAACAATCAATTAGCCAAACCCTAGGTGGTCCAAACCCCGAAAATTGGTCGCGACAGCTTGGCGACTCCACTGGGGACTGATGTTGAAACTCTTAGTGGACTTAGGCCAATTTTCTTTTTTTTGAAAAATATTTTTGTTTGGCAGCAAGGATCCCAGGTACGTCCCTATCATTTAGGTGTTAAATGTTCTTGCAGTTGGGAGTCATAAGGGGAAGTGATTGCTAACCCTTGCCTTGCGGGAGGTGTAAGAAATGTATGATTTATTTTTATATTGAAGTGTTGTTTGATTTAAATTGCTATGCATGCTTTGCATAAATCACTACACTTTGCACACACAACCTGCCGCCGGACCTGGGCCGCATAGGATTATTTAGGATGGTATTGAGATGGATACCACTTCGACCGCATGCTCGCGGTACGAGTCGCCCATCTCAATCCCGAAGTTTCTTTCATGGTGTCAAGAGTACCCACCTCGGTCCGCATGCCCGCGACCCGGGTCGGCTCTTTGACCAAGCCGGAGTCATGAGGACCCGACATAGTCCACAAGCCCGTGGCTAGTCTCGATCATCCTTGTGGCTTCACTTTGATAAGTCAGTATAGATTAGAAATCGAGCCACTTACCATGCGCATATTTATGTGATTGCCGTCGATTTTTCTTGGTAAAGTAAGTTTTCTATCCCTATATCATGCAATTTATTTTTGTCATGCTTTTGGTCTGTTCATGACAATCTAGTATAGTCATTTGATCTAATTCCTTTTAGAAATGAAATGAGGAAATTGCCATGCAATAAATCATTTGGAAAATAAAAAAAAAACTTTTGAGAATTTGTTTTCAATTCATAACTAGGAAATTTGATCTTACTAGGATGTCTATTTTTCTAGCTCTCTTTAGGAAATTCTCTCATTGTAAGAGCTTTTAAAAATAAAAAAAAAAAAATGATGAAAATAAAGTTGATAGATCATTGTCATGGATTGATTCTTTATTTGCACATTGTACTTATATATTTTCATTCATTTGAATTAGGTTATTATGAAGTGATCTCGCTCACCCATCCGTACACGGTCGAGAGCTAAAATGGCGGATCGAAACGAGGCGCTGGACCGTATTATTGACAATATGAACAAGCAAATTGCACACCACCAAAATCAAGTCAATGAATTGTCTGCTACTGTAACTTTTCTCATCAAGCAAAAAGGCCGTGATGACATAGGTACTCCATCTTCAATAAGAATCTGCGACTTGAAGAAGAGAGCCAAGAGAACTTTTGAATCATCTCATTTTCCCGAGGTAGCTGAATTTGATGCCACCATGAAGAGACTAGTGACGTATCTAGAATGAAGAATCTCTCGACCGAAGGGTTCGCATGACACGATCAAGGAGGGTGAAGAACTCAAGCATACATGATTCATGGTCCTAAGTAGTTCACTTTCCTTGTTTAATTAAGGGCATGCTCGGTTGCACCTTCCCCCGTGTGGGAATTCTTATTGCTTTTTAGAATCGTTCTCGCTTTCTAGGAATTGTTTTTGATGTTTTCTCTTTCTAGGGGTTAGGAATTACAATTTACATTCCAATAATGTAATTCATTCGATTCTATTCAATGAAATTACAATTTTATTTCAAATTTTGAGGACATGACGAGGTACTCCAAACCAGTCCAATGACGATATCCAACCATGAAAAAGAAAAATATCATCCACGGAGAAATCCTGAGGGCTGGACTCTTTCATGCTTCTTCCCAAAAACTTTTTCAAAAAACAAAAGCATTTCACTACTAAAAAAAAACATTTTCCCAAAACTTGTAGCAGATTAAACCTGTTTGTTTGTCTGACTCATTTGCGTTTTGTCTCAGAGCATAATTCTACAACTCGTTATGACAAGGGACATCTCGAGAATAGCGTATCAAGTTTCAATGATCATAAACTTGACTTGTGATCAACAACGTTTAGAGCGTACTTGCAACGAAAAAAGATATGGGGCAAGTAAAAGAAAATCATCACTCTCCGGTGGAAGATCTTGGGGGCAAATTTACTCCAAATTACAGCCTATATGTGGTAAGAAAGGTACTTCCAAGAGGTGCTATCCTAGCATAAATGGATGGTCGTGAGTTTTCAAACTCCAAGTAAATTCTAATGCTTTCAAGAAGTATTATCCATGATAGAATTTGCCATGTCATGTTTTAAGCTGCAAGCATTTCTATGATGAGTAAATTGCCTCGTGAATTGAAATGTTCAAATTTGTTGCAAATCTTGCATTTTTCCTCCTTGATGAATTGTGTGAGATGGAGTGAATGTGTCAAATGAGATACTTTTGGAATGATGAAAGGCAAACCATATTCCATACACTGCTTCATACACTAACCCCTAGTGAGTTGTGTGGAAAATTCCATGCCTACGAGGAAGAGGGTGATCTCGCAAAGGGTACGTCAACCAAGTGATGAGAGGCAGTTTCTTCTACTACCCAAAACACTACAGGTATATCCATTGTTCAGCCCTTTGAGCCCACACATATGAAGAGCTTTTTAAATTATCCTGTCAAGAATTGTCTCATACCGGGGACAAAATTTGAAATGAATGATAGGAATTTTCTTACTCGCACTTGTATCGCCTTGAGTATTGCTTTTACAAGTATGACTTGTATGATAATTTAAAGTGCCTTAGGACGACGGAGAGCAGTTCTTTCTCTATCTTACACACTTTATCCATTGCATAGCCCCATTGAGCCAATGAATTCATTTCACATTAAACCCAGTTGGTGATCATCCCCCACACTGGGGCAAGGAAAGAAAAATCAAACCACTCAAGTAGCATGATTTACAATGCTAATATAAATGGAGACTTTGTCCAAAAAAGAGAGTGCAAAAAATGGGGCATGAAAAAGCAGTGTGCCTGGTAAAAGCAAGGCCAATGCCCAAAGAAAAAATCAAACACTTGATGAAGTGAGCTGTATCCCCAACAAGGCGGTACTAAAAAAAAAAACTCAAATGATGTTGCAATCAAGGAGTTATGATGTGAAGAAAATCTTCGACAATGGGGAGGAAAATTGTTGGAAATGTCAAGATGATCACCAACTTTAACCCCGTAAACACTTTTTGAGCCAAATGATCATTTCGTTTCTCAACCCATGAACTTAGCCTACGTTACGTCCCTTACAAAGTCTCTTCAGATTAGGGCACTTGAATTAACGTGAAAGTTCATATGTTTGAAAGCATCGCTTGAAGAAGTGCGAGTAAGATAATTTCTGGGGCTTCATTTCTCATGTTTCTTGATTTGTAAACCCTAAGATGATTGTGAAATATCACTCATTTTTCAATAGCCTCGACTCAAAGAGTCTCCTTTGCTAAGCCATTGACCAAGCCCGCATTATAAATCCACGTTAAAGACCTCTCGACATTGGTATGTTTGTACCACTTGCGAGATTACTCGAACCTTTGTTTGGCATGATGACAAAGAGATAGAGTGATCATGAAAATCCCGCATCAAAGGTCGATAAAACAACCCATTTTAATGAGGACGAGTGAAAAGTCCTTTCGTACCAAGAGGCCCCCATTTGGCACATCCATGACATTCATGTGTTCAGATTGGAACTTTCTTTGTGAAATCTTTCCCAATGGAAATTAGGTGATGCAGACTTGATATAAGTCATAGCGCATGAACCTCCCTTAAATTAATGCATGTTTGCAATCACAAATGCATATTGCTTCTCCTATGAACATGTTTTGCGGAGGTATTTCCCCGGAATAGAGATGTTACCAGGTAAGTATATCTCTATCCATATCTTAAATATCTGTCGTGGCACAGGTATACCGACACTCGATGGAGTTGTCCCCTAAAGATTTCTCCCCAGATTCAATCTGATTAAGGCGACCGAAGAATGGTTCGGGTCCTGGTCGGATGATTTCTGTCACAAGGCTGGGCGACCGAAGAATGGTTCGGGTCCTAGCCAAGCAAAACCTCGCCTAGGTGACCGTAGAATAGAACGGGTCCTAGACAACATATATTTCCCTATTCGGCGACCGTAGAATGGTATGGGTCCCGAAGGTAAACCCCGTTTAGGTGACCGTAGAATAGAACGGGTCCTAGACAAAACCTATTTCCCTATTCAGCGACCGTAGAATGATATGGGTCCTGGAAGGTAAATCTCCGTTTAGGCGACCGTAAAATGGTACGGGTCCTAGACAAAACCTTTATGCCGTACTGGGCGACCGTAGAATAGTACGGGTCCTGGGAAAGCAGTTCCTTACAAAACATTTCTGCCGTACTGGGCGACCGTAGAATGGTACGGGTCCTGGGAAAGCAGTTCCTTACAAAACCTTGCTGCCCTACTAGGCGTACCGTAGAAAGGTACGGGTCCCGAACATGTAACACCAACTATCTTGAATCACTCTACCCTCCTTGAAGATAAGATATTCCGGTAGGTTTCTTTACCATTTACATACAAATTGCATTATGAAATTTTGACATCTCGGTGGATCTGGATGTCTCAATTCTCTTTGTTGAACATTTCACTGATGTGAATGTTCTTCGATCTTCCTCGTTATACCTTAGTCTGGATCTAGGTATTTCTGGAATTGAACTCTTGACATCTCGACTGATCTGGATGTCTCAATTCTCTTCGTTAAACATTTCACTCTGGATGTGAATGTTTTTTCGACCTTTCTCGTTATACTTAGTCTGGATCTAGGTATCTCGAGTACAAAAATCTTGATATCTCGCCCCTGGATCTGGATGTCTTGATTATTTTCATTTAAACATTTCACTGATGTGAATGTTTATCAATCCTTCTCATTATACCTTAGTTTGGATCTAGGTATTTTGAGCAAAAAATCTTGACATCTCGGCTGATCTAGATGTCTCAATCTATTACGCTTTTCAAGGAACCCGAGTGAGAGTTAGGTACTTGTGGAGTAAATAGCGATTTATCATGTACCTCAAGATGCTTTACCGCACCGACTCGGGAAGTAATTGTAGGTACGTTCTTTCCTTTGACATCATGCATTTGCATTAGCATTTCCATTCATCATATAAATTGCATTTAAAAATGGAATTCATTTTCCAAAAAAAAAAAAAAATTCAGTGCATATGCATAGTCAAAATTTAGGTCTCAATTTGTCTTTGAAGGCAACCTCTTCGAGCTCACCTTCAAAGAGGGGCAAATTGTTGACACCTGAATTTTGACGATTTAGTTTATTTATTTGTTGCATAGGAAATTAGGAGTTAAATTTTATAGCATATAGATTTTTATTTGCATTTATTTTGTTATTGGCATTTTATTTATTGGACCAAAGCGAATGGGTTCAAATTAGTTGGACTAAGCCCACGAAGCGAGCCGGTTGGCCCAAGCCCATGTGTGTTTTAATTATCTCGTGAAAAATAAAAATTTTGAAATTATTCCGGGATATGAATCTTTTGGATAAGGCACATGTGTGAAAAAAATATTGCGACTTATCTTTTGCGAGATTTGGATTTCGAGAAAATATTTATTGTAATCTCGAATTTTTATCAATAGTGATCGGTTGGTGAAAATATATGACGGATGTAGATTTGAAGGAAAATCGAAGGCTTATCTCTTGCCCCCTATAAAAACAACCGGGTACGAGGACTAGAGAGGGCTTCTTTAAAAAAAAAAATTCAGAAAAAAGGTCAAGAAAGAAGAGCAGAAAAAGCTTCTGCAGAGAGAGAGAGAGAGGGTGCGGAAAAGTGAAAAGAGGGAAGGTGACGTGAGAGAGACAGTGAGAGAGCGTACGTCAATCAGCAAAGGAAAAATAAAAAGAAAATAACAGAACAGTGTCGTCTTCTTCGGGTGGGTTGTCTCGTGCCGTGCCGGCCACCGCTCGTTCCCTTCCGACGTTGCCGTGGCTCTGTTTCGCTCGTTGCGCCCTACCGCGTCTCCACCCATCGCCGGCGGCTGAACCGCGCCCGTCGCCGCTCCGCCGGTTGTTCACGACCGACTAGCGCCGATCCGCCTCGCACCCGGCCCGACGGAGCTACCGCCGCCGCACCGCAAACCAGCCGTGCCAACCCGTGCCCCGCCGTGAGTACCGCTCGTGCCCCAAAATCGCGACGCCACCTGGAGCTCGGCCGCCCCCGTCCGCCGCAACCGCCGCGCCGCCCGAGTCCCGACACTGAGTCCGATTTGCTGCACTAGATCTGCAACCCAGCCGCGCAAGCGTTGCCGTGACGCCGCACCGCCACTGCGAAGCCGCCCCCAAAGATCCCCCCGCCGGTCGCCACCGCACCCGACGACCGCTCCGCTCTCCCCGACGCTCGCCCGCCGCCGTGCCGCTCGGCTCCTGGCCGTGATCCGACGCCACGGAGCCCCAAATCAGCCGTACCGCCGAGCCGATCTGCCCTCTGTTGCAACCCCACCGAAACCCGCGACCTCCTACTCGCTCGCCACCGCGCCGGAGTGCCACCTCGATTCGCACCTTCGCAGCAACCGACGCCGCCGCGCCCCGTACTGCGAGCTCGCCGCGACCCACCGCTCCCGCAGCCATCCGAGCGACGCCGCCGTACCACCCGTGACCAGCCGCCGCGATTGTGTCCACCACCCCTCGCCTCGACCTTCGCCGGAGCCCGACCGCGCGCCCTTACCGGAGCCGGAACCGGCCGCGGCGTGAAATTTGAAAGTAAAAAAAAAAGGAAAAAAAAAGGAAATCATTTAGGTAGTTCTTTTTTATTTGCTTTATTTATTTATTTATTTATTTAATGTTATTCTCACTTATTTACTTTTTTTCCTTTAGTAGGATTATTCCTAAATATATGATTGATGTTCCATATGAGTGCCCCTCAAGCTAGGGGGATTGATAGTCCGATTTTCGCGCCCGAAATCCGACTCGCAACCCTTATAAAAATCGACAATCCAATCTCAAGCCCGAGATTTGATTCACGATTTAATTTAAAATTGGCCAACCCGATCTCATGCGCGAGATATGGTTCGTCAATTTTAGATATCAATCTTATCCTTGTTTGATTTGCCGTTGGTTGAATCAATATTATTTTCGTAAAAGAAAAATCAAAAAATATTTGAGTTATGATTAGATTTGCTATTTTAGGTTTAAAATTTGTAATCCGATTTCGAATTTTTAAATCAAAAATCAAAAAGAAAAATCCGAATAAAGATTAGGTTTGTTTTGCATGTTAGGATTGCAATCTTGTTATGAATTTTTAAATACAAAAAATCAAAAGGAAGAGCACATTCATAGGATGTTAGTTTTAAATTTGAATTGCATGTTTTATCATGTGAAAATTTTAATTTCGAAATTAATAAAAAAAAAAAAAAAATCATCATGCATATATCATGTTAAATTAAGGCGTTCTTTGCATGTCATCGCAAATTAGATAAATTGCATGGTAGATTAAGATAATATTTTAGTTTAAATTAGGATTTAATATGACTTGATCCTTAGTTTAAATTAGATAGAATTTTAATCTAGTTAGATCATTTCTGCATTTTTAAATAGAAAAATCAAATGCACGTCATTTAGTTCTTATTAGGTTCATTTAATTAGAACTTTCTCGTAATTAGACTAAGTCATTTAATAAATGTCGCATGACATATAACTCGCATACTAAATTGTATATTGCGTGTCATTTTAGTATGTCATTGCATCGCATTACCTGTCATCATTTGATTAATTTAGATTGCATTTAATTATTGCATTTCTTCATGTCATATAGTTTAGGTCATGCTGCCATGTCATATTAAATTACATGCATTGCATAAGTCATGATTTTCATTTAATAAGAGAAAACAAAAAGAAAGAAATTGCGTGTTAATTAGAAACCATATCTAGGATTGTTGATGTGGATTTTAATTTAATACCGCAGATGCTTTCGTTGCTTTGAGGTAAGTTCTACATCATTTAATTGCTTTCTTGAGTGTTAAATTGGTGGTATGCGCACATGTATGATCACCTCACATGTTAGGAAGTTAAATTAAAATCAATTCAACTGCCAAGCATTTTTCAAAAATAAAAAGAAAGGTACCGAAAGGGCGTTAGAGAAATCTAACGTAACCAAGTCCCCGTACCTTTAGTCTTCCGGTTCGTAGGAGTAAAGTAAATCTCCCGTTACTTTACTAGGGTTTCTAATCGACCCACCAAAAAGATTAGTGGCGACTCCTAGCTAAAATTTAATTGCATGTTAACAATTCAAACCTAAGTCGCGAATTGGTATGGGCTTGGGAGAGCCCGAGTTAAGTCTAGGCTTAACAATCAATTAGCCAAACCCTAGGTGGTCCAAACCCCGAAAATTGGTCGCGACAAAGTTTATCAAAAATGATATATAAAATAGATAAAGAAACATCTAAATCATATTGACAAATAGTCATGATTTTCTCATTTATTTTGGTCAATTCAAAATATAAAAGAAAAAGGAATTAGAATTAGAAATTTTGCACAAGCATGTAAAAAGCAAAATTGCCTAAAGAAGATATGATCCAAATTGAACAAATTAATTCTGACAGAATTAAATTATTCCCACAAAGTCATCACACTGTACTTGATCCTCAGAGCAAGATGAGGCTGAATATTAGATTAGAACTAAACAACCTAATTAATTAAATAAAGTAAACAGCACCTCCTACTTGATGAAGTTCACTCGGACATAGCCCACACGTAATACTTGCCCATCTGGACCAACGTCCTGAGCAAGAATGGCACGAAGCTGGTGAAGAGCTGTCCTGCAACTGTTCCGGCGAGTTGGGAGAGGCAGCCACTGACACAGTGGCCACCATGACCTCGAGGAAGAACGGGAAGCCCAGGTGAGAGAGATGATGAGGTAGATGGAGGACAAGAAAGGTCCTTTATGGAAGGCGTAAATGGCCTGCTGGGGGAGGTGGTCACTGGAGCTGTCCTACCAGATGCCACCCCGAGTGTTTTGCGGGGAAGTGACCCCAGTCTGGAAGGTGACGGCTGCGATGAGGGTGGCGACCACGAGGAGGACGTTGTGGACCTCTGTTGGGGAGTCACGGCCGTGGTGGTTGAGCAACACCTTGATCAATTTCATCGGGCTCTCTGGATGATTTGCCATTGGAGAGAGAGGGAGGTGAACTCGATGATATTTCCCGGGAGAACTTTTTTGAAGAAAATAATGGACTTTTCTGGCAATTTAGTCAAATATAAAGTGATGGCCGTGACCATGAAAAGAGTCTGCAGAATGTTTTGTCGTGGGAGGCACATGCAAGGCTTCATCGTCATCGGAGGGACTGTATTGCCCCAGTATATTTTCAAAAGGCTCAATCCATTAAAAGACGTTCTAGTTTCAAGTGGCCTTTTGCTTTTCATTTATTTTTGTCGATTCGATGAGGACCTTTTGGAGGTGAAAGAGTCCAATCATTTGTAGTTTCCCTAGGGTAGATGGTTGAGAGATGAGTCGGTGGTGCGTTTGATCACGATTATGTTTTAGAACAATTTCTAATCAGAAATTATTCATTTTGATTCTATTCTTGAAAACAATTTTAAACATTTTAAGCCGTTTGATAATTATCCAAAATTTTTTATTCTGAAATAGAATTGCATTTGATATTGTGCTCAAAATTTCTACTCCAAATCATTTTATTTTAATTTTTAAATAATTTTTCTCTTTTCTTTTTTCTTTTCTTTTTTTCCTTTATCTTTAATATTCTTCTTCTTCAAGTGGCCGGTCACCGGTCCGGCCATACGAGAGCTGGTGACCTCATCGGAGCATCACTGGCCTCGGCAAGGCCGGCCCTCGTCGACCGTGCCTCGCCGGCAGCTAGGTGAGGCCCGCCTAGCCACCAGCGAGGCCGGGAGAGCCTGTCGATGGTTGGGCTTGCCTCCGGCAAGCTCGGCCGAACTAGTTGCCGACGACTAACGGCGGTGGGCAGCGAACGGTGGATAGCGGCGAACAGCAACGGCGGCGGTGGCGGTAGATGAAGAAGAAGAAAGGAAAGAAAAAGAGAAAATATGAGCTTGATTCTTAAATTTGTTCTCGAACAAGAATCAACTTTTTTATTTTATTTTATTATGTTCCAAATCTACTTTCAAGAACAAAAAATATAAACTTGTTCTTGAGAACAACAATTTTACCGAACACAATTCTATTCCAAAACTACTCCCAGGAACAAAAGAATAAAATCTGGCACTGTTTGAATGGTTACTAAATAGGGCCTGAGCTGTCGAAATAAGACGGACTTGAATTCGTTGCTACCAACCACACACCCACTTTTCTGCAGTGTTGTCAGATCTAGCTCGCTGGCTATTGGCCTCTTCATCTCTCCGTGCTTTCGTCCCTGCCTTTGCCGTGTCACCACAACTATGAGATTTTATGAAATCATTATTAACTATTCTAAATATAGAGCTGGTGCTGCTGTCGAGACCTCGCCTGGATCTCAACGGTTTTATAAGCTAGCGTTGGGTTGGAGGAGAATTAGAGAGAAATAATATGGGGAGAGAGATGGAGAGAGAGAGAGAGGGAAACAAAGATTGACACGGTTCAACCGTTTAAGTGTGTCACGGATGATGTGAACTGTGGTAGGCAAGAGAGGATCTGCTTCCGGATTAGACAGCTTCCTAAACATGGTTATAAGATCCTACAGATACGAGGAATTCTACGGCATTCTTAATAAATGTATTTATCACAAGAAAGTTGAAAACGAGTTCGAACTTTCCTCCGAGGAGCATATAGTTTGGATTCTACTTACTAATTATCTAAGTGGCTTGAGCCACCAATAATGTTATGGAGTATAACTACGCAATTGAGATCATCATAATTTAAAACAGGGATATGCTATGCTAATGGCGCCATCATTTTTTTGCCAATAACAGAGCATTCTTGACCACTCATATTTCATGGAAACAGAACCTCTTTCTTCACCAGTTTTCAAAAAAGAAAAAAAAACTATTCACTTGCTATATCAAGGGTATATAAGATAATTTTTTTTACAATTAACTTTTCTTTCAAAATATATGCCTGACTCGGTAATTATTCTCAAAGAAGAGTTAGGTGAA
This sequence comes from Eucalyptus decipiens, assembly GCA_014182575.1. Taxonomy (NCBI): domain Eukaryota; kingdom Viridiplantae; phylum Streptophyta; class Magnoliopsida; order Myrtales; family Myrtaceae; genus Eucalyptus; species Eucalyptus decipiens. Next base: position 24,434,077 of record CM024613.1, read on the forward strand.
AAACTCCATCATTCCCTTTTATTTCTATTTCCATTCTTTGACGTTTAGGTTATGAGAGCTGATTGTTCGCATGTACAAGTTGCAACATGAACATGCTCAGCGTTTGATTGTTGTTGAGGCACTCAGAAGAGCTGATGAAAAGGAAACTGACAACCCACATCCAAAACATTCTTGGAAGAAGAACATCAGATATGATCATTCGCTAAATGACTTGTCATTCAACTCATATATGCAACTTCGATGAAGAGTAAATCTGAAATTAAATAGCATCGCAACCATTTCATCTGAGATTTTACAAAGTACATAAATATTGACATTTAGATTCACATATAATTTATTTCTTCTTTTTTTCGATAATTTGAATTTAAAAATACATTAAATTTTATTTGGAAAGCGAACAAGTTATTTCCATTTTTTTCCTTAAACAAAAAGGTGCACTCTAAAACCACATCAATTATGGTCAAAACAAGAAAGTTATTTCAATCGAATCACTTCAGTCACTTGAATGATATTATTTAGTCTCAAGTGCATTGATAGATACATTTTTTATATGCAAAATCATCTTAAATAAAATATTAGCCACTCTTCCCTTTCACTATAACAATCACAGGGACAAACACAAGAGAGTAACGAAAGGACTTACTTTTTCTTTTTTCTTTTTTTATGTACTTGATGTATTTATTTGCAAATTGAAGCTATAGAAAAAAAAATCTGATTTATAATAATAATAATAATAATAATAATAATAATAATAATAATAATAATAATAATAATAAAAGCTTTAATCTAATCCCCGATTCTGTGCATACACACACACACACACACACACACACACACATTATCACTGGGCTAAACCCTAAACTAGTCAAACCTAGTTCAGACTTTCTCTCGTTTATGTTAGAGCTTCTTTTCTCGCGTCATGCTCAAGTCTTTCTCAATGTCTTTGATATACCTAGCCGTTCTTCCGCACTGCGTTCTATTTGCAACACCCGTCAGCTTCCTTCTCATTTCACCATAAATGCTCCTCGTCTTTGTCGATACCTTTGCATGTACAGTTTCTCTCATCCCCTCCGCACATCGACATCTTCTTTCTCTTCCTAACCCTTTTCTTGTTACCGCCGGTCTTCTCAATTCCACAAAATATGCAATTTCATGTATGCATGTTGGCGATCCGGAACATGCAACCCCGAGAGTTTATTTTTAGTAACTGTTCCTTCCAATTATCCATACTAGTGAATTACTGTAACTTTGGTTATGGATGAAAGTGACAATACCTCACAAATTGCTTCATTATGTCATCGTCTGGGCCATCTATGCTCGGAACAGGAATTGGAGGTTTGGGATGACATACCTGCTTCGGAAAAACTGAAGGATTATCGCCTTATACTGGTGGGTAATATCTGTACAAATCCTACTGTCAATTTATCTGCCTTTCAAGTTGCGATGAAGAAAGCATGGCGAGTTGATCATGTAGAGATTTCTCCAGTTGATACTGGGCTGTACATAATTAAATTCAGATCTGAAGTGGAAAAACGACGCATATTAGACGGTAGCCCTTGGTTATTTTCAGGTCAATTGGTTAACCTACGTCCATGGCAACCTAATACTCCCTTTACAATGCTACGACTTTGCCAAATGCCCTTCTCGGGGTGCATGTGATAGGCTTACCTTGGAGGGGACTACTCCTCCCATCCCGCGAAGAGCCGTGCAAACAGTTGGTCGAGTTCCTGGGAAGTGAAAATGATACATCTGCAAGAATTCGAATAGAATTAGATCTCGAAAGCTCCTTTAAAGTCAGGAAAACTTATCAGCATTGAATGAAAAACCCTATGGCTAGACTTTAGGTATGAGAGACTATCCCATTACTGTTATTCCTATGGAAGGCTTGGTCATTATGTGGCTTCATGTCCAGAGTACCCTTATGACGAAGCACAATTTGAAGGCCGCGACACGATGGCCTATGGACCCTGGCTAAGAGTAGAGGCTAAACAGTTTAGCCCTTATTGGGATGCTTTTTATCATCCTACGTACCTATAGAGCAACATGTAAGAGACAGACGAAACTCCACCTCCAATGCAGCCTCGCTATCCTAGCTCTCCCTCCCATTCCCGCATCGAGGCCCCCGCTTCGACCCCCTCGTTTTACCTCATGGGGACTTCCAAGCATCCAATCAAGCTCCAATCTAACCGCTATCACTACGATTTAGTACCAGCAAAAGGCAAAGATGAAGAGCATTCAGCCCCCAAAGGACATTCCTCAACAGAAGAAACCCAAAATCCTCAACCAATGCCAATTGGGGGATCAAGTAAGAAACTAAACGATACTCACCCTATGACATTAGACTTCCTTCCTTACAGTATTTTGATGAGTCTCTCCTACTGACACTCCGGTGTTTGAGGCATAATCCTCGCCCTTGGGCTTTGGCGGCCGTCTCAACAAATGTAATCGTGTTCCAAATGAAACCTTCTAAGTTGGAATTGTCAAGGGTTTGGCAATCCCCGATAATTCAAGCACTAAAGGCGATGTTAGCCTTTGAAAAGCCCGATATCGTGTTTTTAATGGAAACTAAGAATGCACACCGTGAGTGAATAGTTTACAGCGAAGATTTAAATTCCCTTTACTCTTTTGAAGGACCCGCTTGGCTTCTTGGGTGGTCTTGCCGTGTTTCGAATGATTTCTTTGAAGTTACTATTGTACAATCGGATGATCATTTTGTTGATTTCATAGCCCTTGACCCTTTGACACCGCCCTCGATGCATATCACGTGCCTCGCACGCACCTTCAACTTATCGCCTATGCCAGAATTTTGGGATACAATTAGGGTCATACATGCCGCAAATCATTTACCTTGGTCACCGTGTGTAGGTGATTTCAATGACTTCCTTTCCCCCCCGAGAGAAAATGGGCAAGAGACCAGCCCATCACTTTCGAATGACATCCTTTCGAATGTAATCAATGACTCGTGGCTTTTATTAGAACTGCATAGTAAAGGATGTGAATTTATTCGGTCAAATAATCGAGCGTGGGGATGCTCCTCGGGTAAAGGAGAAGCTCGATCGTGTTTTTGTTCCACGGAATGGTTGATATCTACCCTTCTACGTAAGTGGTTGCCCTTACCACCAGCCGTTCGGATCATTGTCCTATATTGCTGCACACTCGTCCACCATCCGTCAAATGCGAGAAAGACTTTCAATACGAAGCTCGAATCAAGAACAGAGTGTCAAGAAGTAGTCAAACAAGCATGGAGAAAAAGTAATACCTTGTTGATCTCTAAATTACAAAGTCGCTACTCGATTAACTAGTTGGAGCGGGGCACGGTTTAGCAATTGCCATCATTAATCTTCAATTGCAACATCAATCCTGGCAGACAATTATTAACTAAACATATTATCGACCGGAGATAAAGAGCAAGCCACCGCTATTAGAAGTGAAATTCAAAAACTCGAATCAAGAGGAACAATTTTTGAGCTCATGCGTTCCCCGCATTCAATGGTTTAAATGAGGAGATCACAATTCAAAATTCTTTCATGCCTACACTATGCAAAGGAGACAACGCAATAGAATTACTATGCTAAAGGATACTAACTTAATTGGACTAGATAACCGTAACGTACCAAAGCTCTAACAATGGGCTTCTTTTCTCAATTATATCAATCTGCGGGTTACCGGATTTTTGTCCATTCTTAGAGCAATGTCCAGCGGTGGTAACACCTGAAATGAATCACCACTTGATGAGTAGGGGTAACAAAGGAGGAGATTTACTGTGCTACCTTCCGGGGCTTGGGGGCTTCAAGGCTCCCGAACCCGACGGCCTTAATGGCCTTTCTACAATAACACTGAATATCATCAAAACAACCATCATTAAAATAGTTCAAGATTTCTTCGCAATGTTGGATGCCTCCTAGACTAAAATGTGTGAATAATAATTGTTCTAGTTCCTAAAGTTCAACACCCGTAAAGCATTGAACAAGATCGACCCATCGCCTTTGGGTAATTTCACTTATAAGATTATTTCAAAATTTCTGCCAATGTACTTAAGCCTTGGCTATCTAGTTTGATATCAAAAGAACAGGCAGCCTTTATTAGTCATAGGCAACATACAAGACAATATCATGGTGGTGCAAGAAGTGCTTCATCGCTTAAAGTGCGAACATGCAAGAAAAACGATTCAACCTTATTCTCAAAACAGATATGCAGAAGCCTACGATAGGGTTGAATGGGATTTCTTGGAAGCCTATTTGAAGCATTTGGGCTTTAATGATAGCTAGGTTACTCTCAAGCTATGGCTTGCATTACTATGGTCTCTTTCAAAAGATTTGTTTTAATGGGGAACAAATTCCCTACTTTCAAATACTAGAGGGTTCACATGTTAACCCTCCTTGCATTCCATATATCTTCATTCTACTTGCCAATGCTCTATTAACTACTTTAGTCAAGCTGCGGGCTATGGGACATATACAAGGGATTCAATTCAATAGAGCCCGTCCTAAGTTATCTCACTTGTTTTTTGCTGATGATTCAGTATTTTCCTAAAAGCCACGCTTATGAATGCCAAACCTTGCCAATCTCCTAAAACCAATATTGTTTCGCTACAGCCAACTCATTAATCGAAAACAAATCAGGTGTGTTCTTTAGCAAACACTCGCCATCTTACTTTGCAACACAATTTAGCACAAGAACTCGTAATACCTATTATCAGAAATATGGTAAGCACCGGCATTCCCTGGGATTGGGGCCACTTCCAAACGAGAGATGTTCTCCGGATCCTAGAAGAGTCAATGCTAAATTAGCAAAGTTGGCAGGAAAATTCTTATCAAAAGTGGCAAGGAAATCTTACCAAATCAGAATTCAAGCCTTACCTTTAGTATGCCATGTTTTTTTAAGCTTCCCTTGTCGCCCTGGGCTGCATTGATAGAAAGGAAGATATCGCATTCGGTGGAGTAAACACAAAAATAATCTGGAATTCATTGGAAAAATTGGACAGAATTAAAGCACTAAAAGCCTCGGGGATGGGATTCAGAGATTTAATTAACTTCAACAAAGCTATGCTTGGCAAGCAAGCTTGGCATCTTTTTTTCAGAACCTAATGCTATCTGGAGTCAGCTCTTTAAGGGATTATATTTCAGGTATTCATCCTTTCAAACCGCCTGATCAGATATCGCCCTTCTTGGGGTGGCGGAGTTTATTGAATTCCCCTCATCCCTATTGGTATCTCCAATGAGCATATGTTCACTAAAGACATCCGAAGGAATATCTCGATTCGGATAAAGGGTGTTAAGCCCTAGATTTGTTGGACCTTTTGAAATACTTGAGAAAATAGGAGATAGGGCTTATCGTTTAGCATTACCTCCTAGATTAGAAAATCTGCACGATGTGTTTCATGTATCGATGTTGAGGAAGTACCCGGATCTGGATCCCGGTCACATACTCGATTATGAAGCCATCAAAATGGATGAGAAAGTTAGGTACATTGAAGAGCTTGTGCAGATATTGGATCGAAAGGAGCAGATCCTTAGGACTAAGAAGATCCCATTAGTCAAGGTGTTATGGCGACATCATGATGTGGAGGAAGCCACATGGGAAAGTGAGGATCAGATGAGGGAAAAGTACCCTTATTTATTCCAAGAAGGCGCAAGTAGTGCTTGAATTTCGAGGACGAAATTCTCTAAGGATGGGAGAATTGTGGCATCCCGGAAATTCAAAGTCAAGCCTTAAGGTGTGTCAAATGTCTTTAATTAGGTGATAGAATTTTATGGCTATGCTTTAGCCAATTTATCTTTTAATTTGATGAATTGTGCTTGTGATTGTGGAAATTTAAATTTAATTTATTAATGTTGGCCATATGATTTGAATTTCAATAATTAAAAATATTCCCAGACTTTGGCCAAGATGGAAATTGGAATTCAAAAATATTATAGAAGGAATTTCAAAAAAAAAGGGAAAAAAAAAGGGCTAATTTTCGAAATGGGCCTTAGGCCCATTAGCCTCAAGCTTGGTGGGCCAAGCTTAGTCGGCCCATTGGGCCCAAGAGGTGGCTGTCGACCAGCCCAAGGGGAGTGGCCGGTTGGCCCAACTCCAAAGCCCATTAGGCCCAAATTGATTCAAAATTAGAAATTACAAGTGGCAAGGGATTATCACATGCATTGGCCATTGGATAGGTGAGTTAATCATTGCAAATGATGGCCTAAGGGGGTATAAAAGGGGTTAGGAGAGAGAGTGGCCGGACCCCTTGCTCCATTTTCGACCAAAGGAGAGAGAGAGGAGGGAGAGAATTCGAGAGAGAGAGGAGAGGAACCGAGAGGGAAGGAGGCGGAGCCGGAGGGAGGAGCCGCCCGTTCGCCGATCGCCGCCTTGTCCGACCGTCCTACGCCGCCGTACGCCGTTGTTCGTTTGTCTTGGAGGCAAGTGGGAGTTCATAACTTCCTTTGCATGTTTGTTGTGGTGTTTGCATGTTAGATTATAGGTGTGATTTGTGTGAAAAACCGAAGTAAGAGTTGATATTTTGCAAACCGTGTGACTGTTCTCGTTCGGTTTAGTGGAGTCAGTAACTTGTTCGAGCTTGCATGTGGGTTTGGATTGTGATTTTGACTTCGGTGTCTTCATGGAAGTTGAAGCTAACATCCTGAGGTATGACATACTCAAATTTCATGGAAAAATAAAGTGATATGAGGGGTCAAATGCCTTGTTATACGGAGGTTCTAGATCTGCGAAATCTTCACTGACCTCTTGATGATTTCTTGGTTGCATGTTGATTTATGTTGGAAATCTCACTTTGTTGTCTTCATGGAAGTTGTAGGTAACATCATAAAATACAACATACTCAAATTTGAGGAGAAAAAAATGAGTATAGCCTAGTTATTCGGCGAGATCTTTGAGACGTTTGGTTCTGTTGAAGTATACCGAGACACCCGAGACTTCAAGGACTTAAAAGAGGATCATACTTTGGTTATTTAACCTAGATCTCTTCATGAAACTTGTAAAGGATACATTGATAAATAACATACTCGAATTTCAGAAGAAACAAAAGAGATTTAATGGGTAAAATCTAAGTTTTTCGGTGATGTACGTTCTGGACGAAACGGTGGAGGTTCCAGAAGCTTCATGGAGTTGTATAAATTAATCTAAAAAGAATTTGGCTTAGTGTTCTTCATGAAAAATGCAAGAAAATGTGTTGGCTATCACCCTGTAAAATTTGGGAATTTTCGGAAATCATATGAGTATTTTAATTGAATAAATTCGAAAACTGTGCAATCTGGCCAATATCCGAATATTGTGTGTATTTTGTGGAAATTAGGGAAATTATGTGAAATGTAAATTTGGCCATGAATTTGTGTGAAATTGTGATTTTAATTGTTTAATGATTGTTTGAATATTACGATTTTTGGAAAATCATAAATATTAAATATAATATTTATTTATGAAAATAAATAAATAAAATAATAAAATAATAATAGAATAAAAGTGGATTATTTTATTGGCCATGAGTTCTATTGAATTATGATGCATTTTTATATGACATTGATGCATGTATGGTCGTGAATTATGATGCATTGTTATATGACATTGATGTATGCATGATCGTGAACTATGATGCATTGCTATATGGCATTGATGCATGAATGATCATGAATTGTGATGCATGTGTGTGAATCATATGCCATGAAATAATGAGATGAAAAGAATGATAAAATGTGGAAGTGGTATGTGAGTAAGAGGATGTGGCGGAGGTTGATGTCCGGTGGCCGAGTGGCACAATTCCAGAGATTCCCCGGGAGTTTCGTGGATGCCCGGAATGTGGGGGCCGGAAGTCCCCGTCGAAGGTTTCGCCCGAAGGGAGTGACTCGCGATGCCGGGGTTAGGGTGCGAGATCCCGGTTAGAAGGGTAAAGACCGGAAGTCCCCGTCGGAGGTTTTGCCCGAAGGGAGGTTCCTCGTGATGCTAGTTGAGGTGCGAGATGCCCGGAATGTGGGGGCCGGAAGCCCGGTGGCCATGAGATGGCCGATACTGGATCCCCGCGGAGGTTTCGTCCGAAGGGAGGATGATGATGGTGGAATTGATGAATTGAGAAAGATAATGTGGGATCAATTGATAAATAAAAGTGAAAATCGATCTATGATGAGATATGCATAGTGATGCATGGCTAATGATGGTATGATGTGATATGCATGGTAATGCATGGCTAATGATGATGTGATATGCATGGTGATGCATGGCTAATGATAATGATGATATGATGTGATATGCATGGTGATGCATGGCTAATGATGATGTGATATGCATGGTGATGCATGGCTAATGATGATGTGATGTGCATGGTGATGCATGGCTAATGATAATGATGATGTGATTTGCACAGTGATGCATGGCTAATGATGATATGATGTGATATGCATGGTGATGCATGGTTTATGATGATGTGATAATGATATATGAGATGCCATGATGATGATACGTATGCCATGATGATGCATGAATACGCTTGACATCGAAAAGGTAAGAAATGCCCGCATTGTATGATGGTATGCATGGTGCACTGAGTTGTTATTGGATTTCCCTATCTGCTGAGTGGTTGTACTCACCCCTTTTGGGGATAACATTTCGATTAGCACTATGCTTTGCTACCCGCCGTATCGCGTGGCGTGTTTTACGGTATTCCGTCTGACGTCGAGGTGGAGATGACTGAGATAGATTGTCCCTCGGTACCCGGATTGACTTTTATCCGAGTACGATGCTTAGTCATGTATGATATCGGCCTTTGCTGGGGCCCCGTCATACAAGAGTTTTTGTCCGTGCACATACGACGGGATGGAGTGATGCGGGGGATGCTGCCGCCGCCGCCGCCTGACGCACCGGGATGGGTGTGAGATCGCGCGCGAGGAGTAGGAGCTAGACCGCTTTTTGGTATAGATAGTTGACGCTTGTGATGGGAGGGCTTTTTGTGCTTATGTGATGTTAGAGGTCGGAGTTCCTTTTTGAGATTTTAGGAAGGACATGGCGAGTCCTTACCTTTTCTGTTTCTTTTGTACCGACCCGAGGAAAACCCCATCTCACTATATGTATGTATGTAAGCAAAGCGTCAACACTGTTTATAAAATCGTGGTGTTTAGTTGGTGTGTATTTGTATCATGGGATAGAGAGGAGATAGATGGCGATATAAATTTTGCTTCCGCTATGAGTCGCGCATGGGACCGCTTTTAAAAAAAAAAGATGCCTGTAATCTGGCAAGGCTTAATCTAGTAAAGAGATAGGAATGGTAAAAGATGTAACATCGGCACTGTTAACGACCTACGAAGGGTTCGGGGTGTTATAGATTTTTTCATTGGCAAAATACAATGATAGAAAAGGCCACCAACTGATGTAGTATAGGGTGTAATTACATGTTGCGATGCATTGCTTGGTAACCGTGAATGAAGGGGTTCTAGTCGTTCTTCATTCAAATCTAATTGAGATAGGATACCACTTTACAATGTGGCCGTCCCCACCACACATAGTTGGAAAAATATGGCTTCAAATCAATAGAGCAATCAAGTCGGATTTTGAGGCATGATATCACTTTCTTTAAGGATTTATTTGTCCCACAAAGTTAACAATGGTCACCAACAAATGTCCTCTAGGATACAACAAAGTTTGAAAATGAAAATACTAGGATATCAATTTTGATATTTCTCTAGGGTCTCTCTAGGAAACAATTAAAAAATAGCTGCAGTTTTGGAAAGAAAACTCAAAAAAGTGATCTCAATTCATACATCTGGAAAATTGACACGCGTGCACATATATATAAATCTGTCTTAAAGAAAATAGTCAATTTTTTGTGAAAGATTGTAAAGTGAATGAATATATCTTTTCGAAAGAGGTTGCCCAAATAAACAAAGGTGTCTACTCGGAAGAAGTTCAAAAATGAACAAGTGTAACCTTTCGGGAAAGATTGCAAACAAAATAAATATTATTTCCAAAAATTGTCTTGAAAAGACACAAATAAAAAATTGGAAATAATAAAAAATAAAAATATTTTTTTAATAAATAAAATTTCGAATTTTCCTAATTTCCGAAAATTCTCAATAAATAAAAACAACCTTTGAACTAATTAAAGTTAATAAGATAACCGTACGGAAAAACAAAATGAGAGGGTTAGTACTAATTAAATCGCGGGCGCGTGAAATAGCCAAGTGTTAAGTGCGACTAATAATCGGGTCAAAATCGAGCCATTATTAGCACACGCACATGAGGGTATGGTGGGGTCTAGCCCACATCCAATCTTTTCTTTAAATACACTAAATGAGCCCTATACTGCCCATCTCCTCCCATTTTTCCTATGTGGAATAATGAAACATACACTTAGTTTGTTTTACAAACAAACTTCCAACACCCATCCCCTTTCCCGCATAAAGTTAAACGCGTCCTTTTCATTCACACCTCATCTTTATATTCTTCCATTCTTTCTTATTTTCCTCTCTATCTCTCTCTCTCTCTCTCTATTTTTCTTTTCAATTTTCTTATTGCTGTAGTTCTTTCGTACCCAAACACGACCTTTTTATTTCTTCAAGGAAATATGCAATTTCTCTCTCTCTCTCTCTCTCTCTCTCTCGGTAAGAAAGGAAAGGATATTTAACGAATATAAATTAAAGGAAAAGGAAGGATAAAAGGGGGCGTCTCACTTCATGCGGCAATCGTCAAGGCCTCAAGTGTCTCGATCTTGAACAGAGGCCTACACTACTTACTATATCTCAGTGATGCAGGCACCATGTCATTTTCGATATAAATTTTTTCTCATGTTCAGTGGTAGTTAATCTACTGCTCGAAGACTGTCACTACTCTACTTATAGCTCCATGAGGGAAATGAATAGCCAAAATTTCCTGAACAAAAAATTCATTGAAGCCCACAATATTGAAAGACAAAATTCTTGACTTTAGGAACCTTAGCTTTAGCTTCGCGTGCAACTTCAAGAGCTATGTTCTCCCAAATAGTTCCCTACCGTTAGACTTACAATAGACGTTGATTTGTCAATTCAATGATGCCCTTGCTGCGCAGAAGTTCAATCGAGAGGAAATAAGGCTCTGTGAACGAAACTTCAAGCGGACGTTCCGTATTGACTGCGTCAGTACTGTGAGGCACACATGATAAAATTTTTATAACAAAAATCAATTTTTTGGTAAGAAATTGATTTCTCAATTTATTTTTCATAGACGAGTTTCTAAGTAAATAAATATGCTTAATAATGATTCAAAATTTCTATTTTTGGAATAGAAATTCATTTGCTAGTAGAATAAAATGTCTATTTCTAGGGGCGGCGATGGGTGGTCGGCGACGGGCCGGGCAGCCGCGATGGGCGTCCAACATCCGACGACAGCGGCTGTTGTTTGACATCTGGTGTTTGGCATCTGGTGGCTAGCAATGGGCGGCAGGGAGCCAGAGTCTGGCAATCACCAATTGACAGCTGGTGGTGGAAGGTCAGCATTCAATGGCGAGCGACAAGCATTTGACATCCAGCATTCGGCGACGGGTAGGCGACGATTGATAGGGGGTGGGGAGTCGAAGTCCGGCGTTTGATGTTCGGCATCTAGCGGCGAGCGACTGGACTCTAGCGGCCGGCGTTCAGTGTCTTGCGGCAGGCGGCGAGTGATGGGCGGCGAGGAGCCCGAGTTCAGGGGCCCCATGGTTGGCGTCTAGTGTCCAATGGTGGGGCATCGACAACCGGAGTTTAGTGGCGGGTAGCCGGAGAAGTCAAGGGCGGTGCATTTCATTTCACATATGTGAATGGGTAATCGGTGCATTTCACATGAACAATGAAAAGAAAGAGGGTCATGATGGCCTTTGAAACCCATAAAGAAGAGTGGTGGGGCCGGTTGGAAAAATAATTGGTGAAAGCTTTCTAGTAATGTGAGGGTGGTTGCCGTCTCAAAACCAATGGTGCTAATGTCATTTGGGCCAAAAATCAAAGAAAAGTAAGAACATGAGTATCCGATAGTTATGTTTATTATCCTTGTCATTGGCCGAAGTTCATAAGTTAATTAAAAGCAAATTTGTTGATGTGCTTGCACAAAGAAAAGAAGAAGAAGAAGAAGAGAGCACAATTTCTTAGATCTATGAATTAAGCTTATAAAATGAAATATGTCTCATATATAGATCTAAAATTGATACCGTAGATCTATCTTATTAGATAAATATAAAAGTGATTCTCCATAGCACTTCCAATGGGTAATTGACGAGCGAGACTCTTTATGAGGGATGTCTATCTTAACTTGTTTTGGAACAATTTTCCTTTTACTTTTCCATTTTAATTGAAGTAAATATTTTTCGATTTTAATTTAAGGGGTGTATAATTACTTTCGGCGTTGCAGAAATCTCTTAGTCCAATGAAGATAAAGTATATTTTCTGGATAATTACTTCTTGTGATCACGGTGATATAATTATAGTGGCAATATAGCTATTATGTTCTTTTCTTTCATTTTTATTTTATTTTATTTTATAATTGGGGTTGTTGTTAAGGCCAACAGGGAGTACTGCGCAGAAGTCAAGGGCGAGGAGTGAGGAGAGGACCACAAGAGTAGCTTTTAGTCGATTAACAATCAATTTTTTTAGTCAAAATTCGAACGCGTCTCTGGATCCCATTATGAACACATGAAATATATGGAACGACAAACCTGCTTTGTCTTCCGGCCTCGCCTCCTGCTTTCCCTTTTCCTCTTTACCAGCTCGAGTACGCTTCCCAGCTGAAATCATAGCAGCCGAACAGAGCCATCGTCCTGGTTGACAAGCAAACCACTGTACTCACCCCCTTCATCCAGCACCTCAAAATTATCCACAACAGTCCAGTCTCAGAGAGAGAGAGAGAGAGAGAAGAGAGCTGCAATGGGAAATGATTTCTCAAAGCAACAACGCAAGCGAGCTAAATTCACCGATGCTTCCAGTCCGACCACGTCAAAGCGACAAAGACGTGAATCGCGTCTTCTTCCCTCTTGGGACTCTTTGGAGAAGATCAATGTGCCATCGGCGTCAGGAGCGTATTCTGACCCATCTGCTTCATCCACCTCTGTGAACGGAAACAATCATTATGTATTCTTAAGCTTTAGAGGCCCCGATACTCGCAATGGCTTTGTCGATCACCTCTACCATAGACTCAACGATGTGGGCTTGCCGTTCCATCCAAACTTCGTGTTCAGAGATGATAAGGACCTCCCCTTTGGCGAGAAAATTGGTGAAAGTCTCATCAGTGCAATCAAGCACTCTAAGGTTTCAATCCCAGTCATCTCAGAAAATTATGCTGCCAGCGAATGGTGCCTCCATGAGCTCATTGAGATAATGGAGTGCAAGAAAACCAGTGGACAAATAGTATTGCCTGTGTTTTACAATGTGAAACCCCATGAGGTGCGAGAACTACAGGGGGCCTTTGGAGAGGCCTTCAAATTTGGTATGCATCGTTTTAAGGAGGAGGATGTCAAGCAGAAAGCGCCAGTAGCTCTCAGAGAATTAGTCGATTCTAGAGCATTCGAATCAGAGAAAACTACTAATGGGTACATCGTTTACCTTCTTTTAATATATCCTTGTCGAAAGAAGAATTTTTCTATTTATCATCCTTAATCCTTGTTTGGTGGAGCCATTAATAAATGGTCATGTGTTGTGTCGTTTGGCAGGCGTGAGGGGGAATTGGTAAATGAACTCGTAGAAATAATAATGCGCAAGCAGCAACATGATTTTCAACCACATCTTCCCGTGAACTTGGTTGGAATTGAGGATCGTGTGGCTGAGGTTATGGAATTGGTGGATCTTGCTTGCCCAGACACTCGAATTATTGGGATTTGGGGGATGGGCGGCATCGGTAAGACAACTCTGGCTACGATCATCTATAAAAAGCTTTTTGACAATTTTCAGTACCGCTGCTCTCTCAAGGATATTAGAGAAACAACTAAAAGCAAGGGTATAGAGCATGTCCAATCTCTACTGATCTCAGATATAGTAAAAGGTCCTAAAAGTACTGTGCGTGATCCCGAGATAGGGATTAATAAGATCCGATTAAGTTGTCACAAAAGAAGGTACTTATTCTTCTTGACGATGTGGATCGTCGAGACCACCTTGATAATTTGATTGGAGGTTCTAATTTTGAGTCGGGAAGTAGGATCATTATTACTTGTCGAGATATGGCCCTCTTGGACTTTGAATATAAACAGTATGAACTCAAAGAAATGGATTACAAAGACTCTATGCTTTTGTTTAGTAGATATGCATTTGAAAGTGGAGAACCTCCCATAGAACTCGAGGATCTTTCTCGTGATATTGTCAACACCACAGGAGGGCTTCCCTTAGCCCTCACGGTTATAGGTTCACTTCTCAAAAGAAGAGACAACAGCATATGGAAAGAGACGCTGGAGAAATTGAGGAAGATGCCTCATAAGGATGTACAAGAAAAGTTAAAGCTAAGTTACGATGCACTGGAATATAACGAGAAACAAATGTTTCTAGACATAGCATGTTTTTTCACAGGAACAACCAAAAGAATTGCCACCTACCCCTGGGAGGATCTCCAATTGTACCCAAATTTCGGATTGACAAGAATGATTGAACTTTCGTTAATAAAAATTGATGACAAGAATCAGTTGAGAATGCATGATCAATTAAGAGATTTAGGCAAAACTATCGCCCGTCCAAAAGAAACGAGGCCTTGGCATTGGAGCAGACCATGGGATGAGGAAGTTATAAAAGTTCTACGACACAAGGTAACAATGATGTCTACTTTTGGCTCTCCCATGTTCTCTAATGCTAGTCCCTCGAATCATTATTGTTATTGTTCTTTTGCTCTAGATCATTGACCATTCTCAACATTTAGTTAGCATTTTTTGGTAAAAGCTACATCAAATTTTGGCCTATAGTTCATGAAAAGTTTGCTCTCGTCACTAATCAACAGGTCATCTCTTGAAGCATATGACAGTAAAATTGTTTAGTATCAACTCTGTCTATATTGCTCCTTTGTCGGTTTAACATCGTTTTCTAGCATATTTGATACTGCTTCTTACTAAATAGTACTTGTTGAAGACCGAGCATCACACAACTTTGATAATTTACTTTATGCCACTTATAATTCCGGTTCATCACACTCTAAACCGCACGGGTCTTTATAACTTTGTGCGGATTAACTTATTTTATTCAACCAAACACCAATAACTTACTGTTGATCATTACTTTGTTGTCTTCCATTCTATCTTCCCAAAATACATCAGCAACATAGTTTTTGAAGTACGTTCGTCTGATTTATCCTCAGACCAACATTTCCAACCGTGAATACGTGCAATTTGCTCGTGTGCCATTTCTACTTTTTTGCAACAAAACGAAAGATTTCAGTTAAATCCTTTGCACCTCAACTATTGGCTATCAACTTAGATTGTGTTCAATTTCAAGCAATAAGATGTCATGCAGTGATTTTATATGTGTGAAAAATTTTAACAATTTTTTTTTCTAGCATTTATTGTGCATGTTCACGATGTAATCCAATATGATAATGTAAATGCAGAAGTACATGTACTTAATACAAAGAAAATTGAAGATTTAGTTGATATTCTTTTACTCAGTGAATATTATTAACATTGAAGAAGTGCCTTTAAATATATCAATTTTTTCAGTAATCTAGAAATGCATAATTATGTTATTGACATGGTTGGGTTAATTGATAACTTGAAAAAACACTACATAATTTGGATGCCTCTTAGTCAAAAATAGATAGAACACTCTTATTTTTATTTTTCTTTTCACTGAAAGGACTGGTGTATATATATATATATATATATATATATATATATATATATATATATATATATATATTCCCTATTGCGACTTTGGCTTTTCTTTTTTATTGTCACCTATACCTACTTATAGTCAAATTATCAAATTACATGAAAAAAATGTTGGAAGATTGTTCAAGATACATTAATTATAAAGGAAGTGGCATAATTAGCCTGTTTTTAGTTTTAATTATGAGCTCTGCACGTGTATCGTGGATCAATCATGTTCATATCAAAGATGAAAACTCAAATGATTTCGATAGCCTATTCTACTCAGTTTTCATTATATGTCTTAGTGTTCATACTGGTGCTATGCATGGTTCTAATCATAGGTATTTTGAGCACATAATTCGACATTGTGGAAAATTAAATAATAGTAAATGACGACAAAAGAAACTAAATAACAACTTACATATGATTTTCTAGGTATTCATACAAAGTAATTTCAACCAAAAACTAAAAAAGCAAAGATTGAAATTAAGAAGGTGAATGATTGTAGGAAGTACGTGATGGAATAATGAAAGGTGAAAGAAATTGTAATACAATATCCACCTCTATTCTATAATGAGCGAGCCTTCTTGGTAAAGATTAATTGTGCCTTCACGCACACACACACACGAACAAAGAGGAGACAAAAATCTATTGCTAGGTATTAGTGAAAGAAAATCGGATAGTTAACTTATCAAATAAGATAACTGGAGGAGCAAAAAATAAATGATAGAATGAAAAAGGAGGAAAACAATAATAATCACTAACCTTTATTTACTAATTCATATATTTTTATATGATTGGGTGAATGCAAAAATGCATGAACAGATTCTTAAAATCAGGTTGAATGTTATGATTGATTGGGGCAAATTCAATGATGACTAATTGAATAATACGCTCATCTTAGAGGAAAATTATGCAATCAGTCCTAAACTTGTTGTGATGTCAATTCAGTCATGAACTTACTAATTTTGTCAATTTAGTATTAAATATTTGCGCAAAATTCTAATAGTCTCCTAGATCAATTTTTGCTAGAAATCGCCAACATGGCAGTCCAATTATTTTCGGTCGTCCTATATGGCACATTGTCACATTAGCGATTTCCTACAAAAATGAGCTGAAAAGACTATAGGTACTAAATTCTTGTTTTCCAAAAATGAAAACTCAAGTTCAATAAACCAAATTCTTGTTTCCTTCCAGCCATATCCCAAAACCAAAAATATTTCATGAATGGGGAGGGAATGAATTGTCATCCTTTGTGAATGCATAAGTCAAATTAGGTACTTTTTTATTTTGAAATGTGTAATGGTACTCACATATGTCAAAGGCACACCATGTTTAGTCTGCCGTCAATACTATGTATCTTACAAAATTTAATTTCAAAATCTATAAGAAAACTAGACTAATTTCATAAAGGAATTTCACATAAAACATCAAAACTTGGGGCGTACGAGTGAAGATTAACATATTACATGATTATGTTATTGTAGAAGATCAGATATATTTCTTTTTCCCTATAAGTGTAGACAAAATGCATCGACCACAATAACATGCAAAGTATACTAACAAAAGGAGGTTGGATGGTATTTACAATCCTCAATTTTATTTTATTTTTTGTAGGAGGAAAATGAAAATATTGAGGCACTGCGTCTGGACGAAAGGGGCTCCAGAGAGTTCATGGAGCGAAAAAGCTTCATAAAAATGCCTAACTTGAAGGTCCTTCATGTGAAAGATGTGAATTTTGGTGGAGATTTCAAGGATCACTTGCTGAATTACGATGGCTAAAATGGAAGAGATGTCCCCTCTTTCGAGGCGACCAATGTTCATTTGGAGAGATTAGTCATACTTGATTTATCATGTGGTGATATTAGTGAAAATTGGAGAGGATGGAGTTCTATCAAGGTGAAGATGAAAAAGGCTCCCTCTTTTGTTACATTTGATGATAAATCATTCTATTTCTAATTGCTAATCTTGGAACATGTTTCTTTTTTATAGATGGAGAGGTTGGAAGTTCTCAATCTTTCGTGGTGCGCCAGATTAAAGATCACCCCTAATCTCTCTCCTTTTAAAAATTTAGAGATGCTAGTCCTGGAAAGTTGTGTTCATTTGGAGGAAATCGACCCTTCCATTGGAGATGTCAAGCACCTCGTTTCCTTGAACTTGAGGCACTGTACAGGTCTTAGGAAGTTACCCGAACAATTGGGCGAACTAGAAAATTTGGAGGAACTTGTCATAGACAATACTCATATAAGACAAATCCATCCATGTATAGGATCTTTGAAGCAAAAAAGGCTTAGTGCCGAGGATTGTCGTCAACCGACCAAGAGTCCAACCCAATAATTAGTTTCGTAAGTTTGTTTTTAGCGGAATCCATTGAGTTGCTACCGATCCCTTCTTCAATTATGAAGTTGGGAGAGTTGGTTGAGTTGGACTTGTCAAATACAGCATTTAACGAATTACCCGAATCCATTGGGGAATTGAACAAATTGAAAATTCTGAGGATTTGTGATAGCCCAATAAAAAGGTTACCGAGCTCTATTGGAAAATTGCAAAGCCTCCAAGAGTTGGCTGCCTCCGGATGCGGTGTCCTGCGAGGACAAATTGATGTTGATAAAGGTAGATTGTCTTCTCTAAAGACCCTTGGTTTACGTTATACAAAAATTTCTGGCTTGCCAGAAAACTTAGATCAGTTTTCTTCCCTCGAGCACCTCGATTTATTTGGTTGTGATGAGCTTCAATCACTCCCAAAACCTCCTTTTAGCTTATCATCCCTGATACTCACCTGTGGGAGCAATGAGCTGCCATCGCTCTCTCACCAAGCATCTAAAGGAGCTCACCCTTCGTGATTGCTTGTCTCTTCAAAGCATCCCCAGCTTCCCTTCGCATACGGAAGCTTGACGTTTGGGGATGTCCCAAATTGGAAAGGTTGCCAAAGCTTTCCAATTTGGAATTTTTATCGGAATTAGGGCTCAAGGACTGCTGTGGGCCAAGAAATTGGATGGGCTGGAAGCTTTAAAATCCCTAAGAGAATTGAACCTACTCCTAGGAAGCAATAGCTTTGATACTTGGACGATAAACTCCATTCGATAGAAGGACTTGAAAAATTGGGATCCTTGGAAGTGGTGGATATCTCCGGCGCATGCACATTCAAGTACTTGACCTTTCAAAGTCGGGGTATCTAAAGTGGTTGAATGTTAGGGATTGCAAAAGCTTAGTCGAAATTCACTGCCCTAGTAAATTCCTGAAGTACTTTAAGAGGGATGGGTGCGAGTCTCTCAAGAAATTACCGGACTTTTTACCAGACTTTACCACCTGATAGGCCACGAAAGAATTGGCTATGATTTACAAGGGAAGAAACAGCAAGAAGCTAACTAATGGTTTGCAGGCTACAAAAGAGGAGGAGGGTGGAAATCGAGCATAGAGAGAAGGGGAAGAGATTGAGGTCCGGGATCATCCGTGGTCTCTGCTTTCGTCTTACTTCGATGGATGATGATGGGACGACGATTCAAAAGTGAGATTCATGCTCACATGCTCCACTAGCCGAGAAATGGAATTTGACTTTTAACCTCAACCACTCCCCAATTGCTTTGACCCTTATGCTCCAAATGAAATGGAGCAACGGAGGAGTTCTACAATGGGGATGATTATGGAAGAGAGAGAATGTTGGAGGCGAGGAACCCGTGAAGGATCTTCACATTGGGTCTTCATTGCTTCCGGTTGCCATATCTTCAGAGTCCAGGTGATTGGACCCCTTTTAACATTAATCCATTATTGTCGCTAATTGATCGGTTTATTCATTGGTTGATTCTTGGCGTGATTGGTGCATGTGCATTCTGGTGATTGGAGGTTTTGAGTCGCTATTGTTGGTCTCATTTTGGATGTTCAATGTTTGCACATGGAGGAAATGAAATGAAACTAATTCGAGCTTTTCAAAGATGTTCAAGAAAGCATTTTTAGTTGTCATGTTATATTTATCAGCTTGCGAATCCCGTTAGGTGCGTAGATCTCGCTTGGTTATTCTCTTCTACCAACTTGCTATGGTGTAACGAGATAACCATAACATCTTTTGATTAGGTTTCGTGTCAATGGTGGTGAATTTTCCTTATGTTATCTCGAAAGCAAACAGCAGAGCATGTATAGCAGATTATCGGACTTATGAGCCTATTACAGTTTAGGTTGATTTTATCACCCGGTTTGGGTAGTGTGGAAGAGTTGTTGGAACTAATGTGAACTAACTTCAGGTTGAATGGGAAGATTACCTTGATTGATGAGGTTCTACATTCATAGCCATTTCTTTCCTGTTTTCCGATCTTGGAGCACCTTGAGGGGTGATGAGAGGTGGAAAGATGAACAATCTCCTGTGAATCATTTGTTTGTACCTATGATCCAAAGTAGCATTTTCTCCATGAGTAAGTCAAAATTCCTTCTCATAAGATTCTCCGAGGATGTCCTCACTCACCCCAGTTGGCTAATAACGTAGTGAAATGGTATTGAAGGCTACTAATTTCACATGGAAAGGCATGCCAGTGTCCAAATTGTTGTGATGGTGATATGGCTTGTTCATTTTGTCCTTACTTTTTCTTTGCTAGCTTTCTAGTTGAATGGAATTGCTCCTTATCTCCTTCTGACTGTGGGAAAATGCAAAAGCTTGAGCTACAATAATAGAAGTCCATTGGTTTCTTCTTTCACCAGGAGTTAGCGGGCTCTGACATGTTGTTTGGAAGCACTTTCACTTTAAACTTTCATTTATACTATTGTTTTTAGCATTTTTTTTTTTTTGGTTGAATTGTTTTTAGCATTTGCAATGTGTCTTTTGTTCAATGATCAGTGCTTCAAACCTTCAGAAAACATAAAACTTTGCATTTTATGGCCAATTATAGCAAAATAATTTTTGCCTTGCCGACAGAGTCGAAGTACCTTTGATTTCTTATGTTGAAACATAAACACCATTAAATTTGTTTATATTTCCATGATTGGTTTTCATTCTGTCATCCTTTGTATGGATCCTTTATAATGTGATGGTCTTGCTTTTTGAAGGTTACAAACTCTATGCTAGTTGGATCGTTGTTTGCACCGATGGGAAATTCAAAGTGCGAGCTGACTCAATATGACAATAAGTGGCTTTTCTTTTAAGTTACCCAAGATTTCAGTTCACAAAAAGAATAGAGGATTTCCACCGTATTGTGGATAACAATGTGAGATCCAAACCAGAAGTATGAAGTCCTTAAATCAACCGTATTGCTTTCACGTTTTTGAGATAAACATGACAAGTAATCAATGGGTGGCTAGAAAGGTGATTTGCTTAAGTCCTTTAATGTTTGAGAGCTGATCTAGATATCTAATTGCCATCTTTTCTTCATCTATAGCTCAAATCCGAATGTTTTGCTACAGCTGCCACACAACGGAACTGGAAAGTCACTCTTGCAATAATTGTGGTTTCAGCCAGAAATGTGCACTATTTTTGGCTTGGCTGATGGCGGGGACAAAAATTTGCGAAGCTCGGGTACTACTCTGTTGCTTATGCCTTTAAAAAGAAGGGGGAGGAGCTGTGCATGTGATTTTTTTTCTGTGGAGAGCTTAATTGGTACTACATCAGAAGCAAGGATTTCCAACTACAACTGTAATCTTGACATAAGAATAGCTCATTGGCAATATTAGGAGTGCAAATTGACTTGGAAGATACTAGTCATGTTCTTTTATTATCATTTGTACAATAGTTAATGTGTGTCTCTGAATCCCGATGTGAGAAATCATGTTCTTTTATTTTCACCTACATAGAGAATACCAGAATGATGGTGAACACATATGCCCCATGTAGACTTATGAAAAATATTTGCATGACAACTGCGCGACAGAGGTCAGATTTTGGAAATCATCTGTGTTTGCTGGTAAATGTAAATATAGCAGTTAAGAGTACCTACTTCACATTAGTATTTTTAGTTTGGCATGGGGCTTTTCGTGTCGATGTCTTATTTTTTTTCCTCTTATTTCAAGGACTCTTGGAAGAATTGGTTGACCACATAAATGTGATGCTTGAGCATCATTTGGCTCGTGATCCTGGGGGAAAGAAAATAGATAAGAATGCCTTTGAAGTACATGACATTGCATGTCATTATACGTCATCAGTCACAGGGTAAGGCTCTTCTTCCTTGACATGACATGAATATGTTCTTATGCAAACAGATTATTACCTTTTTTCAAGTTCTATTAAAGTTGGTTTCCTAGAGCATAGGATGTTTATTATGTGATTCTTTCATTCATTCATGCACAATAAAACAGAACTTCATTTATTGTTTGCAAAAGTTCAACCCAAAAGCTTAAAGTATTAGCTAGAGGTAGACTGCATGTATTTAACCCCTATTGATACCCTTTATTTCAACCAAGGTGAAATAACACTTTTAAGGATCGATTGATCATAGCAACTACTTAGGTTTGTGTGGTTTCAATTGCATTTTTAGAAGCTTATGTCCACTTATTCTGTCATGGATTAATAAACCACTGGAGGCACTATCATATGATTATTACTTTTCTCAAATCCAGGACACCGATGTTGAGATGATGAATATCCAAGGATCTATATTCCACTTTGTTTGTCGCTTGAAGTGCTAATACATAGATTGCTCAATCTGATGGTGGAGTTATGGCCTTAATTCTGTCAAAAGTAACATCCTGTACAATGGAAATCCGGTAGAAATCATGTTGTGCTCTTTCTTATTTTTCATCATGCCTATATCCATCTCACATATTCGTATCGTTAGTCAGTGTCTTTATGTATCGAATTTGCATCCTTCTATTCATTCTTCTTTGGTGATGACAATATCTCCCCGCCCCCGCCGCTTTAAATGACCAGGAGCTTCACTGTAATTTTGGCAATGATGTGAGATCCGAACAAAATATTTGGGTCGATGTAACAAGGACATTCTTTAAGCTGATTGCATTGCATTGTGCTTTATGAACGGGAGCCGTCCGTCGTAGTAATGAAAACAGTGCATTTCTTCACTCTGAAATGTTTGAGAGCCGATCTAAATCCATGAATGTCCATTTTTCTTGAATTATTACTTAATTAGATCGTAATACTTTGTTACGTATGCCACCGTAGCGAACATAATTGGAAGTTCAACCTACTAAATACAAGAGGACTCATGAAATGACCAACTACGATCCCAAAGTGAGTGTGTTCGCCTTCTTCACTCCAAACCCTGCAATCTATTCAATAGGGTACTAAGGGCCTGTTTGGTAACCATTCAAACGGTGCCTGATTCTAATCTTTTGTTTCCGGGAACAAATTTCTATTTTGTTGTTGTTGGAATTAGATTTGGAACATAATCAAGAATTATAAAAAAAAAAGTTGATTATTGTTCCGGAACAAATATAAGAATCAAATCATATTTATCTTCTTCTACCCTTTTCTCTTCTTCTTCTTCTTCATCTACCACCATCTCGCGGTTACCATCCGCCGCCGTTCGTCGTTCGTCGTCATCCGCCGCCGCGAGCTCACCAAGCCGGGCGAGGTCCGACGAGCTCGTTGGAGGTAAGCCCACCACCTAAGTGAGGCTCGCCTAGCCCCGTCGGTGGCAAAGCGGGCCTTGCCCAGCCCCAGCGAGGCTCGGTAAGGCTGGGCGAGCCTTGCCTAGTTGCTAGCAAGGCTCGGCTGACGAGGGCTGGCCTCGTCGAGGGCTCTGACGCTCCGGTGAGGTCGCCAACCTCGTTGGAGACTAGCCACCGGAAGAAGAAGAACAAGAGAAGAGAAAGGAAAAAAAAAAAAAAAAAAAAAGGAAAAAAAGAAAAAAAAAATATTTAAAAACTAAAAGAATTTGATTTGGAATGTAATCAATGAACACGGTACCAAACGCAATTCTATTCCAGAATTAGAAATTTTGGATAGTTACCAAACGGCTTTTAGGGTGCGCATGGTAACGCTTATTGGTCAGACAGCTTTCTTTTCGAAATAGTTTTTTCTATTTCTACTCCGGGAAATAATTTATGAGTAAAATAAGGTATTTGGTAATTACACAAAATTTCTACTCTTGAAATAAAAAGGAATAGAAATGCGTTTGGTACGAAACAATTTCTTTTTTGTATTTATTCGTTTTTTATTCTTGCTTACAGATCGGCCACCGCCCACCGTCGCCGCTCATCGCCGCCCACCGCCACCCGCCGCCGCCACTGCATAACCGTCGGTCGCCAACCGTCACCACCGACCGCCGCTACACAGCCCATCGGCCGTTGCCGACTGTCGGCCGACCGGCGGTGGATCCGGGCGATTGGAGGTGGCTACAGCAAGAGAGAGGAAAAAAAGAAAAATAAAAAAGAAAATTGGCTTATTTCTAGAAATTGTTCCTAGAAACAAGAAGCTTTTTTTTGCTCTTTGTTTCTATTCCAAATCCATTCTCGGACTACTTTTCTATTTCGGGAATAGAAAAACAAGTTGGCGTTACCAAACGAATTTCTGTTCTTTTTTTTTTTTCCTAAACAAAATAATAGAAATCGAGAAGAAGAGAAATGTTACCATGCAGGCCTTAAAATGCTTAGAAATTATTTCCGGGAATAGAATAAAAAAGAATCATTTCTGATCAGAATCTGTTCCCAGAAACAGAATCGTTACCAAACGCGCCCTAAACTATCTCAATTATACTTGCTCTTAATAACATTTTCTCGCTAGAGGTCACATCAAATTAACCAGAAGATTATTCATACAATTTTCTGAGTAGAGCAAACGAGAGCTTCTAGGTTCCTGGCTTGCCAAAACTTGTCAAATGGACACACGTTGTGTACCAAACAAAAAGCTATTGCCAAAGGCTAGCTCGCCCAACCTTCTTGGAAGATAAATAGGCGCTCACCACGAATGCTTCTGTGAAGTAATCACAGACATCTACACAGAGTGTTAAAATGGCTGATAAAATGCTTGATTAGATGAGGGCAATGGGCTTGAACAATAAAATAGAATGGTATTGTGATTTCAACTGAATGGCCAGGTATGTTGCGATAGTTCAGTCAAGATATCACATGATATATACCGTTATGTAGTCTTTTAGCTTTGGAGGTCTGGTGGAAACATATGGTCCCGATTTGGGATTGGAGATGGAACTTAGCATCTATCTTGGGCATCGATTCACCACTCTAAATCGATTTCAGCATTTTTTCTCTCTCTTCTTGACATTGGTCAAGTTACCCGGTACTCGATAAAACCATGGAGATACAATCTTACGACTTATTTCAATTTGCATGTACGCTGCTGCATTGTAGGAGGTAACTGCAAATTGTTTGATGGTCAACGTCTGGATTGAAATGTAATCTCGCCCTACCTAGGGGAGAAAAGAAGTATAACCCATCACCAGGGACTGGTTCCTTTAGTTAATAAAACTCACACGTGGACTGTTTAAATAATATCATCACACATCAAGACTAATGACATGAATCAAAGATGAATATTTACGATGCAGTCAAAGTATGGTATTCGTGATTTTTCATTTTGAAGGCGAGCTACGCTTCTATGAGGCGAACAGGGTGTTGTTTCATGGGAAGTCCAAATATCAGGAGCTTCTTGTTTTCCAGGTGATTTCTTCCCTTCCATGATCACTCTCCAATTTTACACCAGAAGTACATATGACAAAGCAATGGCTACGCCATTAGTATTTAGGATATGGATTGGATCCTGATGAATGAAGATCGATGAGCTTACACGAACTCTGCATATATGCCACCACCTCAAATAAGATTTTCTTGGGGAATATTGTTTTAGCAAATCATTAAATTTCCAAAATCAGAAAGTAGATCACATGAAACATTAGATCGACTTCGGTCTGATACTTCCCCTACCCAAGAAACTATTTCAACAAGCAGTCAGTCGAGTTGACAGCACCTTGGATGGTATTTTTACTCACGACGAGTAGAGAGATATCTTGTGGCTCTTGATATATAATCGCTTTGTTCATAGTCAGCGAAGCATGGCAAAGTGGCAATTCTGGATGGTTAAATCCAACTGATGGAGAAGGATGAGTTTGTTTACCAAGAGATGCTCACACATCTTGCCCTCTGCTTAATCCCGAACCCGAAGAAGGTGGTCTCTCTCTTTATTTCTTTCCAACTGCTTTCATCTTTCAAGTTTTTATGCTGTTAAAGTGCTCACTTGATATTTTTACAGGTGCTGCTTGTTGGTGGGGGAGACGGAGGCATTTCGAGGAAAATATTTTGTCACTTGTCCATGGAACAAATTGATATATGTGAACTCGACCAAATGGTGATTGATGTAAGTGAAATTAAAATTCAAAAACCTTCCAAGGTTTCAAGCTTGGGCCTCTCATTGCTCATCAAATCCTAAGGTTCAGGAGGACCATAGAATATCCATACACTTCTTGTGTCCTGTTGCAGGTTTCCAAGCAATTCTTCCCTGAAATAGCAGTTGGGTACGAGGATCCGCGAGTGAATGTCTACATTAACGATGGCATGCGTTTCTTCTATAGTTCTTACTCATTGATGAGTACAAATAAGTTGCGAGAGGTTATTTAATTAACATACTTTAATTTCAACATCGCAGGAGTTGCTTTCTTGAAGGCTGTTCCTGAAGGAACTTTTGATGTGATCTTTTTGGATGCATTTGAGTGTATGGGTATTGTCGAGTGCCTATAACCTTCCCACTCTCTTAGAAATTTCGAATGCCTCCAATTAATTGAATAACTGAGCAGAATAACAGATATCTCATAGGGTCGGTAGGTCATACATCTACTTAATTAAAATAATTTACAACATTCAAACACCTCCAAGAAAAAGAGTACTTGCTAATCATGCGTAAAAAAAATTCAGGAGCTACTGCAATTGAACTAGCAAATAAAGAGTTCTTGGAATCGGTGGCTTAGGCGCTCTGTCGTGCAGGCCTCATGTCTTCTCCAGCAGACAGCTTTTGGCTGGACAACTTCACACCGGAAGATACTATAGCCGAATGTCGCCAAATCTTCAAGGCCTCAGTGTGGTATGTTTGGTGTTCAATTCCTTCCTACTCGAGGTATCAAATCAAACTCTTTACGGAGTGTTTATGCAATCTCCTTTTTTCAAGTTTACAATGAGGATAATGAATTTTCGACTGTTTATTCCATTAGTGGGATGATTGGATTTGTGCTCTGCTCCAACAACGGCTGGCAGTTGACTTTGAGAAACCTGTCAATCCACTATATACCAAGAACAATGGGATGGCTGAAGGGCCTCCTAAGTTCTACGACTCACAGGAAAAAAGGGATAAAAGATGTTACATTATGTGAATTGGAACTTTGATGTCTTGTTAATGCAAACCTCGTTGCCTCCTGTTGTGCCAGATCCATGCAGCTTCTTTCTGTCTACCATCTTTTGCGAAGAAGGTTGGCAGTGCCAAATTCTGATAAACAGATGTTTCTCAGCATATAGCCTATAAAAGATGGAGAAACAACATCCTTATCATTTATGCTCGTCTGTCTTCATTTGTTTTTTTCCCTGCTGTCCATCGTATCTCGATCATCGACTGTAATAGCCAATGTGGCCATTTCGAATTGCAAATAAGCATCACATAAGTTCCCCATCAATCGCCTATAATTGTCAATTGCCGACAAACAGCGAGATATCATTTTGCTTAGTTAGAGGTCAACGCCGGTCCTGCTCTAAATTACTAAGTCCATTTGCCTAGGTTCCTTTCATACATACGTGAGGAGACTCGACACATCGCATATTGCAGGCAGGACGGCTCCTTTAAGCAGTTACGTTGCGAGTAATAACAGTTTCAAACTCAATAAGCTATACTTTGGCACATGCCGAAAATCGATGTGACCTCATAGCAGTGTGATCAAATAGCTATATATAATCATTGAGCATTAGCTGCATAGTCTGCTTCACTAGTTCGTACATAGCTAGTCCATATACAAATCTCTGAATCACCTTGACATAAGTGATGCAACTTTGAATTAACTCCACAATCTCCAAAGTCTAACTTCCATTGGAAGTATGAAGATTTAGCCGGTGTTCAAAAGGCCTAAAGTTCCTTTCAGAAAGGAAGTATTTCTTCGTTAGAATCCAAATTGATGCTTACACTAGAACAATTAAGCTTATAAAGTAAACCCTGGCCAAGACAAACTGATTTTACCAGCTCCTTAATTAATCTGCGAAATGTCTTTTATGCATTTAATTAGCCACTCCTGTGGAAGTCAAGGAAGTGTTCTTGAAATATGTATCCAACCGATTGGTATATTTTACTCAGACGTCTAGTTATGGCATTGTTTTCCTCAATTTTAAAAAAAATACTTAAAATTGTTTCGAGTTCTATACATTTATAAAGGAATTATAAATGATTTCATATGTCAACATTTAAAATTTTGCGAAGGTTTTGGGGTATTTCGCTATAAATACAGATCAACCAATCATAGTCCCACAATTTGAAGAAGGAAAAGGTCCAAAGTCAGACGAGACCTAAAGCCATGAAAACTCCAGTAGGACGAAGGTGATTACAACTGCAGAAATTATTTGATTTGTGAACAAAATTTCTTGCATCTATATATGGAGCCATGGAAAATTGCACTTGATTTTTCTTTGTGATTATATTGGTCTCGCTTTCCAGTCAGCTTTGCATAACGTGACAGCATTGACAGCATTCATCAGACTGCCGTCTCCTGCCGCGCGCCCCCCGGCCCCTACCACGCGGCCGCGCACGCCGAGGCCATGCCCCCCGGTGCCGCCCCAGACCGCGGCCTCCACTCCGCCGGCTTCCGCCACCTCCTCCGGCGGCACCCGGGCGGTGGTGGCCCCGGAGAACCTGCGGAAGCGGCGGAGGGTTGATTACCGGCCGTGGTCGCCGGACCCGCGCGAGCGCGCCATGATGGGGAGCTGTTCGAGCCCTCTCGAGTCCGTTTCGACCCCGGATTTGCCGCGGGGCTTGTGGGGGCTCAATAACTTGGGGAACACCTCCTTTATGAATTCGGTGTTGCAGGCATTGTTGCACACTCCTCCTTTGAGGAGCTACTTCTTGAGTGACAGGCACAATAGGTACTTTTGTCAGAAGAAGAATGGGGTTAGTCGAAATGTGAGTAAGAGGAATGTAGATGGTGCTCTTGATGGAGGCCATGGGAGCAAGAATGGCAGCTTCTGTTTGGCCTGTGACATGGACGCCATGTTCTCGGCGGTGTTTTCAGGGGAGCGGATGCCTTATAGTCCCGCGAAGTTCCTGTACAGGTCTGTGGATGTGGAGGAAATTGCTCTTCTATGAAATTTTTTGGATAAATGTGGATGCTTGATGGTTTCTTGTTGGTTTTTAGAAGCACATGGAGGTTGGAAAGTGTCCAAGAGGCTCTGTAAATTTTCTGTTGTGACCTAGTGGCTGTGAAGATATGGAAGTTGTTTGATCAGTATGATGGACATTACCTAATTTACAATTGCGCTTTGACCACCTTCGTATCGTAGCTAAAAGTTCCATCCTTTTTTTTTCCTTTTGGCAAATGGAAATTGGAAAATGTCAGAGAGTGCCCCTTGCACTTGTGATGGTTTGAAGAGTAAAAAATCACAATTATCTTAGTTGAGATGTGTTGAACAGCTGAGATCAATTGCATTTCAATCCAATGATAAACGATTGCTAAGGCACCGTGCGTTTGCCCCCTATCAGACGTGCTCTCAAAATTTCAAATTTACCATTGGACGTATTGCCTTAGTTAAAATGTGTATTTCTTTCATTATTTTAAGTGTCTTGGAAAGCATCATTTCTGATTTTGCTAAATTTAACGAGTGCCCTTGGGGCATTTGTTAACAAGGCCTCTGGAAATTATCTTCTTTGATTAAGTACTTTTCTCTACTGGCTTTTCTGAAAATGGTTGTGGACATAATGGATAGGCATCTTTTCCTTATTCTAATGATGCATGCTTTTGTCAAGTTCCTTGTTGACCATCAATGTTGGACTGAGACTTTCTTAACTGTTCTATCTAATTGACTTAGAGGGAAATGTGCTTTATACTTTTCTTTTTCTTTTTTTATTGATTTGGTTATCCCACAGTTGGTGGCAACATGCGGCTAACTTGGCAAGTTATGAGCAGCAGGACGCTCATGAGTTTTTCATTTCCATGCTTGATGGCATCCATGAGAAAGTGGATAAGGATCGACACTGGCTGCAGAGCCAAGGTAAATTTTACAGGCATCGCATTAAATCTGTTTCATCCGGTCTCCATTTTTTACTGGCAGTATCTGGAGTCTGCTGGTGCTGAGGACAGAGATCTATTGTTATTAACATTTTCTCTTGGGTCAGTGGTTCAAGTGGGCTTGTTTGTATGTATAGTCATGTAAATGAATTTTTGAACTGATGTAGGATCACACTTGTGGGTCATTTCCTTTCTAGCATTTCCCAGCCCTAATACCTATGAGTCCCTTGGGAACTTTCATTTTGTTCTGGTGTCATTCTTTCTAGGATCAGTCAGGAGATTCAACTCTGTCAACTAATATCTGTGAGTCTTTATATTTGGCAAGTGTTAGCCTCTAGTTTCAACTTTTCTTTCAAGTTATATCACAGTGGAACTTATTATTTGTTCCATCACATGGTAATTTAATGCATCTATAATCTCTGCAAACAACTGCTTTCGTGTGCAAGTGCGCTCTTTTGTGTCGTGTCTGACGGTTGTGTGTTTGTACTATAAAATATGTTGTGTTGCGACTTGTGATGCTGTTGAGGAACTTTAATTTTTACAAATTGTGGATTCTCAGATATCTTTAGAACTACGCTAATGAATTATTACAGGGAGTGGAGATTGCTGTATTGCTCACAGAGTATTCTCTGGCATCTTACGCTCCGATGTCATGTGTATGGCTTGTGGTTTCACATCTACGACATGTGACCCTTGCTTGGATATTTCTTTGGATCTGGAACAAAACCAACGTGGTTCTGCGAAGGCAACATCAGCTAAGTCACATCACTCCTGCAATGGTGAGGCAGAGTGCATGAATTCAAGCCAGAACTCTGGGATACCGACCTTGATGGGCTGCTTGGACCAATTCACAAGACCCGAGAGGCTCGGTTCAGACCAGAAGTTATTCTGCCAACAGTGTCAGGTGAGGCAGGAGTCTCTCAAGCAGATGTCCATAAGGAAGCTCCCATTGGTTTCTTGCTTTCACATCAAAATATTTTGACATTCTTCCATACGGAAGATGTCGAGGAAGATTGACCGATATCTGCATTTTTCATTTTCACTGGACATGGCCCCTTACCTCTCTTCTTCCATTTTGAAGAGAAGATTTGGGAACAGGATTTTCCCTTTTCATGGGGACGAACCTGATGCATCAAATGAGTTCTCCTCAGAATTTGAGCTGTTCGCTGTTGTCACTCAAGATAGCCATGACTGGCATGTGCAGATGCAACAACTTTCCTAGTCTCGTATTCAAAGTTTGATTTGCTTGAAACAGAGGAAACAGAGCTCAGGTATTACCCAGCTGTTTATGGCACCGAAATGAAGTGGGAGGAGCTGTACATATGATCGTTAATTTCGGGACAGCTTCATTGGTACTACATTAGAACCGAGGACTGCCAACTATAACTGTAATCTTGACATTGGAATAACTCATTGGCAATATTAGAAGTGCAAATTGACTTGGAAGATACTAGTCATGTTCTTTTATTATCATTTTCACAACAGTTCGATGCATGTCTCTGAATCCTGATGAAAGAAATCATGTTCTTTCATTATCATTCACACAAAAAGAACTCCAGAATGATGGAGAACACATATTCCCCATGTAGAATCATGAAGAATATTTGCATGACAGCAGCACGACAGAGAGCAGGTTCTGGAGATCATCTGTGTTTCCTAGTAATTGTGAATATAGCAGGTAAAGTATCATATTCAGTTAAGAGTACCTACTTCACATCAGTAATTTCAGTTTGGCATGTGGTTGTGTCGATGTCTTGTTGTTTCCGTCTTATTTGAAGTAATCTCGGGGTTGACTAAGTGAATGCAATGCTTCAGCATCGTCTGGCTTGTGATCCTGGCAGGAATGAAAATAGATAAGAATGCCTTTGAAGCACATTGCCTGTCATTATACGTCATCAGTCAAAGTAAGACTATTCATTCTTGACATGACATGAATATGTTCTTATGCGAACAGAGAGTATTACCTTTTTCCAAGTTCTATTAAAGTTGCTTTCCTAGAGCATAGGATGTCTATGATGTGATTCTTTCATTCATTCATGCAAAATAAAACATAACTTCATTCATTGTTAGCAAAAGTTCAACCCAAAAGCTTAAAGTATTAGTTGGAGGTGGACTGCATGTATATAACCCCTATTGATACCCTTTATTCGACCAATGTGGGATAACACTTCTGAGGATTGATTGATTATAGCAACTACTCATGTTTATGTGGTTTCGATGGCATTTTTAGTAGCTTATGTCCACTTATTCTGTCATTAATTAATAAGCCACTAGAGGCACCATCATAAGATTATTACTTTTCTCAAATTCAGGACACTGATGTTGAGATGACCAATATCCATGGATCAATATTCCAATTTGTTTGTCAGTTGAAGTGATAATGCATAGATTGCTCAGTCAAATGATGGATTCATGGCCTTGATCCTGTCAAAAATTAACATCCTGTACGGTGGAAAAACTGGTTGGAATCATGTTGCGCTCTCTCTTGTTTTTCATCATGCCTATATCCATCTCACATGTTCAGACTGTCAGTCAGTGTCTTTATGTTTCGAATTTGCATCCATCTGTTTGTTCTTCATTTGGTGATGACAATTTCTCATTGCCCCTGATGCTTTAAATGACCAAGAGCTTCACTGTAATTTTGGCAATGATGTGAGATCCGAACCAAATATATGGGATATGGATGCAACAAGGAAATTTTTTAAGCTGATTGCATCGTGTTGTGCTTAATGAACGGGAGCTGTCCGTCATATAATGAAAACAGGCGCTTTGCTTCACTCCCGGAAGGTTTGAGAACTGATCTGGATCCATGAATATCTATTTTTCTTGAACTTAGTAACTTCTCTCTTCTTTTTTTTTTTTTTTAAATTTTTTTTTGAAGAACAGTATTTTTCCTCAAAATCTGGTTATGTTACTTATAGATTTTTCATCAATATCATGTTTTTGGCTCTTACATTGTACTTAATTTTATTTATAAGCATTCATATAAAGATTGCAATTAATCTCTTGTACAACTAAGAATTACCCGTTAGGAGTTGTCCCTTAAGATCCTAGTTCTCCTCAGTCAGCCATATGTACCCAACGATACCTATCATTTGCACCTCCTCATTCTTAAGCACAATAATCCTTTTCCCTTTGCCGATCGTTGCCATGTACATAAGAAGTAAGTATTTTCAGTGTAAATATTAAGGGAAAATTACGTAAAAAAGTAAAAAAGAAAACGAAAGAGGGAGTAGAAAGTGGGACTAGTTGAAGGTGAAAGTGGCATTGGAAGCTACTCTTTCCTTGCATTTGGTCAATAAATTAATCAACCTACTCATTTTCATAAGTATCTCGTGCTCTGTTCTGGAGTCCAAAACTCACTAGATGCAAGGGAAGGCAGAGAGATTTGCAGAGCACACCACATGAAGGTAACCGCTTCAGGATCGAAGCACTCTCATTGGAGTAGCTAAGACTTTCTAGAAAATGGCTTTAGCACATTAAGAATGAAGCTTTGTAATTGTTGCAATGGATTATTTGTTTGCTCGAAATCAACCAAGATGCACGGGACATGGACATTGCTATTTAAATGACAACATATCAAGTGCTTAAAGAGTCTCGAGCATCCTATCTTAACAATAAATGCATTTCGAGCACTTGACTTCATTAAGGAGATAAATGTCGATACTATAGAGTCGGAACCCTACAAAATCTCACATGGCGCTTTCCTCAAATAGATTGTGCGAGGAAGCTCAAGATGAATAACTCTGCCCGTGCCCGAACTCGTGTCGAATCCTACATCATTAATAAAACGCATGATGTCACCAATACACGAAAATACTCCCCAAAGACAACACAAGGGCATTTTCCTAGAAAATGGGAAAAGTACCAAAAAAAGTCATAAAACATATTGCATTAGTATTAATTCAGTCCTAAACTTTTCAATTGGACTAATTCGGTTCTAAACCTTTTAATATTGGTACCAATTCAATCCATCCGGCCAATTTTGGGCAGTCAATGCTGACATGGACATCGGCCGGTGGCCGGACGCTGACGTGGCAATTTTTATGATTTTTTTTATGATTTTTTTCTTTTTTCTTTTCTTTTTCTGCCTTCTTCCTAGCTGTGACCGGCGAGGGTGGCGGCCCTCGCCCGGCCTCTCCCAAGGCTGTCGGCGAGGTGGCTTTGCCCGGATCTCGTGAGGAGGCCTCGCCCAAGGCCGCGGCGAGGAGACTTAGCCCAGATCTAAGCGAGGCCCCTCGCCCGCGCCCGGGCAAGGCCGAGCGAAGGCCGTGACCCTCCTCCGGTGGTTTTAGGGCCGCTCGACCTCGCCTGGGGTCACGGGCTAGCCTTGCTCGGATCCGGTGAAGCGCCTTGCTCGGCGGCCTTGGGAGAGGTTGGGCTAGGCCACCTCGCCCACAACCCCGGGAGAGGCCAGGGCGAGGGCCTCGTCCAGCTGGGTCGGCGAGCCTCACCTCAGAGGCTCGCCAGCCACCGCCAGAATAAGGCAGAAAAAAAAAAAAGGAAAAAGAAAAGAAAAAAATTAATAAAAAATTCGAAAAAATAATTAAAAATCATAAAAATTGCCACGTCAACGTCCGTGCACCCGATGTCCACGTCAGCATCGGCCGGCCAAAATTGGCCGGATGGACTGAATTGGTATCAATATTAAAAGGTTTTCCAATTGAAAAGTTTATAACTGAATTGGTACCAATGCAATAGGTTTATGACTTTTTTAGTATTTTTCCCCTGGAAAAATAGTTAAAGTGGATAGAAAGCAGAGGCTGAGTTGGGCAATGCTTTTGCCCATGGGCCGAAAAAGTTTCAGAAATGGCTTAACTTATGGTCGATGAAGCATTGTGATTATGCAATGACAGCATTGTGCATTGTAAAATGAGGTCGTTAATGGTTCCGTTGGAGTTAAATTCGTTCAAAACGTATGGTGGTGGGGACTTGAGAAAATTATAGTAGGTGATTTGGGACATACATATATGAAAAATGAGGTACAAATATAACATATTAATAAAATATCTGTCACACAAACTATTGCACGCATTATCGTACTTTTGTCTTTGAGTAGTTCCAAGGAATGGAGACGTTGATCGTGGAAGTTGACCAGATGCTTTAGGGGGGTATTGAGCTTTGGATCATGGGGGCAGGTAATAGTAACTTTACAAGGAAAAGTAGAAGAATTTAGCAACGTTTTAATAAATTAGTAAATCACCGATATTTTTCAACTTTTATAAGTGTGATTAGTAAAATACAAACCTTAAAATGATTTTTACCAACGTCCCCATAAATTAGTTAGGGACCAACTTTTCTCAAATTTTATAGGTGTTGCACTATAATATATTTACAGAAATGTTAATGAAATTAGTAAGTTACGAAATTCTTTCATCATGAAATATATTTTCGTCGACAGAAAATTTTCTATTGTTAGTGTATTGACAATTTGATATTAGCAACATACGCAAGAGGAGGTTTAATATTTAATCACCGAATAGAAAGATGGATTAATAGTTAAAAACGTACAAAATGATCGATTAAAAACCTTAGTTTTACAAAGCATGCATATTTTCAACAAAAAAAAAAGGGAAATATTTTCATTTTCTTTGAAACTTTTTCAATTAACCAGGTTTGCTAATTCTTTTCTTTAATCTGTTTATTTTATTTTTGGTTTGTAATAATTAATATCCAAATTTTCAAATTTTCTGATGAAAGAGGGGAGGAAAAGGTCATTTAAATTTTTCTTTTCATCTCCTTTCCTTTTACATAAAATAATCAGATCAAATTTAATCATATTCAATGACAACAGAAATAGGAAGCTAGTCCAAGAACAGGGAAGCCGATCCCAGAGTCTGACGTGATGCTTCAGAGAAATCATTCTATTGATAATGCCAACGGTGATCAAAATGCCTTCTAAATACATCAAATCTCATGAGCCATCGTCAGGTAAGATTGTTGATCCTGGATAAGCTATCTATGACCATTCCAAGCAAATCTGAGTTATAAGATTGTTCTGTCCTGTCTTAAGCGAGGTGAGAGTCAACTCGATCGCTTTAGTTCTTGCTCGTGCCGGAACTGAATGAGTTGTTTTTGTTGATTCCGAACGTTGCTCGTTGATTACTTTTGAGTTTGGGCGGGCGCTCGAGCTCCGAACAGGTCAATATTTGCTCCCCAACTCGTTGCTCGCCATGTGTTCGAAGAAATGCTCGAACCAAATTTCGCTTAGCCCTCCTGTGATTTTGGGTTGATTCAGGGCTTTTGTTGGTCCTTAGACGCGGCTCGTAGTTTTTCTTTGATTCGTTGCTTGATGCATCTTTTCGATGTGCGGATCGTGTCTTTTCCATCGAATGCGATGACTGGCCAACGGTAAGTCGAGGTGGAGGCCGACCGGGACGTGGGACGTTGGTTGCCGATTTGCTATGGGTGTATGGGTGTTAATCGGCTGGCCGGCGATGGGCATATATTGATTAATTCATTGTG
Organism: Eucalyptus decipiens; assembly: GCA_014182575.1. NCBI lineage: Eukaryota > Viridiplantae > Streptophyta > Magnoliopsida > Myrtales > Myrtaceae > Eucalyptus > Eucalyptus decipiens. The sequence goes on from CM024613.1 coordinate 24,470,443, forward strand.
AAGCTTGGCGCTCGTGTTCTAGCGCTTCAGTTTTCTGTCTTGATTAAACTTTCTCAAATTTCGTGTGCCCCTCTGATGCTTTGATGTGAAGGGATCCCGTTGTTGATGTTCCGGCATGGTGAGCTCCGATCATGTTTGGGCATGCTCTCTCTTCTCACGTTATGCTGAAAAAGAAAAGAGAAGGAGTGAGGGAGGATAACGTCGGCTTAAGTGGCTTGCTTTGTTTATGATATCTTCTTCTGTTGCTTGGTCCACTGAAGATTATCAATCAATGAAATTTCTGTACATGCATCCTCCCATTTTTTATTTTCTTTTCTTGTTTATAGTTTTTCTATTTTCAAAACAGTAGTGGATGGACTTTTCACGTAATCAGTAAGGCCAACCAAAAAATAGTTAGGATGTCATTGTCGCCAATATATTTTATATAGGTCAATTTGTTCTGGAGTAAAGAAAGAGAGAAAAAAGGATCTTTGAAGAAGCTGGAGATGCTTGATGCTTATGGTGCAAATAAAGTTTTGCCCAAAAACATGCGAATCATTCATTGGAATTCACGACTCAAAAAACCGTTTGGTAAATTTGTCACTTGTGAGATTGCTTCAGTTCATATAGATTCCAGAAAGCACCAAATCCCTCGTAAAATTGCAGCACCTATCATTAAGCAATTGATCATGCCTGAGTTGATTCTTGTCTCTGTCATATTCCCTAATCAATTAGGAGGTTGGAATGGTCAACTGAACTGAACTTCTCAGGTACAGATGATTGGGAGTTACCTAAATCTATTGGTGAATTGAAAACGTTGAAAATTTTGAACATTGCTGAAAGATAGAAATTGCGTAATTTAGTTAGTAATATTAGCAAGTTGGCAAATTGATTATATCGTTGTTACATTACAAACTACTCGACAGTCCCAATTGTAAAATTCTACAGCACTTTGTTATTGACTATTGGGTACTATATTTTAGGATGATAATATAACGCCGCCTTGTTGGTGAAAAACTCGTTGATTAACGGACCACTTGTAAACATTAAAATAGTCGGTAACCTACCACTACATATGAGGGAGTTATATTCATTATCTTTGATGTAATTGACGAGCCAACTTGTCAAATTCGGAAGTAAATACTATATTTTAAAATGAAAAAAATCGGTATCTTATTGGTGAATTACTAATAGTTAACCGGATAAAAAGGTTGACAGTCAAATTTTGCTTACCAATCATGCTAGAGATTTACTAGTTTTTTCGATTTTACAATCACGAAACAAGTTTCGAATTTTTGGGCAAACAGAAAATTGGACTTGTCTACCTATTTAGAGAGATATCAGCCCTCATCTAAACATAACTATAAAAAAGTCGATCTAGGTAATTCATCAATTAAAAGGTCGATCGAAAGAAAACGCGAACCTTCTTAATATAAACATGCCGATATTTCTCCAGCTGCCGGTCTTAATTTGACCCGGAAGTATTTGGAGAGATGCAAACGGAAAATTTAAAACACAAAAAGTAAGGGGAAATAACAACTGTTGTTTATATTGTTTAGGCTAATATTGATTCTCGTCCTTGTATTATGCCCCTTCCTATTATTTTTGTCACTCAGCGAACGCTTTGCTGTAGAATTCGAAGGTCCTATTGATATGCTCATTTTTATGAACGTTGACTTTGTGTCTCCCAAATTTTTTTTTTTGGTCGATGTCCCCAAAATTAGGTGACAAGTTTCTTTCAGTTTTATATAATGAATAAATGCATAAATGAATACATTAGTCTCTTCAGTCTTACGCTTAGATTAAGCGCACAAACACAACGAAATAGAGAATAAAGGTGAGAAAAGGAATTGGGACACAAAAATTTGTCTTGGATTTATCCTTAAATTAGAAGCTACATCTAGCATGACATCTCACATCTCTATTACAACACCAAATTACAAGAGAAAAGATTATTTATAAGCACTTACAAAAAAACCCTAGAGGCACGGTGTAGAAAGCCCTTGTGGGAACTCCCGTGCCTTTCTATTGATAGGGCATATAAACCACCCAGCGTATGTGCCCAAGTGTACTTAGATGAGGAAATCTTCTTAGTAGATAAATGTAAAGCAAAGTGCTCCAAAAACACTTTCAATGGGTGGCTAACATATGTTTCTTCCATTAACATATCTATCTTAAGTTCTTTTAAAAAATTTAATTTCTCCAGTTCAATAACCAAACTTTTCGCTTGTAGTTCAAGGGCATAATTAAATCCCTGAAATTGTCAATCCGTGAACATAATTGACAAAAAGGCATGTGAAGCTCGGTCAACGTTTACCCAAACGACATATTGCTAATTTGTGTGTGTGTGTGTGAGTAAGAGAGAGAGAGAGAGAGAGATGTAACATCCAATGTTGCGGCCGACGATGACGGCGACCCTACATATAGATCTATTTGTCAACTGTACGGTCGTTGGAGCGCGACGGCGATGGCATGGCTATGAAAGGGACATGGCAACGCCGCAGAAGAGAGAGAGAAGAGAGACCGAGTTTCTGGTTTTGATGTTGTTTTCTTTAGCGGAACAAGCAGTGTAATCCTTGTTTCTAAAATTCGAAGTGTAAATTCACATCTTCAGCTTCATTTACTCGTCTAGTGTATGAAATCATATGCTATCAAATAATAGAGGTTTAGAATTAGACTTATTAATTTCCATTCTTGTTTCGTTAAAAATATTCTCAAAATGTAAGAAAAATCACACTTGCTGAATACCATTCGCAACCATTTTTTTCCTAGCTGCATAGTATCTCGTTGCCATCAAGGATGCCTCACCACCTCCTAGCAAGGATGATCTCCACCACCCGTCACCAGATTGGGTCGACAACTCATCTCGCATCCAATTCAATCCTTCGTCATGTTCGGAATTTTTTTCTCGTAGAGAAAAGCACCCAAAAAGCTCATAAATATATTGTTGACGTATGATTGATTCTAAACTTTTAATTGGATCGATTCACCCAAACCTTTTACTATTGATGCAATTCAGTCATCCTTTAATTTTTGGTAAATGATGCCTGACGGCAAATTTTTATGATTTTTTAAATTATTTTTCAACTTTTTAATTATTTTTTATTAATTTTTTCCTTTTTTTCCTTTTTTTTCCTTTTTTTTTCCCTTCCCCGGCGCCACTAGGCAAGGGGCCCGACCTCGCCGATGGCGGGCGGAGGCTCGAGGCCCTGCGCTGGCCTCCCAAGGCTATGGGCGGGCGGCCTTGCCATCGACCACCGCCTGATTCAAGGCGAGCCGGCCACCGGGCCGCGGCCCAGGTGAGGCCGAGCCCTCACCGGCGGCCGGTGCCAGGGTTGCGGCCCTTAGCCTGTCTCACCCAGGCGGGTGGGCGGCGGCTTAGCCCGGATGCGGGCGAGCCGGCCCTCGCCTAGCCTGCCTCGGGCGGCGGCCTCGCCCGCGGCGGCGAGGCCAAACACGACCCTCGCCGGCCACGAGTGAGGCCGCCTTTGCCGCAGCAAGAAGCCGGTGGTGAGGCCGGCCTCGCCTGGTTTAGGCCTAAGCCGCCTCGGCCGTGGCCTAGGTGAGGCCGAGCGGGGCTGCGACCCTCGCCGGCGAGCGGAGGGCCGCTCGGCCTTGCCCGGGCTATGGCGCAGGCTGGCCCGCCCCCAGAGCCCGAGGCGCCGGGTCACGCCTGCCCCGGTGGCCTTGGGAGGCTGGCAAGGCCGCGACCCTCGCCCGGCGACGGGCGAGCTTCCCTAACCCTCACTGGTGGCCGGCGAGCCTCACGAAGGCTCGTTGGCCACCGCTAGGAAGAAGGCAAAAAAAAAAAAAAAAAGGAAAAGAAAAGAAAAAAATTAATAAAAATTGAAAAAATAATTAAAAATCATAAAAAGCCTATTACGCCAACATACCACCAAAATTGGTGAATGTGACTTAATTTACGATAGTAAAAGGTTTATGATCAATCAGACAAATGCTGATAGGTTTATGATTTTTGGTACTTTTCCTTTTAGTAAACTCTATGATTCTATTAATCATGAAATACATGTTAACTATTACAATATTATTTTTTGCGAAAAATGCCAGCCTGTACACGTTGCGACACCGGATATTGCCTAGAAGGCGACGGCTAAGCACTTTACTAAGTCCAGGTCAATTAACTATTGTATTTTTCTAATCACATAAATCATATTAGTTCATTGCTAAGCCATGGCTGAATCATAATTACCCGAAAGAAATAACGTGGTTGGTTCGCGAAGATACCCACTTCGCCGGTCGAGCCTCTTCACGCAATGACTAAAGCCACTTGATTTTCTTTTGTGAATTTGTCTCTTTCTTCCCTCTTGATCGATGTGCATCTTGAAGCATAAATTTCCAAAACCTCAGCTCTGCATGGTCATCTTCTTGGTTAAGCAGAATATTGGCATTTTATTTTTCATTTTACAAGAGACTCAGTTCTCATTGAAGAAGTAAAAATGAAAGGTGTTTCTGTGCCTGCAGACAATTTTCCTTTTTTCGCTCGACCTTCATCACTTACACATTAGCGAAAACCAAATTAACGCACTTCTTCACATACATAGGATAATAAACGTTTTAAGATAATTCTCATTGATAAGGTTCTCAAATAAAGTTCGAGATCAACTTACTCTTGAATGTCTATACTGCTGTAAATCAGATTTGAGCGCCATCGCCCCTCCCTTCTCCCTCCCCCAATTGTCTCTCACCCCTAAATTCTATCTTTTTTCAAAAATTTTGCTGATGTGTGTCTCAACATGCCTAATTGCGTTGGCAATCGTGGTTCTCACAATGGGAATGGATTGTCACATCAAATGCCAACACGACCAAGTTGATTGGAAGAATTAAATTGGTCTGAACCTAAGATAAATAGCCAAATTAAATAAAATTAGAGTTCCCAGCGATCAAATTGAACTTTTCATCAGAGTGTGGGGACCAATTTAATTAGCTGCCCCCTTTGTCGTATGCCATATGCATCCATTATCTTTAAGAATATATTTGAACGCTTTCTATCCTACTCTTGTTTTGACTAAATGCCTTGTTCACCTAACTCAACTTGCTCCCAAAAAATAAATAACTAAGTTATATCTAATTAGACATGATAGTCACTTGTTCTTTGTCAATTATTTCTATCGAGGTTATACTTCGACAATAAATCAAAAGCAATACTATATTTTCTTTATATCAATTTGAGATACTATTTTGCGAGAGAAAATCCGATATTAAATTAAAGAACTTAAGGCGAGGTTTGCGAGGAAGAGAGACGTCAAAATGGAAATGATATTGCTAGTGCTGAGTCTTAACCCGGTTTCAGGGATACAAATGTGATTGATTGAATTGGTCAATAAAAACACAAATAATGAAGATAATGAAATTCCAGGAAGATATCGTTCTTTCTATTGGTATTTATTTAATGGCCACCGAACGACAGCTTGGAAGTCAGCCCAAAAGAAAACATCAAACAAAGACTTCAATCGGTCATACATAGCTCAAGTACTTCTCTATGGGATAAAAAATTGATAGATGTCAATTTGATGAAACTTGTAACTTCAGCTGGAAAAAAATATTAATGGACGTCAATTTTAATAAAAACTCTGCAATTTATCTTCATCATTGTGATTAAAGTATGATAAGAACCAGCCAAAATTGATTAGATGATTAAATTGGTACAAATACAAAAAGTTTAGAACCAAAAAAAAAAATTATAATTGTATTGGCATAATTGCAATATGTTTAGGTTGAATTGGCAAAAAAAAGGTTTATGACTAAATTGGCATAATTATAATAGATTTATATATTACATGAAGGCTCTCTCCTTGATTGGTGTGTAACTCGGTTCATTCATGTCCCCTTTGTCATCCTAGAAGTTTGCCTTGAGCCACCCTTACTCCGAGCGTAGCCTTGCCATTGTTTGGACCGGTCACGGTCATGGCCGGTATTAGTGTTACTATTAGCATCACATATCTCTAATTCTTGAGATTACCAACCACTAAGGTCAATAAGTAAAAACTTGAGTAGCATGAAAACGTACATGGAGTAGGAACAAATTAAATACACGCAGATTTAGTTGGTGTTCAAAAGGCCTAAAGTTCCTTTCGGAAGGAAGTATTTCTTCATTCGAATCCAAATCGATGCTTACACTAGAACAATTAAGCTTAGAAACTAAAACCTAGCCAAGAAAAAACCATGTTACTAGCTTTTTAATTAATCTGCGAAACAGTTTTTTATGCATTTAATTAGCCACCCTGTAGAAATCAAGGAAATGTTCTTGAAATATGTATCCAAACGTCGGTATATTTTACTGACTTCTAGTTATGGCTTTGTTTTCCTAAATTTCAAAAAAGAATTAAAATTGTTTTGAGTTCTATAAATATGTAAGGGAATTATAAATGATCACATATGTCAACATTTGAAAATTTCGCAAGGTTTGGGGTTTCGCCATAAATACATATCAACTCTATCATAGCTCCAGTTTGGGACACTGGAGTGCCACAACTCCTAGCGTAGAGGACACTTAAATGTCATAACTTTAAAATGGTACACTTAAGTGCTAATATCGGATGCAAATGACACTAAAGTGCCACTTTGGCGAAAATCCGCCAAATGGCTTACGTGGCAACTTTCCGGCGAGTTTGGTCGAAAACGGCGTCGTTTTGTACGTGATGTGGCGGAGAAAATGCAAAAAACGACGCTTAGCTTCGCTTGACGTGTAAATAATAATATAAATTAATTAAATTAGATTTTAAAATTAATTTTATTTAAAATATTCAAAAAATTAAAAAAATAAGAAAATTTTAAAATTTTTAAAATTAAGAAAAATTTTAAAAAAAAGGGGCCGCCGGCCCCGGCCGACCCTTGTCGCCGCCCTTCGCGGGCGACGGCGGCGAGGCGGCCCTCAGCTGCCTCTGTTTGACCTCCCCTTTTTTTTTAATTTTTTTCTTAATTTTTTTACAAAATTTTAAAATTTCTTAAATTTTTAAAATTTTTGAATATTTTAAATAAAATTAATTTTAAATCTAATTTAATTAATTTTTATATTATTATTTATATGTCGAGACCGAACGGCGCGTGTTTTTGCATTCTCCACGCGCGCGCAAACGATGCCGTTTTGGACCAAAGGAAAGTCACATAAGCCATTTGGCTGGATCTTCACAGTGGCACTTTAAGTGTCCCCGGCTTAATCTCAAACTGGCACTCAAGTGTACCATTTTAAAGTTATGGCACTTAGCATTCGTCTTCAAGTTATGGCACGGGCTGTTCCGCCATTATAGTCCCACAATTTGAAGAAGGGGAAAGGTCCAAAGTCGATGATGCCTAAAAGCCAGGAAAACTTCAACAGGACAGAAGGTTTTAGAACGCAGAAATTATTGAATTTGTGAGCAAAAGTTCTTGCATCTATATGGCTTGGGAATTGCATATAATTTTTCTTGGTGATTATATTTGTCTGACTTTCCAGTCAGCTTCGGACATATGTGATAGTATTGGATAGGGAAAGCGCTGGGCAAGACATTATAATTCATCATATTCGCGAACCTTGAAGAGTCTATGAAAATGATATGCAAGTACCAAACATGGTTTATTTACCCCTCCTTGGCCCGGGCAATGAACAAGGCTGTCCTTCCACCCAAAGAACGCTAAGCCTTGAACCATCATAATTCAACTCTCAAAAGCCCATATGTCACCTTCATTCTAATGGCACTAAGTAAGGGACCTGAAAAGATTGGGAAAGAGAGGCGTGAGCAACCTTAGCTCAATGAGAGTTGTACATATCTTATAAAGCGAGATCAAAGACTTCACATTACATTTAGAACTCAAAGGCATGACTCATTTTTGTCAATCCAACATATAATAAATTGCAGAATAAAATGAGTTATATAATGGCGTCAACCTAGCCCATTTGTCCATAATATCAAAGCAAAGTATCACTAGCTTTGATTGCATAATTGAACTTCGTCATATCTCATGTCAATGGTTCATTCCATTAATTAAACTTCGTGTAGTACACGTCAATCATCTATTTTATTGATCGATCTCATAGCACATCAAATGCCAAGGCCTTAGAGGTGACTCCCACGACCCACATCATCGTGGCAGCACTTCCGTCCTTGAGTAATACAAAGCCTAGAGGTAACTGTGAAATTACGTTATCATGTAGTATTTAGTCTTTAACCAACGTATATTAATAGTACAAAGCCCCAAAGGTGACTTCCACAAAATTATGTTATTGTGTAGTACTTAGCCCTTGACTACAAGGCTGTAGAGGTGACTCTTACGAAACTACGTTATCGTGTAACACCTAACCATTGACTACAAGGCTCTAGAGGTTGCTCTTAGGAAATTACGTTATCGTATAACACTGGAGTCATAATCAATACATATCATTGGCACAAGGCTCTAAGAGTGGCTCTCATGAAATTATATTATCTTGATAGCACACAATCATGATCCAGCCATATCCAATGGCATAAGGTCTAGAGGTGGCTCTCATGAAATTTTATTCTCCGATGTGGGACTTAGTCGCTTTACTAGTCCCACATCTGCTGGCTTCATAAACTGAAACATAACTCTTCACCAATTAATTATTTCCACAAACCAATTTAGAATCCATATCATAAATCAGATTCACATATCAAATCAAATTGTATTTTACAAACCATGCATCAAGTCAATGCAACTACTATTTCATAAAAGGGTTCATAAACCCCAATCATCAAACATGCAAAATTCATTTCTCACCTCATTTCAGAATTCATATCTTAAAGAACCCGTTCCATAAATTAGTTTGCAATTTTCACAACACCTTCCCTAACACATACCTCAAACCATTCTCAAATGAATAAAGTAGTAAATGCCCGATCTGAAGTTATGCATCAAATATGTTATGACGATACCTTTTAGCCACTTCACAATGCGCACATAATATACCTCATACTTTTCATTTTCAAAATATTAGTTCACAAATTAAAAAGGAAAGATAGCACCACTCACTGGATATGCCCCAAACCAAATGACGAAGCTTTCGAATCAAAGAAATTCAAATCCTATCATAAGTGATAAATATCATCAAAACCAAGTAAAATGCAATTTAATACAACTTGACTAAACTAAGCTTAAGCCTAACAAAATAACTCTCACACATCGACAAATCGCTCACCCAAAGAGAATATTCAAACTTAAATTAAATCCGAAATTCGCCCTTAAAAAATCCTAAAATCTCGCTTTAACAAAATTGTTACGCCAAAACAACTTCCCGTCATAACCACTTCTATACACCATAAATCCCCATTTCCATGAAACTTCCAGTTTCATAACTCCAAAATCTAATTTCAAGATTTATTTTCAGTAAAATCTGAAAACTTGTTTTAAACTAAATGTACTCAACTGAAATTGTTCAAGAGGCATGAATACTTACTAGCCACCGCAGATAGGAGTAACCTTGGCTTGGCAACGCGCCCACGTACGGAACCCCCTTTGTCTTCTTTTCCTACCTTCCTTTTCCTTCTTTCTCTTTTTCTTTTTGCGCGCACGAGCTCACGGGCTCTCTGTTTCTTTTCTACCGAGCATCCCCCTTTTTCTTCCCCCATTTGTTGACTTGTCAACCTCCTTTTATTTTTTTGTTTATTTTTTTCTTTCTTTGATTTTCAACTCTCTTTTCTCTCCCCTATTCTCACTGTGCAAGCTCTCGGCCTGCCCCTTATACCATTCTCTGACTTTTCAACACTTGGAATTTTTTTCTTTCGGGCCTATCACTCTTGACTTGGTCAAGACATTACAATCTGCCACCCTTAAAAGAAATTTCATCCTCAAATTTTATATTTGATGTTGGGAATAACGGAACCGATTCGACAATGAATCGAACCCCTAAATCAATGCGGAAGGTCCGGAAAATCACGTATCACCGATCGTAAGCACGGATTCGAGCGTACGCTTGTAGCCACAGATTGACATCGACGCCGATAGGAGGAAGAAAATCTGGCCATTGAGTCCAATGATGCCTTGAAAGCGAAAACGCACTCGTTTTCTTTTTTTTTGAGAGAGGAGAGGCGCGCGAGAAAGACGTACGTCGTTTTCTATTTTCAACCGGTGTCATCTCTCTCTCTCTCTCTCCTCCCTTTTATACCTTCCCCATCCACAGGTCCTATTCCCGTGGGCCGGCTTTTGGGCCCAACTCGGACGGGCCTTAAGCCCATTAATAATAAAACCATCATCTCACACTCGCACATGGTGGGCAATATGATTCTTTTTACCTCTCTTCAACATTCATACCGTTGAATAATCCGTGCAGCATACTTTGAGAACTCGTTGCTATACATCTTTAGGAATATATAGCGGCTGGGCGTCTCACTCGAGTAGATTTAGTATGCTACCAGATCGATCGATCACATCTATATCTCTCTTGATCTCTAAACAATGATATATATATATATATATATAGATATATATATATATATATATATATATATATATATATATTGTATTCACAATTATAATTATCACAAAGATAGTCATAATTGGTCAACCTGAATACAATACTATAATGTGATTCTCCAAAATCGATCTTCCTCTTCTCTTCAAACTCTCAATTTCAGTTCAGCTTGCTTTTTTAGAAATGCCCCATTAGATCGAATCATCTCATGACCATTGGAAACACCCTAAGATAGCAAACACTAAATAGAAATCTTGAGAATAAGTAAAGTCATGAGGGGACTAAAAATTAAGAACTCTTTTCCTCAAGAGTCTCACACGTCATAAAAGTACTTTTTGCCACTCTTATTGGTCGTCTCATGCATACGTAGTATGAAATACATATTACTTATTAACTCCTTTCCCATGGAGCGTATGTATACACCTTTCAATACCGTACAGATGATTGTTTAGACATACCCAATGTCTAACTTGAGTTCACGTATCTACTCATTTACAAAATTCACTGGAACTCACATCGCATTTTAGACAGATAAAGTAAAATATGTGGGTTATTTTACTTTGGACATCTTTAGTATTATGTCCTCATCTTAACACTCAAGGCGACATATGTATTTTAAGCTTGAGCTCTCGATTATCACCTAGATAATAAGCTTAAAAACAGTCTCACTCTATTTATCACATGAGAGGCGATTACCCGTGTGAGTGAGCTAATCTTTTATCCGTCCGACATACTTCTCAACTTAAAATAATGTCGAGTATTAAGATGCATAAAGATCATACAAAGATTCATAGGCATTAATGATGAAAACAGAAATTCATCAAATGTGAACACTTAGGGAAAATACAATATTCAAGACATCACTCTCTACCAATCCTAGAGCTTTCATATAGCCACAAAACACATTTCTAGGTATTGGCTTTGTCATAGGATCCGCTACCATTCTATACGTAGTATGTACTCTAAGTTCACATCTTTTCGTGCAATATATCCTTAACAAGTTATACTTGGTATCTATATGTTTGGTCTTGCCATGATATTTTGGATCTTTGGTGTACGCTTTTCTGCTTGGCTATCACGGTTAACCAACAATGAATCTGCAACACTTCCAATAACACCTAAATGATCCAAAATCTCTTAAGCCAAATACTTTCTTATACTGCTGGCGATAATGCCACGAACTCAATTTACATCGTGGACAAGGCTTACATCTTTTTGTTTCTTCTGCTCCAACATATGGTGCCATTATTCGGTAAGAAAACAAGCCTAGAGATAGATTTTCTTTCATCTAAATCTCCTCCCAATCAGGTATTAGAATAGCCTTAGAGTCATGAGATCCATTTCCTTAATAACTCAGGCGTATAATCAGCGAGTCCCCTTTAGATACCTTAGTATTCTCTTGGCTTTCAATGTGCTGGACTTGAATTGGATTGGTATCTACTCACCATTCTATCGCAAAACATATGTTGGGTCTTGTATACATTATAGCGTACATCAAGCTCCCAATAGCACTAGCATAAGGAACATGTTTCATTTGTTCCTTCTCTTGTGGAGTCCACCAGACACGATCTATGGCTCAATCCTTCACCTTTTGCAATAAGAGTGTCTATGGGTTTACAGTCTTGCATACGAAATCGTTCAAGAACCTTATTTATATATGTTTCTTGTGAAAGAGACAACGATCTCTTCGAACGATCTCTTGAAATCTTAACTCCAAGAATGTATATAGCCTCACCCATATCTTTCATCTCAAAGTTGGAAGACAACCAACTCTTGTGAGTCTTAACAAACTCCATATTGTTTAGGCAATAAGTATATCATCAACATATAATGATATGATCACAAATTAATCATTGGATCTTTTGATATATACACAATGATCCTCATCAATCATTGTAAGATCATATGCCATTATGGCATTATAAACGTATATAACATTGTGATGTTGCTTGAGGCCATATATCGATCTCAAAAGTCGACATACCTTTTCTTCTTGGCCTTTCACTATGAAACCAGCAAGTTGTTTCATATATATTTCTTCCTCTAATTCTCCATTGAGAAAGCAGTCTTTACATCCATTTGATGTAACTCAAGATCCGAACTAGCCACTATTGCCAGAATAATGCGAATCGAGTAAATCTCACTACGGGAGAAAATGTATCTTCATAATCAATTCCTTCATGTTGATTATACCTCTTCTTACAAGGCGAGCCTTATGCCTTTCTATTGAGCCATCGAGTCTTTCGCTTTATTTTGAGAACCCATTTGTTCCCAATAGCTCTGCGTTCTTTGGAAGATCAACTAGTTCCAGGACTTGGTTTGATTTCATTGACTCCATTTCCTCTTCCATTGCATGAATCCATTTTTTCCTTACTAGGGCAATTCGAACCTCATTAATATTTCTTGGCTCATCCTCATCTTGTGGAGCAACCATAAAAATTCCCTTCAATGTCAAAACGTCGACGGGGAATACTTTGGCGACTTGTTCGCCGTATGGGAAAGTGTACACTTTGCACATCGAGTCCCATCATGCTCCCACTTGGATTAGATAATGATGATGTCGTCTCATCATGTGGTTGCAATTGAGAATGAGTTGAATTCAACTCATCACTTCTCATATTACTCCACTTGGACGAACTCTACTAACATCATTATCACGATCCAAGGTCTCAATGGAACAATCTTCCCTATTTCGCCCTTCTTAGGAAATTCATCATCTAGGAATGTGATATCTCGTGATTCAAACAGGTTATACTCCAACTTTCCTACTCATCTATGAACACATATCCTTTCGAGTGTTTGAGTACCTTATGAAGATACTCTTTTTCCTCTAGGACCCAATTTCCCAAATTTGTGAGAGGACTCATGTGTATGGCGGCACAACCCCATGGCTTAAGAAAACTTAAATGCTGGTTTTCTACTGTCTATAACTCATATGGAGTGGAAGTAATTGATTTGGAAAGCACACGGTTAAGTATATGGCGACGGTTAACAACGCATCACTCCAAAAGGTAATAGGTAAGTTAGCATGCGCCATCATTGACATACCATTTCCGAGTAGGGTTACATTTCTTCTTTCCGCAACACCATTTTGTTGAGGAGTATATGGAATAGACAAGCTGTCTTTCTATTTCTTTTTCATCACATAATTTTCTGAACTCATCGGATAAATATTCTCGACCTCGATCGAGATCTCAATGCTTTTATTTTCTTGTCTAATTGATTCTCTACCGAGGTTCATAAACCTTTTGAAACAACTTATTGCTTCAGATTTCTAGAGTCAAATAGACATATCCGAACGTATAATCATCAATAAATGTGATGAAATAAATAGCCCCCATGCCTTCCTCTCACATTCATTGAACCACCCACGTTGAAATGGATTAAATGCGGAGGAAATTCAGAACATTCACATTACACTTTTAAATGATTCATCAGTTTATAAGACAATGCTCATATATGGACAATCGACTTTTGTAATGTTGCCCATGGCCCTCTATGCTAGTGACCATCCTGTTGTTGG